>JBBJLS010000128.1:20106318-20119737 GCA_037577275.1 Bryconaethiops microstoma
TTCTGTTTCTACAAACAAGTGCATGCGTGTGTGTGTGTGTGTGTGTGTGTGTGTGTGTGTGTGTGTGTGTGTGTGTGCTTTTTGGTAGTGGATCATAGTGCACCACACTTGTGCACCTGTGTGTTTGCTTATGTAGATGTTTGTGTTTGTGCCCGTGTGTCTGTGTGTGTGTGTGTGTGTGTGTGTGTGTATGTGTGTGTGTGAGGTCTAAGTGGTAGACCAGCCATTACAGCTGAGTTGTTTACTCGTAACTGAATCAGACAGAGATGCCCTACATGGCTGAAAGGACCTCTGTGGACTCTCTCTCCTCTCTCTCTCTTTCTCTCTCAACAGCTACGTGGGAAGTTTTCAAGTTAGGGGGGCTGGAATATTAAGCAGTATATATGTGACATACAGGATGACGTGATGCAAAATCACTTGCCTTTTACTGTTTGAATTTTTTGTATAATTTTTAGGGCTGGGCAGATTAACATGTTATTAACGCGTTAACGCATTGTTTACTTAACGCTGACAATTATTTTATTTCTAATTAACGCAGATTTTTTATTATTTTGAAAGTTTACCTCACTCTAACAGGGACACTTGCTACTGAACACAGACACATGCTGCTCCCTGATAAAAGAAAAACGTTTCTGCTGGTACTTGTTCAGAAAAAAAAAGAAAACAGATTTATAAATGTTAACTTACTGTTACTCGGAAGGTTAAAAAACGTGAATGCCCTGCAGTGGCAAATAGCTTTGGTTATATTTTTGATTTGATTACATTAATGTTTAAGTTGAGATTTACTGCGTATCATAATGTGCTTTAATGTTGTGAAATATACACATAACTAACACAACAAACTGCTAGAAATTATTGCATTCATTATTGTTAGGGGCAGCATTATTGTCCTGTGATTGATTTTAGAATGGGACCACCAGGATCCTTTATGTATGGAGTTTTACCTGCATGGGTTTCCACCGGCAGCTCCAGCGACATTTACTATGCTAAAATTATTTTAAAGTTCTGTTAATTTCATCTTCTTTTTTATTATCATTCTTGTTTTTCTTTTTGTTCTTGTTCTTCATCTTCTTGTTCTTGTTGGTGTTCTTCTTTTTTGTCTTCTCCTTTTTGTTCTTCTTCGTCTTCTTCTTCTTGTTCTTCTTCGTCTTCTTCTTCTTGTTCTTCTTCGTCTTCTTCTTCTTCTTCTTATAATTATTGCAACTAAACAATCTTGAAATCTGAAGACACCCACTCAGTTTACCCACTTTCACAATCTCTCTCCTCCATTGTCTCTCTCTGTTTTTCACTCTTCTTGTTCCTCTCAGTCACCCTCTCATGTTCAAACTTTTCTCTGTTTTCTCTCTGTTTTCTCTCTACTTGTCCTTTCCACCCCGCTCCATGAATGTACTCTCTGAGATTGTGCAGTGTATGAGTGATGGCTGCCATATAAATGGAGCGTGTCCAGCTGTAGTTTTTCTGAAGCAAACAGCCTCACAACCTTAGTGACCTGGTTCACACTGCACCTGTTCTGACATCATAAGACCAAAACATGGACACACACTCACGCACCCTGGCAGTTACACAGATGTGCTTCCATGGTCATAATGTTCAAATGTCACATTATGTAAGAAAGAGTTAAAAGTCAGAGAACTTTAGGTTAATCTTATTTAGAAATGCTAGGCCTACAAAATACTGAAGACACTGAAATACAGACAGTACACCTCTGTTTTTTAGGCCTCATCACAGTGATGTTAGAGCAGAGGTCCCCATCCACCGGGCTGCGGACCGCTATCATTTGGTACGGAAAGAGAGAATAAAAAATATTTAAGTGATTATCAGAGACTGAAAGATCTTTTATTTTGAAAAAAAAAAACACTCGTCTCGGTCACATGATACGGTACATCCAATATTTAGCCCACAAACTAGCAAAAAATGGGTAGAAAACAAGCGCGCTTTGTTTTTAATTGTATCTATACTGGTCCATGAAAATATTGTTTTACATTAGACTGGTCTATGGCGCAAAAAGGTTGGGGACCGCTGTGTTAGAGGATTACATTATAACGCAGTGCTTTATTTAAACTGAACTGAGAGTGCAGAGCAAATTCCAGGTCACAGTTGGAATTAGAGCTGCATGCAGCTGGAGTGAATTGGAACTGAATTCAAATAAATTCCACAAAAATTCCACTTTCTAAGATAATTTTACTGGATTTGCTCAAGTGTACTTTATTTATATGAGACAAATATAGTTGTAACATATGTTATGCGTGTTCATTTCTTAAATTACATTTATTTCTTTATTAAGAAAAATATGAATGCTTTTTTATGAATGGCATTTTTCATTACTATCCGTGGCAACATTTCCCTAAATTTGATTAATAAAGCATTTATCAGAAGGTGAAGGTTCATCATACAGAAGTTTAAATGAAGAACTGTTTAGGCCTATGCTGAAGGTGTGATACTAGAGATTTTGGGTTGATTTTGGATTGCTTTTTGTGTGATCTTGGACTTTTTTGAGAATCTAACTTGAGAATGACCTCTGGACTGCAATATTAACAGTTCGATTTGGATTCCCTGTCCAAATGGCAGAGAAGTCTGAAATTTACCAGCCTAAGAGGATGTACCAAATTCCCTAAGCCAGACATGATATACTGAGGAGCCTGATCCTCTCCTGTACTGGAAGAAAATTGGTTATCATATACTGGCGTAATGCGTTCAAATCCTTATAATGGCACCGGTGTCAGTTAAATAAGGATCACTCATCACTCATTCATTAAAATCAAAATTCAGTTCCTCACCTGTTTTTCAAACATCACTTGGTATCTGTAAGGTGTTGTAAATATTTAAATTGTTTGTCACATGTAATCTCAAATAAATGCCTGGAATCAGCAATAAATTGAATTTGACAGAATTTCTTTGAATTCAGTTCCACTTTCTAAAGTGTAATATATTCTAGTCACTTGTTTCCCCCTTTTATCCTTTTCACACTACAGTCCAAATGCGGCTCATTATCAGTTCAGCAGACCTGCACCAGACCTTTGCTGACTGAGATGGCATCATGCATGCAGGCACATGATCTTACTATGTAGGTGGTTGGTCTGGAGCTGAAAACCGCAGTGAGAGAGTCTTAGTAGGTGTAAGGGTGTGTGTGTGTGTGTGTGTGTTTGTGCGTGTGTGTGTGTGCGTGTGTGTATGCGTGTGTGTGTGCGTGTGTGTGCGTGTGTGCGTGTGCGTGTGTGCGCGTGTGAGTGTGTGTGTGTGTGTATTACGGCTGCCGGTCCCCCGGAGCCTGAGCTACACGCTTCAGTGACTTTTACCTTTAAACAGGAAGTGCTCTGCTTAGACTGACTTACAGAGAACATTGGCCTTACCTGCACAAGCCACTGAGTGTATGTGCGTGTGTGTGTGTGTTGGGTGCATGTGAAGATAAGTGTGTGTGTATGCGTGTGTGACAACCCCATATCTGCACTGGCCAAGGTAAAGAGCTAGATGCTTTGAACCTTGTCATGTCTAAGATGTCTTTTGTCCAGTTCCATCACACTGGAATATTACAGCATGCATCCATGCCTTTGGGTGACCGAGGTGATGTACGAATCTGTGTATGTGTTTATATGTTCGAAGGTGTTACTGACAGGTTTCGCAGTTTATCTGAGCAGCGACTGAATGTAAAGGTCAGCGATGATATCAGGGCAATATCTGCAGTCTAGACTTCAGCAGAGGGAGCGCGCTAGACATGTAAGCTTTTTTAGCTAGAATAGTCCCAATACATTATAGACTTTTAACACTCAAAACTTCTATCTGCTCAGTCCTCATGGATTGTAAATGGCAGCTGAGAATGATGCAGAAAAAAAATCAAGATTCATATATTTAAGAAGATATTTTTCAGACATTGCTGATGAACTATTTACTCTTTGCCATCTTATTATTGTTCATTTCGCCCTACGTCTAGTTCTCTGCAATCAATGAGTAAAAAGGCATGCACAGTTTTATTTCAAACCAAGTTAAACACTTTATGAAAATAGAACGATTTATATTGTCTGACCTTTTTTCTCTGGTCCTTTTTGAAGGATTTTACTTATTCTGTTCTCTGACGTAAATGTCTTGTTTTTATTGTCATTTTAAAGGGTTGTCTTTGTTGGCTTTGTGTCTTTGCTTGTTTACGCACTCAACTTTTTAAAAATATTCCAGCTGAGAAAGTTGCTTTGAATATTAGATGATTCAAATGGTTGGTTACACATGAATAAAACATGTTACATCGAAACGATTGCTGTCTTTCAGTTTTGTTCCTTTGGTAAGAATAGTTTTGAGCATAATTTATTCACACGTAGTCGACTTTATGCAACTCACACATTGGAATTAGCAAATATCCAAGTGGGATTTGATAAACCAGGTATCTAAAGTGGTGACAGAATTCTCTGTTAATGATTTCTGTGAGGCTCTGAGCAAATTAGATTTTAAGATACAGGTCAAAATGAGGGCCAGACAGTCTAGACTGCATCTCCCAGAAGACTTTTTCTTAATCCATTAAAAATGGGCTTTTAGAGGCATGGTTTGCTGTGTAATTCCTGACTGTAACATTTATTTTGACTCAAATTCTGTGGAGGCTGTGGTGAGACTGCAGCTCACTGACTAGTGAAGTGATTTTTAATTGCTCATGAATGAGGCAGTTGGCCTTCACTGTGGTTGGCTGATCACTCGGTCTGGGTTTTGGGTTTGAAGTTGTGGAGGCCAGTGTTTGGACCTCAGAAACAACAGACGTAACATGTTGTAATACTCAAGACGTCAATCATTGGTTTTAACTATCACTATCTCAGATATTCTTCTTTAGAATGATAATTGTGGTTTGGAGGCAAAGCGCTGTTCTAATGGCATACAGCAGTACCAGTGTGACTACATACATGTATAGGGAGAAAATACATGTGCAGTATGCCAGTGTGAACTTCATTTATAACATGGAAATATGAGTATATATGTAAATATGCAAAACAGTGCAATGCATTTCAATGTTTTTTTTTTATTTTTTATGAACAGGGCTTTTTTTTTTTTTGCTTTTATTATTTTATTAGTTGCATGTGCTGTAAGTATTTTGGTAGGTTTCATTTTTTTATGGAAATATATAAAAAGCCAAAATTGTATTTTAGATTTATTTCAGACTATCCAGCCTCTTAAATGATTTATATTGTAGTGTGGAATTTATATCAAAGCTTTTTTTCTACAGTAAAGCCTTTTAAGACATTGTCCTTCTCTAACCTAAATATAATACATGAATCATATTTGGCCCTTCGCAAAGAATGCATGGAGGCTAACTGGCACATAAACTCACATTTATGACAAAAGTATTGGCATCGCTGACTTTATGATTGACACATGATTGACAAATATTCCCACGTCTGAATAAATAGAATACCAATGTCATTTTCTTAAGTGTAAGAAAATAATGTAATGATTTGCACAATTCCAGTCTTTTTCTCAGCCACAAAATGTATGTTGACCGCTGCATTAAAAAAAAAAAAGTTCTGTATGTATACATAACAAGGTACATTAAGAAATACAAAGAAAGCCATTAATTCGCCCACGGCTGCTCAGCCTCTGCCCCTCTATGGACTTGTGGTGGATGTAAACATCATCCGACACCACCCCTGGTTAACCAAACTTTCCACTGGCCACACAGACTCTACCACAGTGACTGGAGTACTGTGGCCATCTCACTGTAGCTTATGGACACATCTAACAATGTGAAGGGATTAACTGACCATGCGTGCTTTTTCCCGTCACACGTCTCTGACACTTCAGCCACAAGCCCCGAGACACCAATTCCTAATTGTGTGTACTTTAGTGGGCAAATTATAACAGTTTTGAATGTGGGGGTGTTAAAGCTGCCCCGCAGGCGTGTAGATGTGGCTTTTCTGGGTGTCACACTAAGCAGCCTGGGTGTGTTGCTGTGGGCCCTGATGAAGGGAAGCAACCAGACAATTGCTGCCAGAAATCTGAACCACAACTGCCAGCGACACTTTCCCCCATGCATAACTCACATACGCTGATGACTAATCTACAGTCTTTAAGTGACTTCTCGAAAAGCAGCGTTGACACAAATGACTATAAACGAGATTTAGAACCCTAAAGGCCCCGCAAGCACAGAAAGGCCGGAAACGGACATTCAAGTTGGTCCGTATAAAGCTCAGCAAACCTAAAAACATTCATCAGAGAAGGCTGATTCATGTGACACCGTGAAATCAACTTCGGTTTCCGTGTCTTAGCTCTAGCTCCATCTGGGGTGGTTTAATGTGATCCTGTGGAGATGTTTGTTGTTCCTATGAGTTTCTTATTGATCCCACTGGTGCGGATCCTTCTGTTCTTATTTGTTAGCAGTCACTGCAAACCCACCCCCCACCTCTACCCGTCTGAATGATTTCATAGCTCTCTGGCTCCTTAACCTCTCTCGTAAGGGCCCACACACTTACAGCGTGTGACACTTTTACACTTCCAATGGCCAAAAAGCACAAGGCAGAGTACAGCGCTGAGCTTTCCTTAGTGAGAGAGAGAGAGAGGGAGAGCGAGGGGCATATTTAATTGAAAAGTACATTTTTGTAAGGTGGACGGAGTTCTGTGTAGACATTTATTTGACATGTCACGTCATGCAGCTCCATGCCAAGGCGGCTGGCCACCCCTCTCCATGACTCCAGTAGGCTAATGTTTGAACTCCTTGCCATACCTACACTGTGCTCATTCATTTGTGAAATAATTGCCCCGACCTTTGCAGGTTTTCTTTGGCCTGTGTGGAATTATAGATTTTTTCCCCCCTCTTTCTCAATCTCAGTGCTAATTACCAGGCATTATTACTTTGTTTTTTGGTTTGTATGCTTAAAAATCTTTTTTTTTTAATTTTTTATATGGTTAAAAATGCATTTCTTTTGTAAAGATTCTGCTTGCTTAATATAACACACCTCTATCCAAATCCAGTACTTATTTCACCTGTCTGGTAAATAGGATCTGGTAAATAGTGTAGGCTGCTTGTAATGTGTGCCTGTAAAGAGCGTAGATGTAAATATTACAAGTTAGACATCAGAAAGTATTTTAATTCAGTGTTTCACTGAGACGTCACTGAATGCTAAATAATTGTTTTGCAATTATTTATTAATAGCAATTTCTTTATTGAACTGTTCTGCCTGAGATTTGATCATCACTGTTCAAATATAAGGCATTGTGGATATTCATTTCATTATGATTTCATTCTTGATGCACTGTTTCTTACAAATTAGTGTCTCTGACATCATAGTAGAATCATTGTATGTACAAGCTACAAAAACACCGATTTAAAACTTTTGAATCGTGATACCAAACTGTTAAGCTCTTGTGTACAAGGCACTTCATAGATCTCCATTTGTTCTTTCTGACATTTGGAGATGGAGTTGTGACCGACCACCTACCAACTCTGAGAAACTGCACACATCTTCTTCTGCATTTTCCAGATAATTATTATTATTATCATTGTTATGCTTTGACTCCTTTGTAATTTGGAGTGAAAGTGGCCTTGTCTTTGTGGAGTTGGGTTTGAAAATGTGTAATGATAGATTAGAGTTATGCTCACTGAGAAGGCAGTCGGATTCAAACACACATCCACCCTGATTTTCTTACTTCCAACAGTTTAAAGGGGCGCTTTTGTTCTGAATGAAATACCGGTCCTGGCTTTGATCTGATTGCTCTCTACTGGTGTTTATACACAGGTGTCTTACTCTGAAAGAGCAGGTCAGACCATTTACAGTTCTTGTCAGTCTCTCGGCGTGTTCATGTTTTAGGAATGTTCTTTCTGGGAGCACCATGTTAGTCAGAAGTTTGTGTTTTTGTGAGTGCGAGTGTGTTTAGATGAACTGAATTTACATTATGTCACAAAGTGCAATCAGTGAATGACACGTTTCTCTTTTCCAGGCCCTTTGAAGTCGAGCGAACACCACGTAGAACAGATATTCAGACTTTTTTGTGCTTTCAGTGGACCTCCCGAAAAGAACGATGAAAACTGAGCCTTTAATTCTATTTTTGCCTCTAAAAAAATAATCCCACAACTAGTCTATCTCCATGGCTCATCCAAGTGGTGTAGCAGAATTTAGACTCAGTGCTCCTGCAGTCAAAACATGGTCTCCCGTAATGTTCCCCTCTGGCATTAAAGCGCTACAGAGATGCCAGATTCGCATGTGTATCCTGTAGCCTGACCAATTTCAGTTTAACTCAGACTCTATTTATTTACCCCCTTAGCTATTTTAAATGGGCACCTTTCAATGTGGATGGGTCCTGAATGCACTGGCCCGGCTGCTTTACTCCTTACACCTGGGAGTCTTGCTCATTTGCCCACACAGAGAGAGGAGAGAGAGAGAAAAAGAGGGAGAGAAATGTAAACAGAAATCGCTACAGTGCAGTGATCCTCAACAGCTACACAATTTTCAGTTCACTACTCTTTTTTTTTTTGATCACATTTTTATGATGTGTGTTCAGAAATAGGTACAATACAGTAATTTACAATATAGGATTTCACAACTGAACAAGGTCTACAATGTTTCAAAACAGCATAACACCCAACACCCCCCTCCCCTACCCAGTGGCGACCCCCATACCAAACCCTGTCCTGGATCCCTCCTCTTTCCAAGATACATAACAGGTAAACACAATACAGACATGTGATTAATAGTGGCCAAAGATATTAATGCTGCACTCTTTCTCTAACCAAAGTCTAAGCTGTACCCCAAGCACGAAATGTTTTCTGACTGGCTGCATGCATCCGAGCTACTGATCTCTCCATCATAACTATATTTAGAAAAGAGTTGGCCCATTGTTGCCATGGCAAAGTGTGAGGCAGCTGCTATCTCAGGGTCAACAGTTTTTTTGCTGTTGTTAGACCAGCCCACGATACGCGCCTCAGCTGAAGATAAAGTTCTAGGGTGGAGTCATCACTGAGCAAGAGTAAAGTCGGTGGCAATGGAATATCAACCTCAAGCATCACGCTCAGGGTGGTAGAGACTTGTCCCCAGAAAGTAAATACTCTAGGACATTCCCAATACATGGGTATAAATGATCCCACCCCATGGAGTGTGCATAAGTCACAACGAGGAGAAGATGATTTTTATAGCGTCATTTTCAGTTCACTACTGAAGGCAGATGAATGACGTGTGAGACGTGGTTTCAGAGCTGTTGTACTGAAGGAAGGTAGGCACTAGAGGGGCTGAGGTACACTACAACTCATATTTTAAACTGTCATTGTCATCGATGTTCATCATTATTGATGTTCATCATCATTTTCACTGTTGTGAAATAACAGAAAACTAGGGGTGCAAATCTCTAGCGCTTACCATAATTCTAATTCATTAGTGTGATTGTGTCAGCAATCAAGCTACTGTTCTTCTTAAGTTTTGTTAGTGTGATTGCAGAGGGGTTGAGTCCCCTCTGTAATATATGAGGAGAGACAGAGGACAGTTGAGGCACCTTTGAAATGCACGTTGGAGAGAGAGAGTCTGTGATGTCATGGGTATGGAGGCCAGAAAAGGACAGAAAGCGGAGAAACACAAATGCAATTAAAAAAATGTGGAGCAAAACACACAGCGGACTTCAACACAGGTCAGAGACAGAGACATTTGTCAGTGTTTGTTGTGGTTTAAATAAGAATTAACACGGCTATGTGTGCTTTCACACATCCTTACTCATTAATGGCTTGGTAAGAGCTGACATGTTCACACCTTCCCAGTGGTGCAGCGGCAAGGTGCCGGCCTCCAAATCAGAATATCGTAATTTCAAATCCACAGTGCGAATAGATTTTTTTTTTACACAAACATTCTTTGCCTACAAAACCAATGTTTGGGTGTCTCTAGACACAGGTTGTATAGCAATAATACAATCACACATTGCATTTTCTAATGGAAATGCATCTAGTTTAATTCTGTTATTTGGATATATGGAACAGTATTGTTTTGACAAATGTTGCTTGAGGAACTACTTTCACAGTAGAGGGATGCTGTTATTGACCAGAAAGTAGACAAGATTAGGATTTTGTGGGATTTCAGTTTAGTTTTTATTTGAAAACAACCAAAAGTCTTGAAATTGGTCTCAAAACATACACATTTTGTGTCAGGGTTATTTCTGTTCTCACAGTGTGATTGGCTGAAGGGCATAAATCCCTTTTAGTATCACATCACCACATTCACTGGTAACCTGATTGTGCCACAAGCAAAGAAAATGTTTTATGAAACTATTATTCATTGTGGAACGTAAGTAAAACTTAAATCGTGTTGAATATGTTTCTTGTTATTTTTGCAAGGTTTAATAATGAAATCAATGTATTTGCACCCCTACACTCTTACACTACTCAAAAATAGCCAGTATTTAGAAAGACTGGGCTATATACTTCAGCATGAGTGACTATGTTGAGAGTCATACAAATATGTGGCTTGTCTCATAAATACTCCCCTGTCCACACCTTGGGAAACACACTTAGTGGAGACTATATTAAAGATAATAGGCAGCAGAAGGAACCAGTTAGCTGTAGAATAACCATCATCAGCTCTACTGCTTATGGCATGCCTCTGTCCAAGCTAGTTATCTAGCTGGCATTTTGTCTTCAGGCCGTTGACATGAGATCTTGTGGCTGACCCATAGATGTTCAAAAACCCAATGGCAGGTCGCCACGACAGCGGCGGTGCAGATTGGCCATAAATGTACAGTATATGCTACTGTACAGCTTTCCCCTATTAAGCCCAGTCTAGTTCCTGAGAAACGGTTTGAATTACTCAACCGCACAGTAAAAACGAAAGGGGCAGAGAGATGTGTACGGCGGCTGCCGCTGTGAAAAGCCCATGGCAGACGGCTGTCTGGTGGCGAAATCTCGACTGCAGTGTGGGGGAGAGAGCAGCTGGAAACGTAGGCAGCACTGTTAAACCTTTAGTGTGCAAAACAAGCTCAATATTAAAATGCCCTCGGTGTGAGTGGCTGTGGTCCTGATGAGGGGTGTGCGACTCCCACCCACTATGCAAAGTCTGCAGAGGGGTGGCAGACTGGTACAGTAGCCATGATGGAAAATGTGAATCATCATTCTGCTAACATCGTTCTCTGGCTGAAAATGTGATAAAAGAGTAGAGGAGCAAGTCACACACATCTGATCAGGTTCGCTCTTCTACATGTTAATGGAAAAAGCTCCAGGTCATTTTGTGGTTGGTTATATCATGTGACTATTTAATTGCTAGATGTATTATTGTAATTGAATGTGGTTACATACAGCACTTAAATATTTGATTACACATATTGTATCTCCAAAGGTTATCCAACATTTCTTGTGAAATGAAAGGGTATTATAGGAAATCTGTGGCCCGTTTGCTAAAGGAACAGGCCCTACACTCCTAAAAAGACTAGATGTTGAAACATTGATGTCAAAATTTTATTGCGTTTTGCCACAAGAGCCTTGGTAAGGTCAAGCACTTTTTTTTTGGGTGAAGAGTTATAGGTCCCAAACATCACTCCAGTTCATCCCAATGGATGGTGCTCCATTTACTCCTGAGATACAAACAATATGAGCAAATGGTTGCCTGTGTTAGCAATGGCAGCAGCTCAAAGCAGTTAAATAAACACAAATATTAAGGAGTCCTTTTCAACAAAGCTGAAAATGTGTAAAACTGAGTATAAAATTTTATACCCGTGTAGGGGCAACTGTATTATTTCTATTCTACAGTGTATCAAAAACATTGTCATTTAATATGAATTTTTGGTAAACAAATATTGACTATTATCATCTATTGGCTAATAAGCATGCTTGTTTAATAGTCTAGACAAGGGATTGACTGTCTAAAATACATGGCATACAGTATGTGTTATTAACATCAGAACTTCTTAATAAATCAGTATTCCACTGCAGTCAGCAAGTATTTTCAATTTCAGCACCTCACATTCATGTCTCATTTAAGCCCCAGCCCATTAATTGTTTAGAAGAAATCACTAAGTATCGGTTTTGATATGATTCAGAAAAAATGAACAATGCTCAGCCTTACTCGTATTAAGACAAGTGTGGTATCAAAACCTTTAATGCAATGCTTGTTTCAATAAGTGAAAAACAACTAATAAAAAAATGGTCAGCAAAAATGTAGAGATGCTGGGATATACAAAATCTCACAACTCAAGTTCAGGAAGAACTTTAGCCATGAGGTATGTTAGTGATATTTCTTTCTGGCCTGTAGTGAGAGAATCCTGGTTAGGCTCCCCGAGCGCAGTGCCACAGGTTATGTTTTCTGAACATTTATGCTGTGATTCGTACATGCAAGTCTGGCTTTTCCACGTCTCCACTCCTCAGTGGAGCTTGCCTCGGTATTCCCACCAGCCCTTAAAAAGCCCAGGAATCTGTTACACGGAGACGGCTGTTTTCCTAGCACTGTGATCTCAGCTACCTGACCCAGTTAATGTTGTTCTTGCGTGGGTTTGCATTGTCATCCAAGTAGAAAACTGAATGGTCTTCTATGGCTATTACTGGCATGGTTGCAGAAAAACTCCTTTAAGTCAAAAGTTCACTTCAACCTCAGAGTACTCAATTCATTTAATTACATTGACATCCTTTCCATCTGTTAGAAGCTAAAAGGAATTACAATTAGAGTTTTTTCACTCAAATGATTTTCCACTCGATCAACCAAGACAGGTTTTGACTGGCTTCTGAACTATGAAACTAAGCATTTTAATATTAGCTTCCACTACATAAGACACCAAAAATCATGTACTCTCTAAAAATTGGTTTGGAGTATTTATGTAAAATGCCTGCATGAAATGTAAATATATCACAATTCTACCACTTCTATTGCACAGCTACCATTATTTGCTGAATTTAACATACTAATGGAAAATACTTTGGCATGTGCAAAAGTTTGGGCACCCTTGCAGTTGATCGACTAGTGTTTTTTTAATTATTAGGCCTTGATCCAAATAAGCTGGCAATAATTCCAGACAATAAGTAAAGTGGCCCAGCACACAGTGTGAACAATGTAAAATTCTTTTTCTGAATTTAACACATTCACTAAGTGAAGCAGGGGGCTGCCACCAGCAAGGGGTGCCTGGGGAGCAGTGTATGGGGACAGTACCTTACTCAAAGCAAACTCAGTAATGCCACTAGCTGTCCTGGGATTTGAACCCACAACCTTCTGATTGCAGGGGCAACGCCCTAACCACCAGACCACCAGCTGCCACACAATATGACCCTACAAATTTTTAAGGGTGTTACAGTCAATAACCATGGGTTCATCTAAGCAGCTAACTGAAGACCTGAAATCAAAGATAACACAGGTCAACAAATACATTTTTTGTAATCATCAAAAACCACAACACACTTTTCTAAACCAGGTTTTCATGCTGATTTCAGATCTGTTTTCAGTTTTTTTCAGTCACATCAACTTTTTGAATTATGAGTAATATTAGATTTGCAATAGA
>JBBJLS010000128.1:20134241-20146263 GCA_037577275.1 Bryconaethiops microstoma
TTATAAAAACCCACCCAGCCCTTTTCCCACTCACACCCCTCTAAAGCCCACCCCAGCAGAGGACAGGGGGGAAAAAAAAACAAAAAAAAAGAAAAAAAGGATGGGCTCTGCTGGATCTAGCCTTCATCCTGCTTCCCTGTTCAAACCCAGAACCCTTCCCTTGCTTGTAGAATCTTTACAGCTCGTCCTTCTCTGCAGCTTCCTAAGGAAACACAACACACACACACACGGTCAGAGACACTGCACACCGACCTCAGTTGAGACCTGGGAAATATGACTGACTTGTGTCATTACCGCTTCTTCTGACTCCTCATCTGCTTGAACATCTTCATCTTCCTCTTCCTCTGCAGGCTCCTCTGGCTCCTCCTCTGGCTCCTCCTCAACCTAAGTGGAAAGGGAAATTAATATTTTAAGATGAAGACATGGTTCAGACATAAGGAATTCTAAGGTCACCATTCATTTATACTCGGGTGTGTGTGCGTGTGTGGAAACACACCTGTTCATCAAGGTCTATGTTCATGCTGAGTCTGAGCATTCGCTCTATTCTCTCTCCATACGCCTTGGTGTCGGCCAGCTGGTAGCCGGAGCGCAGAGTGGCTGTCTCAAACAAGACCACTGCCAGATCTGCAGCCGTCTTATCTTCTGCATTATCCTGTAAGAATCAGAACACAACCTTAAAGCCTCAGCTCTGATAAAGCGTTCATTAGTTTCATGTCACAAGCAGCAGTTGTACTCACATTGACTCTCTTCAACATCTCTTTGATGAGGGGATGCTTGGGGTTGAGTTCTAAAGTTTTCTTCTGACTTGCATAATAACTAGAAAACAAATTAAACATTTAAAATGAGTTCTATTTAAAACGAGAACTGCACCAGTTAATATTGAAATGACTTGTCAATTGTAAGCATTTGAAACTGCTCTCAGTATACTGACTTTGTGGAAATGTCTTTTCCTGTCTGATAGGCCTGAGCCTTCATGATCCTCTCCATGTTTCCAGACCAGCCGTACTGACTAGCCACCAGCGCGCATGGAGAGTTGGTTAATCTCTGGGACAGCACCGCCTTCTCAATCTATACAAGTGGGGAAAGGACATTTCAATAAAAATCACTCAACATACTGAATTCAATTTCACCCTATAAACCACATTAACCTGAACAAACTATAATAATCGAAACAATTCGATTCTAGTCCGTTTGGTAAGCCATCTGCACATCTCAGGATTAGGGGCATTACCTTGTCTTTCAGTGAATTCTCCTTCAACCAAGTGGTGAGGGGTTCGAACTCCTTCTCCTGAGCTTCTCTCTTCTCCTTGGCCTTGTCACTCTCCTCAAACTTGACACCCTCCTTGGCCACATTCTGGAAGCGCTTGCCATCAAACTCCGGCAGAGCCTGGATGCAGTACTCATCCACAGGCTCCGTCAGGTAAACAACTTCGTAACCCTTTTTCAGCAGCTTCTCAACAAAAGGAGAGGACTCAGCCTGGGCCATGCAAAATAAAAAAGTTTACTGATGAGTGCACAGAGATAGATAGATAGATAGATAGATAAATAAATAAATAGTACACCAAAGAACTATCTAACCATCATGGTGGAAACCGATTAAATTCATATTACAGACTTGAGAGTTAATTAACAAGTGTGAGGGTAATATGCTCTCTAACCAGAAACACAATCTACTGCAAACAAAGTTGCAGTTAGCTAGGTCACCTCCTTTCTGCTGGTTCCAGCCATGAAGTAGATCTTGTCCTGCTTCTCCTTCATCCTCTCCACATACTGCTCCAGGCTAGCCAGTCCAGTTTCACTGTGAGAGGTCTGGAAGCGCAGCAGCTTGGCCAGTCGGGTCCTGTTGGAGTGGTCCTCAATCACACCCAGCTTGATGTTGGTTCCAAACTCCTTCCAGAACTTGTCGTTGTACTGCTCCTCTGCAATCTTCTTGATCATGTCCAGTGTCTTGCGCACCAATTTCTTGCGGATGACCTGACCAAAGAAGACAGAGGTCAGCTGTCACAGCATTCAGAATCGGGGGAACCCTGTAGACATACAGCGATCATGTTGGAACCGGTCACAAGACCTCACCTTCAGCAGTTTGTGTTGCTGCAGAGTTTCTCTGGACACGTTCAGGGGAAGGTCATCAGAGTCCACCTGAGAGGAGAGTTTAGATATTTAGCATGAAAGGGGCTGAAAATGTTGGCCATTTAAGCGGATATACACAGAGTCAGGTTATGGCACTCACCACACCCTTGACAAAGTTGAGATATTTGGGCATCATATCGTGGAAGTCATCGGTAATGAAGACTCGCCGTACAAATAGCTATAAAGCAGGAAGTTTTGAGGATGGTTAGATCAACGGAGTTCAGTATTAAACTCTGCCACCAGTGTCAGTTATCACATGGTACCTTGATGAAGTCATTCTTCTTGGATCCATACTCATCAAAAAGGCCTCTTGGAGCCGAGGCAGGGACAAAGAGGATCGACTTGAAGGTGACCTCACCCTCAGCAGTGAAGTGGATATGACTCATAGGCTCTTCACTGTCCTGTATGATGATTTAGTTTACATTATTAATGATAACAAATAATCATTTAATTAACCATTTTGTCTCATTTTAAAAACGGTCCAGTCATAGGAGACTCACCCTTGAAAAGGTCTTGTAGAACGCTTTGTACTCATCCTCCTCCACCTCTTTAGCAGGCCTCTGCCAGATGGGCTTGATGTCATTCATCAGCTCCCAGTCCCACACGGTCTTCTCCACCTAATAATAACACAGCATTTGGTCTACAAATACCCTAAGATTACAAGATCTTGATTGTTAGCGTTTAGATGCTTTGTGGATGCATTACCTTCTTGGTCTTGGGTTTGTCCTTGTCTTCATCCTCTTCTTCCACCTCTGCCTCATCCTCAGTAGTTTCCTTCTCTGCCTCAGCTTCCTCTTCATCTATGGGCTCCTCAACTGTTTCAGTCTGATCAAGAAGAGGAACTGTGAGCTTAGGGGAACATTAGGGTATTATTAATATTTCTCAGCAATTCCATTTGCCTCTGCTATGGCATGTCTGACCTTGCTGCTCCACACATAGATGGGGAAGTTGATGAACTGCGAGTACTTCCTCACAAGGTTCTTGATGGTCTCCAACTCAAGATAGTCTGATGCTTCTTCTTTCAAGACCAGACTAATAGGGGGGGAGAAAAAGAAAATGGGTTTTAGTTTTAATCAGTAATTCTGTTTTACTGAATTGCTCATTGTAGTAATTTCCAAACTTAACTCAAAACTTACGTGATCGTGGTTCCTCTGCCCAGTGTGTCGCCACGAGGGTCCTCAATAACTGAGAACTCATTCGAGTCAGATTCCCAGATGTGCTGTGTGCCATTGTTATGCTTGGACGTGACAATAACCCGGTCAGCGACTAGGAAAGCAGAGTAGAACCCAACACCAAACTGGCCAATCAGCTCAGAGGTGGACTGGCCCTCTGTCTGCATCTCGGTCATCTTGTTCAGGAACTCGCTGGTACCCGACTTGGCAATGGTTCCCAGGTTCCTTACCAGCTCCTCTTTAGTCATGCCAATGCCAGTGTCAGTGACGTGAAGCATATTCTTCTCCTTGTCTGCCTGCAGAAGGGAGTAAATGGTTCAATCCCTTACATCATTTTAGCAGTGACCTGATGTGTGCAGCAATCAAAATTATTTATACGTTATTCCACCTTTCGGTTGCATATGCAAACTTCTACACAGCCCTCAACTAATCAAACACCAATTCTAGAAACTTATTATTTAAGGCATGCCAATTTCCAAGGGCCAGTGAAACAAAGCATTTCACATTAAGAACACAGCATGAAAGAGACTAGGTTATAAATTTGCTAATGTAAGGATATGAAAATTTTGGACCTGGCCCACAAAAGGTCCTTTGCAATGCAAATATAACAGCAGATCGTAGCCTCTTACTTTCAGGTTTCAGTCCTCAACTCGATGGCACACTAGAACAGTTACGAAAGCTGCATTATGGACTCAAAAGGTAACAAACCTTGATCTTAACAGTCAACTCTTCGTTTGCAGAAAGTGCATCTTCGTTGGTCAGAGACAGCAGGCGGATCTTATCGAGAGCGTCAGAAGCGTTAGAAATCAACTCCCTCAGGAAGATCTTTAGGAGAGAAGTGACACAAAAGAAAGATTAAGTAGTAACAACCAACTTCAACAGATCAATGGTCAAACCTCCTTCAAGTTACACATCTAGCCAAAATCCTGGCTCAGTAAAAACAGGTATGGAGCAAATGTAGCTGTGCCTCACCTCCTTGTTCTTATACAGAGAGTTGATGATCAACTTCATCATTCTGTTCACTTCAGCCTGGAAGGCATGTTTTTCTGACTTTTCCCGAATTTCCTTAATTTGTGCTGCATTTAGTCCATCTAGCTGAATGGCTTCTTCCTCCCTAAAGAAACGCACAGAAATTAGTCATGAGATGGAGCACACATGAAGTTCAAAAATCACTAGGGCAAACTTGTGCAATATACAAACGCAAACAAGGCCGACAGACTAGACGGAGTCAAAATATATCAAGTCAACTTAATTGTTAAATTAAATAACACTGCAAGGAATTTTAAATGTAGTCTCTAAACCAAAAGCAAGATGCCAGAAATAGTTACAGATGCTCATATCCCACTCCTTCCTTACAGAATGGCAGTCTTAGAGTTTTTCATTTATTTTTAAAAACCTAAGAGCCAACCCAAGTGAGGTGAGCGGTCACCAAACAAATTACAAACCTCTGAACAACTTCGTCGTCTGTTCGGGATCCTTCTCTGCTCTTGCCCAGGTCCTCCTCCACTGTACCATCGCCATCAATGTCTTCGTCTGCCTTAACAGATGCTGTGAAAACAACCAGAAACCCCTCAATTGATCAAAAACAAGATCATGAACTAATGTGAAGATTAAAGGCACTGCACCAAACAAGAGAAAGCCAAACGTGCTGTACTGAGTTAGTCAGGGCTCCACACACTATAACAAGCATGTGAGTGTGCCAACCACTTCGAAAGTGTCCTGACATGTCAGAGCATTAACAAGACTCAGTATAGTCTTCAATGTAAAGCTACGGTTGGATCAAATTGCTTCAACTTTGAAACCTGCCCTTTACAGACTGATGGAAACGTCAGCATAGACCTGAAAGCATCTCCAAGCCAACGAAGGATGTGAAGAGGCCTAAAAGAACTTATTCGTACACAACACGAACAAAGGCATTGTTTTCAGGGTTTGGGCCCCTTGTTACCAGTGAAGGCCAATCTTATTGCTTCAGCAGACCAAGACATTTTGGACGACGGCATGCGTCCAACTTTGCAGACACAGTTTGGGGAAGAACCTTTTCTATTCCAGCATGACTGTGCCCCAGTGAACAAAAAGCAAGGCCCATAAAAACATGGCTGGATGAGTTCGGTGTGGAAGAACTTGACTGTCCACACAGAGTCCTGACCTCAACCCCATCCAATACATTTGGGATGAACTGGAACGGCGATTGTGATCCAGACCTTATTGTCCAACATCAGTGCCTGTTCTACAGAATGAATAGGCACAAATTCCCCACAGAAACTCTGTGCCTTCCAAGAAGAGCTGCAAGTGGGAGGTAGTATACACATTAAAGTTTATGTATATTTATATGAATGCAATGTCATTACAGTCCCTGTTGGTGTAATGATCAGGCGTCCCAATACTTTTGCCCATATAGTGTAACTATCCTTATACTACGAGAGGTTAGCTAAATCCTTCCCAGTCTTTGTTGTGGGTTCTCCTAACAAAAACGCTAGCTGGTTGGCTAAGTAAGGCCAAGAAAGGCAGATTTCAAGTTCAGGTGTTAGCTAACCTTTCTATATATATGACTAGGGAACGTTATTTTTATACAAATTTTCCACGTTGTGAACAGCCCCCCCCCTCAAGCTAGCTAGCCAGCCTTCCTGAGAAAACTTCCAGAAGCACATGCTGCTTTCCCCATTCAGAACAAGCTGCTCATTTCTAAAACAAGGTTAGCTCAGATAATTTAGAATATTAAAACAGCCACGTAAATGTCTTTGTATATAGGCATTAAACATAAGCCAAACCTGCAAATACACTGCATGGACAAAACTATTGGGACGCCTGCCCATTACCTCAACAAGGACTTTATTGATATTGCATTCAAATACATATAGCCTTTAAAATTGAGTTGGTCCGCCGCTTTGCAGCTCTAACAGCTTCCACTCTTCTTGGAAGGCTTTCCACAAGATTTTGGAGTTTTTCCTTTATGTAAATTTGTTCCCATTCATTTCGTAGAGCTTTTATGGGGTCAGGCACTGATGTTGGACGAGAAGGCCTGGCTCATAATCTCCGTTCCAGTTCATCCCAAAGGTGTTGGATGGGGCTGAGGTCTGTGCTCTGTACGGACCAGTCAAGTTCTTCCATCCAACCATGTCTTTATGGACCTTGCTTTGTGCACCGAGGCACAGACATGCTGGAATAGAAAGGGGGCTTTTTTTCCCTCAAAACCGGCGTCCACAAAGTTGGAAGCTTTTGTCCAAAATGTCTTGGTATGATGATGCGTTAATATCACCCTTAACAACAAATAAGGGGGCTCAGCCTAAACCCTGAAAAACAGTTGTGTCCCAATACTTTTGTCAACATGGGGTAGCTGAAGCTGCAGTAGGCTAAGCATGGTCAAGTTCAAGGCATCAGAAAACTGCTGCTAAAATAAAAGTATACTCACTGAAGACGAGGAGGGCACAGACGAGCCCCAACACCCACATTCGCTTCATACTGGAAGCTCAATTTGTTGGAAAACACACTTTAGGCAAATCTTTATAAGACACACACTCTGCTGGGCTCCTGAACTGAGAAGGCAGAAAAGGAGAAGACGGCTTTATCATCGTCTCGGCTGGAAGGAGGAGGGCAGCCCGAGCTGACCAATCACAGCACCCCACGCACAACATTCTACCAATCAGATCGCGTTCCGCGGCCTGCCCCGACCAATCAGTGCTTTACATGTCTGATTTCGCATGGCCAAATCGTGGCTGCCCTCGATTGGCTCAATGGGGCGTCATGCAAGTGGGATTTTTTCCTCCTCCTTTCCTCCTCTGATCTAGGGTCAGCTTAGACTGCGTCGTTTAAAGAGGAGGCTAAACATGGAGCTGATCCCAAATCAACTTTATATCCAGACTGCTTTGCTTAAAGGTCTGTAGTACGTTTACCTTAACAACCAGCCGTTGCTATGCACCTCCTTGAGATTCTGCACAGGTTGGCAAGTTTAATACATATAATAAGATCTATTTTCTTCACAGTTAGGAAATATTTGGCGGGGAGTGGATGATCAGGGTTATGTTTAGTATGTGGACTAAACAGTGCTTGTCCAATATATGAATAAAAAAAATGACACTTTTCTTATTATGCAAGTTATTTATTGTACATATTGTACTATGTGTCTCCACAGGTAGTGGATTATCAGGATTATTTTTTGTTTCTGGACTAAACAGTGGCTGTCCAAGATAATGTGAGAATAAAGAAAATGGCACTTTTCTTAGAAGTTATTTATAGTATATATTGTACTATATGTCTCCACAAGGAGTGGATTATCAGGATTATCTTTAGTTTCTGGACTAGATAGAGGCTGTCCGAGATGATATATGAAATAAAAAGTGACATTTTTTTATTATGCAAGTTATTTATAGTACATATTTTACTTTGTGTCTCCACAAGGAACTAAATATAATGTCCAGCATTTAAAGGGATGAAAAGAGAGGATCTCCAAGCTGGTAAATGCATGATGTCAGGATGTTATTCTGCCTCACGCTTGGCTTCTCCGCTGCAGCCATACCTCTGTTACGTCCCTGGTGACCTCCAGCAGGAGTTGGCCTACCTGAGGGCGTGTGTCTTTCCCCATCTGGATTCACTCTGTCAGGCCAGAGGCACCTGCTTTAGAACTGTAGACGTCCAGCAGATACAAAATGATGATGACGGTGACAGTCAGAGAGATTGTGGCCTCCAGGAACACCAAGCATGCTCCACTCACTTCCACGAGCAGTTAAAGATCAGCATGGATCTTATCAGTTCCTCCTCTTCGTTCCTCTGTCTCCTTGGGCAACACTATGGCTGTTTTCTCCCTGAGGACACGTCCTATCCATTGGGTTCACCAGAAAGGGAGCCATCTGCCTTGTATGAGTTGGAGCAGAATCTGCAAGGAGCTGTACGAGGTGGCTATCCATGGGTTATGGAGAAAAAGAACCGGATGTGTAGTTTGGTCGAGCTGGAGATCATCCAGGCTGCCTTCATGGCCAAACCCATGCATTGTTTCTTCTACTTCAAAGACTACACTCCTCAGAGAGATGAGGATGATGATAAGGAAGATGATTATGGTGATGATGATGATGATGATGATGATGGTGGTGATGGAGGCGTGCTTTTTCAAAAGGTCTTGTCCAGTCAGAAGCAGTACAAGAAACAAAGACTGTGGGAGCTGAAGAGCTGGATCATAAACACCTGCCTCCCTGTCAGGTCTGAGCAAAAGAGAATATTAAATAACTGTGACTTTCATGCACAATCTTCACTGGTATTCTTAAAGAGCGCCATCTTATCATTTGTAGGCTATTGCTTAAAGGACATGTCATTTAGTGTGGCTTGATATAAATTGGGCCATTCCAGAGAAATCTACGCCCAGAATTGTTCACAGTGGAAGTTAAGGGAACCAGACGGCAAGAGCAAAAGTACTAAGGCAGTTTTGACCTAAAACATGTTTTTAAATCCGTTAATGGCAGAAAGATACATGCAGGCAAATTAATACTGGAAATAAAGTAAACTGACCTCTTATAGTCACGAGTGATCACACCACAGCACAGCATACAGCGTGAACAGAATTTTTTTTCTCTGCGTTTAACCCATTCACCAAGTGAAGCAGTGAGCAGCCAGGGACGTAGTGCCCGGGGTGGTACCTTGCTCAAGTGTGCCTCAGTGGTGCCAGTAGCAGTCCTGGGATTTGAATCCATGACTTTCTGACCACTGGTGATTAAAATGGTTTTTTTTGTAGACACATTTACTGCATATTTCAGACACTTTTATCCAAAGCAACTTCTATTCCCTAACTCCCTGGAGCAACTTAAGGTTAAGGGTCTGGCTCAGGAACCCAGTGGTGGTTTACTGAAGGTAGGATTCAAACCTGTGACCACTTGGTCCAGAGGGAAGTATCCTACCTACTAGGCCACAGCCACCCCAGACACTTCAGACACCCCAGACACCCCAGACACCATGATCCCTGGTTCCTATCACCAACACTGTATAGAAATCGAAGTTGTTATGCAGTGCATCGTTTCACATAAGACCACTCTGAAAGAATTTCTGAATATCTGAAAGTGTTTCAAGGATAAGCAGTCGCGGCTTCAGTCTATCGTGGATTTTTTTCCTGAGAACCGGAGTCATCGCATAAATTGTTTTTGTGACGTCCGCAACGCCCCCCTCGTCCTCGTGCTGGTTGTTTATGTTTGGGCGCAGCGCTTGGAACGAGCCTCCGCTGCTCATTTGCCCTGTGACGCGTCTGTGGCAGCTGCAGTCCAGAATTTCCCCCGTGGAGCGTCTCGAGTGTTCTCACGTTTTTCGTTTTGTTCTTCTTAAAGCCCTATATTTTCATTACTGTAAATTAAATGAATTTATTACTGTATTTTCCTGCTAATACCAAAGAAAACGACAGCGCATACTAAAGAAAACAGGCGTGCACGAATTCCAGTCCAGTCTATACAGGGGTAACATCGATATTTTACGTTCTAGCACTGCGGGAGTTCAGTGTAAACTGTACAGTACGGATACGGGTTTACCTTTACATTTAGGGTAATGTATTAATTTAAAAATGAAATTAAAGTGTTTTTTTGGGGGGGAATATTTAGGGTTTACACTATAAAAATAAGCATTTTTAGACATTTTTTTTAACACATCACAACATCCTTTTTTACTATACGCAGCGTAGGGAACGTAGGTTTACTGTATATTTAAACAAGTGAAACTTTAAAATCTATTGTTTTAAATTTGAAATGCATATCTGCTCATCACTCTTAATTCTAAAATGACATTAATGTAAATTGATCATGCTTTTGTCAGTCTATCCATGATGCTTTCTGTTTCATTTATTTGTTTACTCCTTATTGTTGATATTCATGATTAAACAGTAATGATCGTCTCTGCAGTCTTTGTAAGGACACATATAAGAGCACATAACGCCCAACATGAGCATATACATGAACATCACTGAGGCTAATCAGGCAAATAGTATTGATAACTTTGACATTTGTTGGAGGACGCCCCTGACATGGGGTTAATGGCACTTGATGGTATGTGTTCTACTGTAAGTGTAACTGTGTTCTACTTTATGTGTAACTGTGTTCTACTGTAAGTGTAACTGTGTTCTACTGTAAGTGTAACTGTGTTCTACTGTATGTGTAACTGTGTATGTGTAACTGAGCCTCTTAATAGAGAGCTATATCATCTGAAAATGCCAATAACTTGAAGGATCTTTTGGATTTATGTGAAGGAATAATGCTTTCCTCAATGTGCTGCGAGGCAGATTCTTCAGAAACCTGCAGGAGCTTGAAGAGCTGGTGGAAAAAGATTGGAAAGACGTTATTGATCAGTTTCACCGAGTTCCAGAGCAGCGCTGCATCTCGGGTCGGGCCTTTCTTTGCATATTTTATCAATAACATATGACTGACACTGTTTAGCATGTCAGCAAATATTGACTTTTCGGTTTTAAACCTGCTATTTAGACAAGGCTGCCGATTTACATACCTATTGAATTTATTTTCCACAGGTTATCAGGATTCGGTTGAGGTCTTATGTCATGAAAGCCATATTCAAGCGCTGTATCATGTGTTTGTACCATCAATGCAAACCACAGAGGCGCTGGAATTACTGGACTCCTTTGTGTCTCCTGCAACTCACAACACAAAGTTCAGACCTCCATCAGGAGATCCAGGGGTTCAGTTAATTAGGTGAGACACTCCGTGTCCCTGATATGTTTACTTTACAAGAGAAGCTATAACTTTAACGTTATTAATTTTAAAGTAAAGAGATTTTATATATTTTAGTAATTTTGGATCATTTATTTTGGCCCATTCATTATGACGTCTTCCTGTAATGTGAAGAGCAGCTGGAGTTTGGATGTAAAATGGAGAACATTATTGAAGATTTCTTTGCAGTGGTGGTGAAAGGAACCAGGGGTCACAATGTCTAAAACAGTGATCACCCACCTTTAACTTTAACTTTCCTTACATCGCCCTGCATTCATCTCTCACCTTCACACCCTTTGAAATATTCATTTCGGCTGAAACTTTCTAAAAACAATCATGAAACAAAGTCTGAGGCATCAGGGAGTGAGTGACATTTCAGACCTCTGGTTCCATTCACAATCACAATGAACAGTTTCAGTTTTTCTCCAGAAAAGCATTTGAATAATGTCTACCATTTATCTTAACCATTCAAGGGAAAATGTTATGAAAAATTGGTGGAATTCCTTTTGAACTCGTTTTTACCACGTTTTAGTGATAGTGATCAAGCAGAAGTGGAAAAGTCCGTTCTGGTGCTCAGTGGAGAGAGGGGCTGTGGAAAGTCATCTCTGGCTGCTTGGTGGCTCCAGAACTTCCGGAAGCGAAATCGCAGGGTTCCGGTCATCCCATACTTCTGTGGCACCGTCATACCCAGCAGAGACACCAGGTCAATGTTAAGGCAATGTACCGCAGAACTTCGAAAAGCGTTCTATGGTAAGTGGCCTCGTGGCTGACCTGCAGTAACTGATTTGGTTTAGTTTCATGTCCTAATGTCCAAACTCTGTTTTACACTGTATTTCTATACCTAATTTGGCCAAAGCTACATTATATGGACAAAAGTATTACATAGACTTTAATCTGGAGTGGGACCCTGTTCTGAAGCTCTAACATCTTCCACTCTTCTCGGAAGACTTTCCACTACATTCTGGAGTTTCTGTGGGAATTTGTGTCCATTCATTCTGTAGCATTTATGAGTTCAGACACTGATGTTGGACGAGA
>JBBJLS010000128.1:20176888-20193020 GCA_037577275.1 Bryconaethiops microstoma
CTTTGTGCAAGGAGGAACAGGAGGAGCACTGCCAGAGCCCTGCAAAATGACCTCCAGCGGGCCACAAATGTGCATGTCTCTGCACAGCCCTCCATGTGCTCGCCAGAGGTAGCCTGACTGCTAGGTACTGAGATGAGATCCTCAGAACCCTTGTGAGACCATATGCTGGTCCGGTTGGCCCTGGGTTTCTCCTAAAGCAAGACAATGCTAGACCTCATGTGGCTGGAGTGTGTCAGCAGTTCATGCAAGATGAAGGCATTGATGCTATGGACTGGCCCGCCCGTTCCCCAGACCGGAATCCAATTGTGCTTTAGTCCGGGTCTGGTAGGAGATCCCTCAGGAGACCTCATCAGGAGCATTCCCAGGCGTTGTAAGGAGGTCATACAGGCACGTGGAGGCCACACACACTACTGAACCTCATTTTGACTTGTTTTAAGGACATTACATCAAAGTTGGATCAGCCTGTAGTGTATTTTTCCACTTTAATTTTGAGTGTGACTCCAAATCCAGACCTCCATGGGTTGATAAATTTGATGTCCATTGATAATTTTTGTGTGATTTTGTTGTCGGCACATTCAACTATGTAAAGAACAAACCATTTAATAAGAATATTTAATTCATTCAAATCTAGGATGTCTTGTTTTTGTGTTCCCTTTATTTTTTTGAGCAGTGTATATACTATCCAGCATACTTCTTGTACATCCTTGGCGTCTTTGCACTCTATTACGTCAATATGTTCCAGCTGCTTATTCCTTTTTTGTCTTCCTAAATGTTTGTTGCACTGTTTCTTGTTACCCTGTCTTTGTCTTATTTTTGTCTTCATGTCGTATGTGGTGTGGATTTTTTTTGTTTCGTGCTGTCCCTGCACCGGGGACTGTAAGGACGCAGTTTCGTTTAATCATATAATGTGTACGTGGATGGCTGACAAAAAAGCCGACTTGACATAAACTGCTTGAGAAGAGTCAAGATTTTCAGGGGTGCCTCAGCCGTGGAGTGTCTTTTGTGTTCTGAAGAGCATTTCATCCTAATGAGGCACTGCTGTTACGGTCCTAACATCTTGAAATGTAAATCCGCGGTAATAAACGGCAGTACCTCATTCAGCTCTTGAGGCTGACCCTGCGGGGCAGGGGCTCACTCAGTGAATGGGAAGTACACAATTAAAGCACAGGATGTGGGATTGGTTTAGTCCAGCCCTCGGCAGTGTCGGTTTTAGGAGAGAGACAAGTTTCTTCAGAGCGAACTCCCTGATATTTTCAGGTGTTTTATCTTCAGCTGATCTTTGTTTTTTTTCACGTGTTTTTCTAACGTCTTCATTTTGAGAAACGGTGCGGTCCTGTGCAGAGTTGTGTGCAGATGGAGGGGTAAAGCATGGATCTGTAGACTTGAGATCAGTGCCACAGAGAAAAAGTGTTGATGTTTTTTATGCATGATGTCTTACTCATGTAATCTAATTTGTACGACCAATGGGGTAAACTGTATTTATGTGTGAAGGCAGAAGCATGAGAATCTTTCTGGATTACTTAATACGGATGATGTGTGAGGTTATCAGCAGTGAGTTAATAACAGGCTCCATAATGTCTAGGCTTGCGTTAAAGTGGAGCATGACCTCCAGACCTTCTGGGAAATCAACTACAGTAGTTTTCCTTAAGATGAACTTAAATAATCTTTCTTTTTGTCTAGACGTTTGATGTACACATTGGACAATGAGTATTGTATAATGTGTGCCATGTTATAGAGGTGAGGTCTGTTTGTTTTGCATTCTGTAATTATCATGAACTGTCTCATTACTTCTAGAATGGGAATTCCAAGTGTCCTTTTTCTGCTAGTAATCCAGTCTGCTAACTTTCTGACCACTGGACAGGAGGACAACAAAATCCTCGAACACACCAACTCACGGGCAATGGACCAGGTAAGATATTCAGCTAAATAATTTGAAGTCTTGTGTATTTTAAATGTTTCAGTTGTACTTTTAGTAAATTCATTAGAAATATGGCTGTCTTAAACAGCGTCATGAGTGAACCAAAACTTTATAATCCTCAGTATACTATGTGAATGTGATGAAATCTTAACCTAAGTATTTTGGACCAAATCTATCGATGCATTCATCATGTTTTTTTTTAAGTAGAGTTACAAAGTTTTGAAGTGGTATTAATGGTATCTAACAAGTCTAAGTCAGTACAAGCAAAGTACCTTACCTGAAGTCTTTGTGGCTGTGTTCTGAATTTGTCTGCACTTACAAACAGAATCAGACTGAGCACATCAAACTTGCCACCAGCAATCATACTTCTCAGAATTTTCCTACTGCAGGTACACACATGCACACAGACACACATATGTAATCATTCATGGACAATGCCCATATAAGGCTTTTTCACTTAAATCTTTCTTTTCTGGTCCCAGATCCAACACCCACCCCCACCTCTCTAACTACCAGCACAGAAACTGGTTGCCAAAGTAACCAGGTGAGCATGGAGGAGAATAACTGCCCCTGTGCTGCAGGTTACACTCAGAAGGCAACAGCTGAGTGTGAGGGTAAGATAGCTGTCCTACTGCCTCAAAAGAGTACAAGTTATTGAAACAGTTATGGTAATACTAAGGTTAAAAAAAATTTAAATCATTTTTACAACATCACTGGCTTCAACATGATTGATTTCTCCTTTTCTCATGGAAGACATTAATGAGTGTGGGCAGGGTGACCCTGGGCCATGTGGTTACCACAGCAACTGTACCAACACCCCAGGCTCCTTTGTGTGTAGCTGTGACCATGGTTACCTGATGATTTCTGAAGGCTGTCATGGTGAGCACATTCAGACTGACGCTCCTGTGAGAATTCTGCCAGTTTAAGGTGCACCCAGACACAAACACAGATTTTGCACATACAGAGCTTGTATAATTTCCATCGAAAAGCCAATGGAATTGGATTCTCTGGACCAGCCGCACATGAGCTCAAGATCACCATGCCCAATGCCAAGTGTTAGCTAGAGCAGTATAAAGCCCCTCCTATTAATGCCTTTGATTTTGTAATGAATATTAAATGACCATGTGTCTACAACCTTTTGGACATCAATGTTTTCATCATTTGTCATTGTTTGCAATTACAACATGGAATTATTTCTATATACACTCATTAATAATTAGGCAATTACACAGTGGCTAAATTATTTGTTTCTCTTTGGTTGTATGTTTGTTATAGATATAGATGAATGTGCTTTAGCTTCAGTAACTGGTTTGCAGGCCTGTGGCAAAGGGGCTATATGTAAGAATAGCCCTGGATCTTTCTCTTGCCACTGTCCAACTGGATTTGTCTTGGCAATTGATGGACACAACTGCATTGGTGAGTTCATTGTATTTATCGAATGCTTGGCTATGCATTTGTTTTTGTTTTTCAGTTGGTGGTTTTATAAAGTTATAATAAAATGGTAGTTTACACTGTATAGGCTATAATCCTGTATAAAATATCCCTTTTCCATGCAGATGTTGATGAGTGTAGTTATGAAGAGAGCTGTAAGAGGGAGCTTGGAAATATTTGTTTGAACACAAGGGGCAGCTACAAATGTTTGTGTCAGACCGGCTTCAGAGAGGACAAGGCAGCCTGCATTGGTGAGTTTTGTGTGTGTTTGTGTGTGTGTGTTTGTGCGTGCATGTATGTGTGAGAGAGAGAGAAAAAAAATATTTGTTTTCTTTCCCTCTCTAATCTGTGAATAATTAATTTCACAAAATGTCATTTGAGTACTGCACACCGTATGTTAGCCATTTTACTCTCACTAACAATATCATTGATTGTATGTTGCAACTTTTTTATTGTTACCTATGCTGTTCTTTTCCCTGTTATACATAGATCAGCCATAACATTAAACCACTGACAGGTGAACTGAATAACAAGGTGGGATATATGAAGAGCAAATTTCCAAAACTCACTCTGTCCTAAAGCATTTTGTTTCGGAAAATCACGTTTTACTTGTTTTACCTATTGGAAAGCAATTCTTACAGGAAATACATTTTTTAATTGAAATTTTACAGTCATTTTTCAATGCCTGTTTCTAAAGTGCAACGCCTGCACATTTTAGTATGGGCAACAATTTTTAAGTGTTTTGCTGGGAAACCTAGGGTCCATTCATTAATGTAAACATTACTTTGACACATACCACCTACCTAAATATTGTTATAGACCAAGTACACCTGTTCATGGCATCAGAAATGGTTTAAGGAACCTGACAATGTGTTCAAGGCATTGACTTTGCCTCCAAATTCCACAGATCTCAAGATGGAAAAGGCTGGACAAGCTATTATGATCTTGCAACCTACAGAACGTAAAGGATGTGCTACCAAATTTTTGTGGCAGATACCACAGCACTCCTTAAGAGGTCTTGTGGAATCCATATCAGATCTGGTTTGGTGGCACTATGTTTGGTGGCACTGGTTTGTTGGCATTACACAACATTAGGCAAGTGGTTTTAATGCTATGGCTATTTCTGCATTGAGCACAACTTTTGTAGGTTTTTTTTATTATATACACAGTTTTGCACACTAAAATGGACATTACGTGTGAATACACAGTAGTTTTAATAAAGTAGCTTGCCAGTTAATGGAAAAAACAATATGACTATACATAGCAAAATGTTGGACCACCACAAACTACCAGAACAGCTTCATTGTTCCTTGAAATGTATGTAGAGTAACCCCCCACTTTTTGCAGGGGTTACATTCCAAGAGCACCCGCATACAGTTAAAACCCACGTTGTTGTGATGTGGTTAAAAAAATGCCTTAAATGCCTATTTTTATAGTGTAGACCCTAAATATCTCCCCAAATATGTTCCCAATACACTTTAATTTAATTTTAAGCTCATTATCCTTAAAGAAAATGTAAAAGTACAGACATATTCATACTGTACAGTTTACACTGAACTAGAATACTAGAATGTAAATACTGATGTTACCCCTGTATAAACTGAACTGTAATTAATGCCCGGGCGCTTTCTTTGGTATGCGCTGTCGTTTTCTTTGGTATAAGTAGGTAAATACAGTAATAAACTAATTCAATAATAAAAACTAAATGAAAAACATGAGACCACTCGAGACACTTCACGGGGGAAATTCTGGACTGCAGCATCACAGGGCAGCAGCCAATCAGCAGCACGGAAAAATAAATAATGTTCTCAGATTGGCTACTTTCAAATCTCCAGCCTCTGAGTGCAGTTGACTGTGACATCTAGGTCTCGTGCGCCACACCCCCTCGTCCTAGTTTGTTGGTTGTTTATGTTTGGGGCGGCGCTGAGCAGCGCTGGTGCCTTGGTAACCGCTGCGTGGCGCATGAGGCCCGGACGTCACAGTCATCTGTACTTAGAGGTGGGAGGTTCCGCAGTGGACTGAAACCGCAACTGCTGATTCGCATGAAAGTGGGGGTTTACCGTATATGTATGTGTATACAGAATAGATAAGATAAGAAAAAAGCAGTGAGGTCCTCCTGGGTCTTCTTCCATGGCGTCCCTTTTCGTTCAGATGGTGACCTGTGCCTTCAGGTCAGCTTGAGTTTGTTTGGAAGTTGATTGAGGTTCTTTATCCACCATTCAAACAATTCTTCGTTGTAACATTATATCAATCTTTCTCTTTTGTCCACGTCCAGAGAGGTTAGCTACAGTACCATGGGCTGTAAACTTCTTTACAATGTTGCGCACAGTGGACACAGGAACATTAGATCTCTGGAGGTGGACTTGTAGCCTTGGGATTGTCCATGCTTTTCTTTAATTTTGGTTCTCAAATCCTCAGACAATTTTGTGCTCTTCTTTATTTTCTAAATGCTGAGTGTGGTACACACAGACACTCAAAAACAAGATTCAGTCAACATTTCTCCCTGTTAACAATGGTTGCAAGTTCCATATTGACAGCACCTGTTAATTGCTCCAAGTGAGTTTAATTACAAATTAAAGGAGCATCACAATCATGAAATACAATTATTTCTTACAATTCTGATAGTGCCAATAATTTTGTCCAGGCCATTTTTGACATTTCGGTGTGGAATGTCTCAGATTACTTTTTTTCCTCTGCTTTTTTGTGTTTTTCCAGTGCCAACAAAAGAAATAAACATGACAATACCAAAGCATTTGTAATTGCAACAATTTTCTGGGAGAAGTGGTGCGTTTTCTGACATAAATGTAGGGGTGCCAGTATTTTTGGCCATGACTGTAGGCATGCAGACCACTTCTACAAACATTTTTGAAAGAATTGGTTGCCCTCAGGAGTTCATTGAATTCAAGCATGGTAACTTGAAAAGATGCTACCTGTGCAATAAGTCCATTTGTGAAATTTCTTTGTTACTAAATATTCTACGGTCAACTGGTATAATAGCAATATGGAAGTCATTGGGAACAACAGCTACTCAGCCACAAAGTGGTAGGCCATGTAAAATCACAGAGCAGGGACAGCACATGCTGAGCCTCAAAGAAACTCTTGGTGCTGCAGCATACAAAACTATTTTGGACTTTGTGGCAACTTGGCCCCTTTCTGTTAGAAAATGACTATACCCCAGTGCACAAAGCAATGTCCATAAGTCTGGTGTGGAGGAACTTAACTGGCCTGAGTCCTAACCTCAAAACGACAGAACACTTTTAGGATGAATTAGAGCGGAGACTGTGAGCCAGGCCTTCTCGTCCAACATCAGTGCCTGACCTCACAAATGCTCTCTTGGAAGAATGGTAAAAATTCCCATAAACACACTCCTAAACCTTTTGGACAGCTTTCCGAGAAGAGTCAAAGCTGTCATAACTGCAAAGAGTGGGCCACCTCCATAATAAAGCCTGTATGTGAAGATGATTATTAAATGTCATAAAAGGCCTGCCAATAATTTTGGCAAAATAATGTGTATACATGTAGACATTGGCAGCAGCTGTCTAGCATTGATCCTCCTCAGTCTCCTCCTAACCTGGATGGTTGAAATAAACTTGCTGGAGGAGGGTGATTGTGGGCTGGAAGCTGTGGTTGTGGGGTGAGGGTGTCTGCAGCAGAGGCTGGAGGCTGCATCTGGGAGGGCAGTATCGGGGGAGAGGCAGGGGCAGATGATGAATCAAACCTGTTGAAAAGTTCATTTGCTCACGTCCCCTGTCAGAGAATTATGTTCCTTGTGGTCAGAGATGGTTCTGTTTCATTGACATTTTTCTGCTGTAGCTGGTTCTCCAACCTCTGCTTGTAGCTGTCTTTCCCATCCCTGGTCAGTCCTTTCAGTTCTGTCTGCACCCTTTTCAGCTCCCCCTTGTTTCCTGACCTGAAGGCTCTCCTCTTCTGCTTGAGAAAAATCTTGATTTCAGGAGTAATTTAGGGTTATTTGGAAAGCACCGCACAGTCTTGGAGGGTACGGTGTTATCCACACAAAAAATAATAGTCTGTAATGCAAATCACAAGACTATCAATGTTCTCTGCCTGACCATCACACAGCACTTCTCAAAACAGTCCTTTAGTGCCTCCTCAGTCTCATCCGACCATCTTTGTATTGTGCGGGTGAATGCTGGCTCTCTGCGTGCTAATGGTTCATGCGTACCATTTATTATTTATTGTATCAATTATTTACGTTTCAATTTCAATTTATTTATATAGCACTTTTTACAACCTAAGTTGTCACAATGCAGCATTACAGAGTCCAGGTGTGAGCACCTAGTGAGCAAGCCAAAGGTAATAGAGGTGAGGAAAAACTCCCTAAGCTGGAAGAAGAAACCTTGGGAGGAACCAAGACTCAAAAGGGGAACCCATCCTCTGGTTGACCTGGAGAGAGAGAAAAGAGGGTCTATGTGGGGAGAAGGTCTTCATGAACTAACTGATTGACAGATTGGCCATCTACGGCTAGCAGAGTTGGTACAGTTAAGAGTCAGTAGAGGTGGAATTTGTTGGAAGAGTAGCTGAGAGTCTCTTGTCCATAACAACAGGAACAACACTCTTCACCAGAGCTTTGAACTGGAGATATGAGAAGAGCACTTGGGGAGTCATAAGCAACCAAACCAGTCAAGGACATTTTGACACGGGGCCCCAGTGATTGCAGACCCAGGAAGGTGGTAACCTGGGGTCCCAGTGGTGATCAGTCAGGCTAGACAAATATGCAGCGGCTCCCCTTGGGAAAAACAGAAAAGAGTTAGTTTTGCTTATGTTTACAGGGTATGATTTATGGAGTGCAAGGAGTGCAAGTTGAAACTCTGGCATACCTTGGTAAGCAGCCTAGCTAGAAAGGGCAGAGATGAGGTGTATGATAGACATGAGAGGACCCCTAGACACCGGCACACCTTCACTCCACCGTCAACAAACCTGAGTGAATGTGAGGAGTGGTGAGGCGGCAGAACCAGCATCCCAGTTTATTCTCTGTGCCCACCACCTCCCGGCACTACACCCTTCATCTAACAGGAAAAATTAATTACAAAAAGCCTGACTAAACAAGTAAGTTTTCAACCTGGACTTAAAGACTTAGAGTGTGTCTGAGTCCTGAACGTTATTCAGAAGGGCATTCCAAAGCTGGGGGGCTTTATATGAAAAGGCTCTTCCCCCTACTGAAGCTTTCATAATTCTGGGGGCGTAAATAGTCAGCACCTTGAGATCTGAGTGAGCACAGAGAAATATGTTCATGGAGGTATTCGGGTGCATGGCCATTTAAGGCTTTGTATGTCAATAATAGAGTTTTATAGTCAATAGGAAATTTGATTGGAAGCCAATGATGTCTTATGTTACATTGGGTTAGATGTCATCTCTCAACTGAGTTTTGAACAGTTTCTGAATCTGCTGATTCAGGCAACAAATGTGGTTGAGTCAGATTTGTATTTGAATTTCTTGTCTAATGAGTTTATTGTTGAGGTCCTTAAAATGTCGCTCTATAGTTTGCAGGTTCTTGTGGTTCTGTACCTCTGTGGTTCCTAGTTAGTTTAGAAATTGTACTAAACAGAAACCTGGGATTAATTTTATTAGCTTCAGTGAGGGAGGCATAAATAGGCTAAGCCTGCCATGGTAAGTGCTCTATTGAAGTCTTTAAGGCTCTCGTTTTAGGTGGAAGGATTCCAATTTGGTTGATTTTACACTCAAGTCTTCAAACATTTTGCTTAAAAGCACCTGTTTGTTCATTGTACCAAGGGGTGAGCTTTTTCTGTCTGACTTTTTCATGTCTTAGAGGTGCACCGTAATTACTCAAGGGGTCTCAAACTGTGTGTATCTAAACTGTACACACATCACACTCAAATTTAATAGTTCTGGTTAAGCAATTTATTTGGACAGACCGTTAAGTGTGATCGTGTCAGGCCTGGAGGCAGTGATGGTGGGTGGCCTCTTGTTGAAGTGGTGTTTGTTTTGAGTTTTCATGTCTTTTATTTTGACATCCTGAGCACACCGGGCATGAATTTGCGTATGTGATTAGTTCAGTTGCCGGTGTGCTCAGGAGTAATGAAGTTGTGTATTTAAGTTTAGTTTGGGTGGACCCGGGTTGTCGGTCCACCGTCGCCCTGGCTTTGAAGAGGCTTTTCCGTTCTTCCTTTTGTTTGTTGACTCTGGCCCTCGTGCCTTTTGTTTTGTTTACCCTTTGGCAAAAATAAGAGAACCTAAGCATGGAAGTCTGTGTGTGTGCCTGCTGGCAATGTTTGGAAGAAGGGAAGCGTGACAGATGGACCGACCATCCAAACAAAAGAGGCAGCGAGCCAGCAGGGAAGAGCCCAGATCCTTGGGGCCTGGACTACTGCCCTGCTGCTACATGGAGAGGAGGAGTTGGCTAGGAATGAGGCAAACTGGACCCAGCTAGGGGTGAACCGGAGAGGATGAGGCGGTTTACGATTGCCGAGCTGTTGTGTGGTGGGGAGTCGGAGGATGAGGACGAGGACCTGGGCGTCTGGAGGAACGGGTGGATCGACGGATGCCCGATGATGCCTCCAGAGCGCATTGTGGACCCCCTCGTCCTTGGCTCATTTGCGGTGAAGCTCCTGCTTTAGCTCATCGATAGGCAAGGCGGGAGATCCGCGGAACGTAGACATAAGAGGCTTGGGGGCCCACGTCGCCCACCCGGTTACCAGTTGCCCGGGAAGTGTGAGGCTTCCTCTGGCACTCCACCACTTCAGCTCGTGCCCGGCTTGCCTCAGAAGGCGAGCCTTCAGCTGGGACAGCAAGCCTCACACCAGGTAGGCTCCGGAGTTAGCACCCTGTGCACGCTAGCGCTGCAAGCTCTTCCCCTAGGACGTGCGTCGGCCAACCCTCTCTCTCTCCCTCCCTCCCTCTCTTTCTCTCTCTCTCTCTCTCTCTCTTTCTCTCTCTCTTTCTCTCTCTCCCCCCCCCCCCCTATTTGGGTGTTCTGACTTACACATATGTACTGGTATTGTAATACAACATTTTAAAAAAGATTGTAATAAATAAAACTTTAATGACATTCACTGATATTTCCACATATTTCACCTCTCAGGACTTTGTATCTCCAAGAATTATCATGGAAGTTAATGTAAAACTACTTTTTCCCCCCAAGTAGTTTTGGATTATTTCTATTGAAAGTCCATTCGTCATGACCTTTCTACTAGAGGAGCAGGGATTCTGAATTAATAAAAAAAATTCAACAAAACAATGATTTGTATAAGGGCAGCGGTAATGTATTCTAGTGATCATTTTGTGATTATTTCTTTAGATGTTGATGAGTGTGTTGAGCAGGAAGCTGTGTGCGCTAATCAAGGAGAGTGTGAGAACACACTGGGCAGCTACAAGTGTGTATGTCCTCGTGGATACCATGGCAATGGAACCCACTGCACAGGTGAAAAATGCATCAAGTATTTTCTTTCCTTTTTTAACCCCATCTCAAGTCTAGCAAATGATTTCACAAAACACATAGGGTAGAATAATCATGAATACTGATAGCTGTTTATCATTGTCTTAATTGTGGTGTTGTGTAGATGTGAACGAGTGTGTATCAGGAATTCACAGCTGCGACGTGAATGCTCGTTGTGGAAATATCATAGGCTCATATTTCTGCCAGTGCCACCAGGGCTACAGCGGAGATGGCCACTCCTGCTATGGTAAGTCCCTCCCACATTGTCATTTAATTTCAGAATGAATGTCTATTGAACTGGATTAGTTTCACCTGGGAACAAACAATAAATTTAAAAGATTACTGGCATGGTTATCATAACATGAGACCCTCATATGCACCAATCTCATATCCAAACTGTGTAAATTCACTGCCACTTGTATAGTACTGTTTCTATAATTAAATCATTGCCAAGAACAGCAGTTTATTGAGTTTATTTGCTTATTCCTCTGGTGTAATAATATAATACTATAACAATTTGTACTGTATTTAAGAGATTCTTAAACGACTGAATGTCTAAACACACATGCAAGAAATTAAAGGGAGACACCTCACTACCCGCAATCAATTACATTTTTGGTTAGGGTTTGGTTTGTTTATATAGTGCTTTTTACAACCGATGTTGTCACAAAGCAGCTTTACAGAAGCCAGGTCTGAGCTCCAACTAAGCAAGCCAAAGGTGACAGTGGCGAGGAAAAACTCCCTAAAGCTGGAAGAACAAAACTCAAGAGGACCCAAGTCTCAAAAATCAGAATCAGAATCAGAATCAGAAAACTTTATTTATCCCGGAGGAAATTGTTTAAAAGGGAATCAAGACTCCTCTGGTCAACCTGGAGAGTGAGAAAGAGATGACCATTGTGTACAGACATATAGAACAGCTGGAAGTCAGTGACTAACAGAGTAGGTATAATTAAGAACCAGTAGTGGTAGTTTGTTGGAGTCTGTGTAAGTAGTTTCAGAGTCTCTAGTAGACAGCAATAGGAACAATGGCACCATAGCTTTTGAACAGCAGTTGCCCTTGGATGGTGGAGTAGGAGCACACGTTGGCATTCCAAAACAAACAAACCAGTCAAGGATACTTGGGCAGGTGATCCCAGCGATTGCAGATCCAGCATGAGGTGGTGTCCTGGAACACTGATGGTGGATTAGACAGATGTGCAGCAGTTCATCTTAGAGAAGATGGTCCAAAGAAAATTAAGGGAGACAGATAGAAACAGAATTAGTTCTGTTGATGTTTACACGATACAAATTATTTCTGTAAAGAGTGCAAGTCAAGACTCGTGCAAACCGGATGTGAGGGCGTTCTGGTTGCAACATCTGTCACCCCATTGATTGCCAGGGTTGATTCGGCTGATCTGGCTGGCTAGGTGGGTGTCCCCTTCCTCCTTCACCACTCCATGTGTGTCCCTCCCGAAGCTCTGCATTTGGTGGAAGAGGACAGGCTCCCCAGCAGACGAGCATTGTTGGTATAGAAGTAGCTGCACTTCCTTGCTAGAACCTCCAGACAAGCTCCGGCAAACCTAGCTATAGCAGCCTAGCTATAAAGGGCACTGCCAAGGGTTATCACAGACTTGAAACAATGACACCCTGAGACACTGCGCCCCCCCCCACCAATCAACATACTTAAGTGAATGTGAGGAGTGGCGGGACAACAGCACCAGTATACCGGTTTACTAATTCTCTATGCCCATAACCTCCCAGCTCTGCACCATTAATCAGGTAGGTTTTCAACCCAGACAGGTTTTCAACTGAGACTGAGCCTGGGCTGTTTTGTGAAAGGACTGGGGTGCTTTGTGAAAGGGCTTTTACTTCTGTTGTAACTCATAATTCTGGGAATGAGTACATAGCCTGCACCTTGATGTTTAAGTGATGATGGAGGTTCAAGAGATAAGTTCACGGAGGTATTTTGGTGTGAGGCAATTCAGGGCCTTACATGTCAGGGCCTTACAATTAGAAATTTGATTGCAAGCTAGTGTAGTCTTGATAAGATCAGACTAATGTGGTCAAATTTCCCAGTTCTAGTGAGAATTCTAGCTGCCGCATCCTTGACTAATTGAAGCTTATTTAGGTTATTGTTGGAGCAACCTGAAAGTAGGGCATTACAGTAATCTAGTCTGGAGGTAATAAAGGCATGAACTTATTTGAGTCCATGTTTATCATCTGGGTTGACAGAGAAATAAAGTTGTGTGTCATCTGTGTAGCAGTGAAAGCTAATCCCATGTTGTTGGCTAATCATACCTAATGGCAGCATGTACAATGTAAATAAAATGGTCCTAAGACAGAACCTTATGGGACTCCTTATTTTACTTTGGTGTGCACTGATAATTCTCCATTCACACTTACAAACTGATAGCGGTCAGTCAGATGTGGTCTAAATCAGTATCGGACTGTTCTTGTGATTCCAGCTAGGTTCTCTAGTCTGTCTAATAGAACTGAATGGTCAGTGGTGTTGAATGCCGTCAAGCAAAACCAGCAAAGCTGTTTCTGTGCTGTGAATTGATTCTTATGCAGCTGTGAACATAACTCTAAGGTCTTAGATAAAAATGATAGGTTTGTAATTTGAGAGCTCACATGGACCAAGATTTGATTTCTTTAACAGAGGTTTAATAACTGCTGGTTTGAACAGGATCTGCATCAGCTGTATCAGGCAGAAGACGTGATAGAGTAGAACTTTTAGTTTGAGTTTCTTGTCTAATGTCTACAATTTTATTGTTTAAAAAAAGTACATAAAACCATCACTGCTATAGGTTGTAGGCACCTGAGTTTCTGTACCTCCCTAGATTCAATGAGAGGTGATAGATAGGCTAAGCATGCTGCAATAAATGTTCTCCTGTAGTCTCTAAGGCTCTCCCTACAGGTGTCGACTACTTTTACATCTTAGCAATGTTATCTAATGTGGATTGAAGTGTGTTCTCTAAGCTATCAGTTAGGTTATCTAAGTCTGTCTAGCCAGATGGAGAGCCAGCTGGGGTTAAAAAATCTGTTAGGTTTTCAGTAAACTAAGAGCTGTGGCAGATGTTATTGTATGATCAATATGAAAAAGAGGGGATGTGCTTACATTATAATTATGATGAAGCACATATGTAATGAGGTAGCCATCTGAGATTACTGTGGTCTGTGAAAAAATAGCTATGGTATACACATTAACACCAAGGGTCAAGATTAAATCAAGAGTGACTGCAGTACGTAGTAGCCCCTGTTGCATTTAAATCAAAGCCATTAGAATATCCAGAAAAAGAGCTGGACTTAAAAAAACAGTTGGACACTGTATAATTAAAATAAAAAGATTTTGATATAAAATTATCTGTCAGTCATCTTGTGATGTGTTGTACCTTTCACATACTGCTGACATTTAAATCCAGATACATCGTCTGTGGGCATCTGAGGAAATTACACGGATACTTTATACCATACGAATGAGCTAAATCACTCATAAATTACATCAAATAACCTTCATTTGATTAAACTAATCCAGCTCAGTTACCGCTTTAGAGCAAGGACCAACTCTGCTCCAGGGGGCTGGTGTCCATCACAGTTTGGTAGGTTGTCTCCTCAAACACACTTATCAATTAACAGGTGAGTTGAGTATAGGACTGTTCCTGTGATTCCAGCTAGGTTCTCTAGTCTGTCTTATAGAACTGAATGGGGAAATCACAAAACTGACTTTGTCTTTTTTCTTTTTGTTGCCAGATGTTGACGAATGCGCAGTGAGAAATGGCCTTTGTGAGAACAACTGTATTAACCTGCCAGGCATGTACATTTGCACATGCAATACAGGATACACTCTAACTGAGGACCTACACAACTGTACAGGTACAAACATTCAATAAACATTCATACACAAACATTCACACTTTTTGTGTAAATAAATAGGGGTATACAATCATGGACAAATGTTTTGAGAATGACAAATGTTAATGTTTGCTGATTCACTTTTCATAATGGCAATTTGCATATACTCCAGAACATTATAAAGAGTGATCAGATGAATTGCAAATAATTGCAAAGCCCCTCTTTGCCCTGAAAATGAACTTAATCACAAAATATACATTTGCACTGCATTTCAATCCTGCCACAAAAGGACCTGCTGACATCATTGGGGCAGCTGGTGGTCTAGTGGTTAGGGAGTTGCCCTTGCGAACAGAAAGTCGTGGGTTTGAATCCCAGAGCTGGTATTAGCCTCTCTGAGGTACCCTTGAGCAAGGTACCGTCCCTACACACTACTCCCTGGGTCCTGTTTTCCTGGCTGCCCGCTGCTTTACTTGGGTGAATGGGTTTAATGCAGAGGAGGAATTTTGTGCTGTTCACACTGTGTGCTCTGGTGTATTCACATATGAGTTATGGACACTTTACACTTTTATTTCAGGGATCCTCTCATTAAAGCAGGTCAGTGTTGATGAGGACAAGGGCTGGAGATCACACTGTCATGCTGATTGAGTTAGAATAGCACACTGGATCCATTAAAGTGAAGGTGGTGCTTGAAATTATTGTTCTTCCTCTGTTAACCTTTGTTACCTGCAAGGAAACATGTGCAATCATCATTGCTTTATTTAAACAAGGCTTCACAGGCAAGAATATTGCTGCTCGTGCGATTTCACCAAAGTCACCCAAGAGAGATTCAATTGTGAAGGGCACCCAAGAAAGTCTCCTAAAGGTGATTCAGCTGCATGATTGAGGCACAACCACAACTTGCTCAGGAAGGGGAGCAGAGAGGTGTGCATCTGCATGCACAGTGAGGCAAAGATTTTTGGAGGATGGCCTGGTGTCAAGAAGTGGAGTACAGGAAGCGACTTCTTTCCGAGACATACTGATATTCTGCAAAAGGTACAGGGATTGGATTGCTGAGGACTGGGGTATAAAGTCATTTTATCTGATGAAGCCCCTTTCCGTATGTTTAGGGCATGTGGAAAAATTATTGTCCGGAGAAGAAATTGCGAGTGCTACCATCAGTCCTGTGTCATGCCAACAGTAAAGCATCCTGACATCATTCATGTGTGGTGTTGCTTCTCTTTCAAGGGAGTACTCTCAATTTTGCCTAAGAACACAGACATGAATAAAGAATGGTACCAAAACATCCACCAAGAGCAGCTTCTCCTAACGCTTTTCCAGCATGAAGGAACATTGTGGTCAAGGAACAAAACAGCTATATTTAGGGTCCATGGCCGAGAAAGTTTGAGAACTTGTGGTTAATCCTATAGAGATGGGTGGACAAACAAAAACCCACAAATTCTGACAAACTCCATGCATTGATTGCACAGGTCAACAGGTCAAAATCATCAGAGATAAGTTTATGTGGGTTTTGTAGTGTTTTTCATGCTGATTTCAAATCT
>JBBJLS010000128.1:20198391-20209892 GCA_037577275.1 Bryconaethiops microstoma
CCCCCAACCCCAACCCCCACCCCAAGTTCTCCACAGCTATTCATCTGAAGTCACGCATTCCTGCGTCGCCTACCTCCCTTTCCCCAGTAAGGTTTTGCGGAGAGTACGCAAGTGTCTTTGCGCCCCCCGCCCCCCGCCCCCCGCTGAGCTTTTATTTTTCACGTACACGAGTTTACGGTCCCGTAGTGAAAGCGACCACGCCGCCGCTTTCCTGAGTGGGTGGGAGGGGCGGAGTGTGTGTGTGTGTGTGTGTGTGTGTGTGTGTGTGTGGTGGGGTGGGGGGCTTGGTTTATTCGAAGTGGAGCACGTGACACGCCTCGGCCAGGAGCTCGCGCTCTCCGCCGCGCGCTCACATCTCTCCGCTCGTGGCTCGGAGAGAGGAAGGCGCGTGGAACAAGTTCTGCAGCGCGCGCTCGCAGCGCAGAAAAAAAACGAACAACAAAAAAAAAAAACCCAACCTAAACAAAACAAAAACCACGGAGCGTGTTGGACTTCCATCACCTCGTTCCCAAGGAAAAGCAAATGGAGTAAGAAAGAGGCTCTGGGGAAGGGGGGCTCTCTCGCTGGAATGAATGGACCGCTGCGAGGCTGTACTCGCGGTTAAGAAGCAGAGGCTGCTGCTGCTCCTGCGCTCCGGCTCCGTGTTCAGAAGTGTCTGACCGCGAGTCCTGCGCCAGAGTCGCCTCCACAAAACTCCCCGAACTTGTTGCTGCTCCTCCTCTCCCGCCGTACAGGACACCTGTTTTCTCCCCGAACCTGTTTCCACTCGCTGCTCGGTTCCAGGAGAAGCGAAGGCGATCGAGCGCGGCTTTGGGCTTTTTCCCTTTCCAAATCTGTGTGGATTTGTGTGGAGGTAAGTTAAACGCGTTCAGGAAAAGTGCAGATACGTGCAGTTTGTCCTGCGCCGTTCATGGCAGGACGAGGAAAGCGTTCGTTTTACGCACGGACCCCCCCTCGCAAGCCTCGTTTCCTTTCCGTCTATGATAGTGGCACCTTTTATATTGTCGTTTTGTAACGTCCATAAGGCACATGGCGTCCCGTAGGTCCTGCAAAGCTTGCTAGAACGTACAGAGCTTTTGGAAGTGAGTGACTAGCTTTTACTGTTTTTGGTCCTCCAGATGTGTCCTGCCTGCGTAGGAGACCTGTGAGTCCTGAGTGAGTCTTGAGTCAGACCAGCTTGTGCCCAAGAGCTCACCATGGCGGCCGGGGTGGCAGCGTGGCTGCCTTTCGCACGTGCTGCGGCCATAGGATGGATGCCAGTGGCCAGCGCGCCCATGCCCCCTCCGCCCCGCGAAAAGAGGCGCACCCAGGATGGGCTGATCATCCTGAACGTGAGTGGCACCAAGTTCCAGACGTGGCGAAACACACTGGAGAGGTACCCGGACACCCTGCTGGGCAGCACAGAGCGCGACTTCTTCTACCATGAGGAAACCAACGAGTACTTCTTCGACCGTGACCCGGACATCTTCCGGCACATCCTCAACTTCTACCGCACAGGCAAGTTGCACTACCCACGACACGAGTGCATCTCCGCGTACGATGAGGAGCTGGCGTTTTTTGGCATTATTCCAGAGATCATTGGTGACTGCTGCTATGAAGAGTACAAGGACCGTCGCCGGGAGAATGCCGAGCGCATCCAGGATGACGAGGACAACGAGACCGCCAATGACGCAGCACTGCCAGAGATGACCTTCCGCCAGTCCATGTGGCGGGCCTTCGAGAATCCACATACCAGCACCATGGCCCTGGTCTTCTACTACGTCACGGGCTTCTTCATCGCCGTGTCTGTAATGGCCAACGTGGTGGAGACGGTACCATGCGGCAACAGGTTTAACAGTAAGGAGATGTCTTGTGGCGAGCGCTATGCGCTGGCCTTCTTCTGCCTGGACACGGCGTGTGTCATGATCTTCACCGTGGAATACCTGCTGCGTCTGATCGCCGCGCCCAGCCGATACAAATTTGTGAAGAGCGTGATGAGCATCATCGACGTGGTGGCCATCATGCCCTACTACATTGGACTGGTCATGACAGACAATGAAGACGTGAGTGGCGCCTTCGTCACACTCCGAGTCTTCCGTGTCTTCCGCATCTTCAAGTTCTCGCGCCACTCGGCGGGCCTGCGCATCCTGGGCTACACGCTGAAGAGCTGCGCCTCTGAGCTGGGCTTTCTACTCTTCTCCCTCACCATGGCTATCATCATCTTCGCCACCGTCATGTTCTACGCAGAAAAAGGCTCCAGCGCCAGCAAGTTCACCAGCATCCCTGCCGCCTTCTGGTACACCATCGTCACCATGACAACGCTGGGGTAAGTGATGAAGGGTTCTGGGAGGGGATGCATGTTTGCATGTATGTTCACAAGGTTTGTTCCTGGTGCTTTAGAAACCACAAAGCACTGAACGATTGCTGGAATTTGAATGCTAGAGCAGTGCAGCCAGCAGGCGATGACATGATCCACAGTCATCATTTGCTCACACTAGTTCAAAGTAATATCTTTACTATAGCTGGCACTGGGAATGGTGGAGAGCTAAAAATAGAACAAGGGCAAGGAGGAGATCAATGTAAGATATTTCTTACACAGACACACAGACACACACACACACACACACACACACACACACACACACACACACTTGTATCCCTAGCTTTCTGGAGTATTTCACCAGTAACTGCATGCTGCATTACAGATAGGTGTAATGCAGTGGGTATTGCAAAGAATCAGTGGTCACTCCCATTTGTCAAGGAAGGACAATTGCCGAAAGTATACATGTGTGGTCATGTATCTAGAACCGAAAAGGTCTTCTCTCATATCATATGCTTTTGCCTCTTTAGCACATTCCTCCAGCAGGGACTTTATCCTGTGGCAGATGTAGCAGTTGTGTAAAAGCAATCTGTATATCGTCAGAGAGCCAAGAGGAAGACCGCCGGTGAAGCTATTACGAGCGTTCAAGGCGATTACAGTAATATGTCCCCTATTGATGTGTTTTCCCATTCTTTAATTGGCTCGCTCCTCAGCTCAGCGCGTCTCTCCTGCCTCCCACCTGAGTGAAGGGTGCTCTCCGTGGTGCTGCAGCGGCCGCTCTGCCCCGCGGCTCAGCTCGGCTGCTCGGAAGACGGATGCTGCCAGGCCCACACAGGGGCGTGAGTCACACTCCAGGGCAATAACCAAACCGCGCGCTCCGGGACACAAGTGCCGCTTTGATCAACCCGCTTTTGAAGTGCTGCACAGTTTCTGTCATAACACAGAACCACGAATGGCAGCGCGCCCGGATTGAGCTGATAGACTACGCGGAGCGGGTCAACGGGCTGTAATTCTCATTTAAAGCCTTCGCCTTTCAAGTCCTCAGAGGGACGTTTGAGCAGATTTTATACATGGCTTTGGGGATATGCTGACTGCTTTTTTTCCCTCCTTCATGCCAGCCTTTCTGTCTTAATGGATGGTTCTTTAAAGGACCTGTTACGCACATGGTCTGTGAAATTGTGAGCGTTTTGTTAAAAAGTTGGTTCTCGGAGGAACTCTTAATTTGGTGAAGAACCATTACACTACACTCTTAATGCTGTTTCTTTAAGGGTTCTTTAGTAAAGGCAACGGTTTTGTATCGAACCATTTGAATGCATAAATGGCTTTTTTTGCCTGGTTAATCAATTCTGGCCAATAAAGGAAAACGTGTTGTAAATGGTTCTTTGAAGAATCTTTTTTAAGTGGTTTCATGTAGCAAAAAGGGTTTGCTGTTAATGAACATACATTTCAAAGTTTCTAAAGGGTTCTTGACTTGGATCTAAGCTTCCAGGAAAACTTTTTAACTAAACATTTCTCATAGTTACAAAAAGTGTCATTGAGAGAATGAACGATTGCGTTGTTCTAAAAAATTGATTTTTATGTTCAGTTTGCATTGAAACCCTTTTTGCTTGTCAGATTGGTTAAAATCAGTTAAGAAAATGCAGTTGAGGTCCAGCACTCAGCACTTAGCGAATGGTGGGAACCTGCATGTGCTTCAACCTTCTTCACTCTGGGAAGAGGAACTGACTCATAAGGGCTGGCTAGTAATGAAATGTGTCTTCCGAACAGTTCCACAGCTGCAAGGCCTCAGAGCTGCAGCCCCCTTCTTTCATCTCTTCTCCACTCAGCCTAGGACCCATGTGCCATCCCTGTCTTTCAAACATCCTATTTTTCTGCAGTGGAGGCAGGATGATCCCTCTTTAAAATGTACGTACCAGACTGTTTCCTGGATCAAACATATGTTTCTAAGACAATCTCAGGCTCCAGAGGAATTGAAACTTATACCTTATTCTTTAAGTTTTTAAAGAGGCATCCATTGAAAGGTTCTTTAAGGCGGTGGTTCTCAAACCAGTCCTCAGGAGTACCGCACATGATCCGACCCAACACATAGGGATGGATTAGAATGTGAGTCTGGGAGTCCTGAACTGAGTGCTACTGCCCTTTAAGACCCTTTAAATTGAGCCTTTTGCGAATCAAAAGTGTTTCTTCCGTAGCTGCGCTTCAAAAAGCCTTGTCGTCTTCATTTGTAAGATTTACATTATGGCCCGTTTGAATGAGCACCTGGGCTCATGGAGCGGAAAATTATGAGGCAAAACATCTGGAGGCATCACCAAATGCTTATTTTTAAACCTCAGACATTTCGTTTAGTGTTTGAAAACAGCCCATGGTATTCTAGCAACAGTGTACACCGGCTCTTCTTTTCTCGCCGCTTGAATCTGTATTCAGATTGATGGTCGTAGGCTGCTTAGAAGGGAATGTGATCCTGAGCTGTTGAAAGGCATAGCATTCTTAATGGTAACACAGCAGACCCTTAGCGTCCCCTTCTCAGAGTTAATCCATTACACTACAGAGTCGTGTGCGAGCTTTCAGTCTAATCCTAGCACTCCTTTACAGTGACATGTAGAACCCCAGCAAGTGGCCAGAGCTGCAGTTACTAAGCTCTTTTGCCCTCCATTGGATCCGAGAGACCTCTCTAAATCTCCATATCACTTTTTAATGTCGTGTTTAGTCAGCCTTGTGGGTAGGGTGACAGGGATGGATGTGTGGTTGGGGAGGGAGGGGCCTGGGTAGGCGGTTAGAGAAGATGAAACTATGACTCAGCCTTCCAGTCTGGACGACGTATAATTGTCCCCAGTGCTTCCATTAAGTAGAGCGGAGCAGAAGTTAAGCAACATGACATTTGGTCTGAGATTAAACTCAGAGAGGATCTAATTACTTGGTTATAATTATGTTATTAAGACTTAGTCTTTGCATGTTCTCAGAACATTTGGCGTGCATTGGTATGTACCGCAATAGCTGAGGATCTGCCCTCCTGTACAGTTTAGCTATAACCGTAATCTGCCACCTGCTGAATGAAGCTAATGAACTTTGTAGGAAAGTATCGCCAAAAAAGAAATTTCACTCTTGAAAGGGTTCTTTGCGTAATGCTATTTTTGGTTCCATTGAGGAACCGTTTGTGCAACTGAGATATGCGAATGTGAAAAATCTTTTTAAAAAAGTTTAGAAAGTTTACACATAGTGGAAGGGTTCTTGGAATAACCAATACCCTTTACATTTCACCCTAAAATGGTTCTTCGAGGGTGCTTTAGTAAATACTGTGGTGCTATACGAACACCCAAAGGACCACGTGAATGCAAAAAGTGGTTCTTTTCCTGGATAAATTGTTCTTCTCTATGATTAGAAAAAAAAATTGTCTTTCTAGCACCAGGAAGGGTTGTGTTGTTGTTTGAAAAAAACATGTTATGCATAGAACCGTTTTTGCTCAGATATACGTGAAGGTTCTTTATACCCTTTTTCACAAAAATGGTTCCGTAGGGAACAAATGTGTTTCTTCTGTGGCTTCACTCAAACAATTTGGTTGATCCTCTGGGTATTTTTTGGTCATGCTTATACCCACAGCTATACAAGAACCCTATACCCTTGGGTTCCTTAAAGCACATTTTAATGGATGGTTGTGTAAGGACACGTTTTTTGCAATTGAGTTTGAATGTTAATAGCCTTTGCAAACTTTAAAGAACTTACACATAATGTAAAATGGCTGCAGGGCACAAATGTGTTTGGGGTGGGTTTTTTGGGACTTGGATTGAGAGCTATTGCAAACACTTGATGGGAGAGATACACCACTGCAGTGTTTATTGTCCTACAGGGCACTTTAATAAGACTGACTCTATGGATATACCCACCTGTGTGTTGCTGGTCCGCTTAGTCATTTCCCCCCATCTAGATAAAGTAAAGCCTTTATCTGTGCCTGTCCAGCATCCTGTAGCTCGAGCCACAGCTTGTGTGAGATAGCTACCACAATGCTTTGAATCTTACCATAATATTGTTGCTACAAGAAAGCACAGGACAACAGCAAACTATGACCACGGTCATTCTTTTAAGCTGTTTACTACTATCCTCTTCTTTTCGAATTCTGTATAGAGTATATTTCACAAGTTACAGACATGCTGCTGTTTTTAACTACACGTGTGTCCACAATGTTGTACAAAGTCACAAACCACATACACCACCAGTCAAAGGTTTTGCATACGTCAGGTTTATTTCACAAACTGCAGATTTTTATTCTTGTTAAGCAAACAGCTATAAATGTAAATAAAACAAATATCTTTTTATAATACGGAAAGAATATGTATGCGTTTGTTAATAGAGTCAAATTCTAGGCTGTTCTTCAACTTTAAATGCACTAGTTAACTGTATCATCCCATCGTTAGTCACCTGTTAAATATCTAATACCTGTCCGGTGATCCACATTATAATTACAGTTATATTGGGTGGATTTTTGTAGGTTGGTAGTGATGAATTAGAAATTTGACATTTTCTGGCTAATAAAGGATCCCCAAATGGTGAAAATACTGTAAATGTATTTGTATTTCAGTGTGCAAAAATGTTTGTCTTGTACTGTGTGTAGATTATTATTATCTTCATATAGTTTGAGAGAAGTTTTAGACACGCAACTTGTATGAAGCTAAGCAGCAGAGTTTTAAGAACAGTTGGTTGCTACAAATATACCTTATCTGATCATGTGTATTTGAGATGAGATGGAAATTACATATAAAAAGTACGGTATATAAAAAAGTAAGAATGTTACTTTTTTTTTTTTCATGAAGCCATTCATTCAAAGTGTATTCGGGCGTGATTCCAGGCCTTGCAGTCGTCTAGGTTCTGCTCTACTCAATCGGGAACCCTTTAAGGTCAGAGCGAATAACTTGGAACTGTGGCCTGCATGTCCCATGCTGAGCCCAAAGCTTCCTAATGGACTCATTTCTACACTCGGCCAACTCAGCCCAGCTCAATTAAATCAGCAGTATTTTAATTGGCTTATTCACTGTCAAATGGCATCTATTAAGTGAGCAGCTGTTAGAGTGAAAGACGTGCGGATGAGAGAGAAAACGACAGAGTGGAAGACAGAGTGAGAGAGAGAGAGAGAGAGGGAGAGGGAGAGAGAGAGAGAGGGAAAAGGTGAAAGCGAAGCATGCATTAAGTGTAAGTGTTATAAATTAAAAGCCATTTGATTTTGTCTCGTACCCATCAGTTCCCGAAGAGACATGCCATTCTGTCTCCCTGTTTCCTTCTCCCTCCTCGCTCTCATTATCGGTCTCTCCTCATAATCTTTTACTATCTCTGTCCTGCAGGGTTCATAAAGCGACATAATGAAGGTAGATTATAGCAGGACCTATAAAGGGCATAATGGAGTAAAGTGGAGAGTTCATCCAACGCTTATTATCTGTCTTCTGCTGGGTCAGTTTAGGCCGACTACGTCTCGGGCCAACTCTTTATCACAATCTGGTCTGGAGTAACAGGGGATTTTTTTCTGGGGATTAGAAATGGATGTAGTGCACCGAAACAGTACATTTCGGCCCTGCTGCTTGTCCTCGACGTGGGAGAGCATGATTTTGGCAGGGCATGCCTGTCCGGTTCAAAGACAGGTGAGCAGGTCCCGAGAGGTGAGGGTCTGGGGTTAGGACGTAGGCAGAGACCTGGAAGGGGTTCGTTGGAGTGTCTGCCAAGCCACTATGGAGTGGAATTACTCTCATTAGTGCATAACTCTGATCAGAAGACGCGTGCAGGCATGAGTGGTTCCTAGAAACGCAATAATGCCACCTGTATTATTGATGACCTCTTCTTCAGTACCCTACACACACACCAAAACGAGCTTTGGCTGAATGCTCCTTTCTTTAGAAACCCGCACAATAAGGGACTTAAACAGACCTAATTACCCTTTTGTAGACTTTCTATACTGGTTTTAACCCCTCTAACAGGAATTCCACCCATTTTTCAAACCGTCTGCATTATTGAACGATAAGGATGTAAACAGCGTCATAACAAGGGGCGGAACTCCATTCTAGAGAATCATACCCAGTCAGAATTGTTCACAGTAGTAGTGATAGGAACCGAGTGTACAAAGAGATCAATAGGACATCAGTAGGGTGCTACCCACTCTCCCCCACCCCACCTAAATATTTTGACAAAAACCCACCCACCTCAGCATTCAACACGTTTGTTGATAACCAATCACCAGTTACACAAATGCTTCTAAATGTAATTACTGTTTAAAAACTGAAGCTGATGGACATACTATTACATGAATTACACCCCAGTGATCCAGCTGTAACTGAATACATCAACGGTACTATTGTATTACTGCATAAGAGACGTTTGAGATACTTAACATAAAATTGGGGCACTTTTTTACGACTAGGTTACCATTAACTGACCTTACATATGAAGACACTCATATTTTGTTTATCTTATCACCACCACAAGAAAATCTGTAGCTGTGTTTTTTTTTCCCTCTATGAACCGTTTCACACCAAACCGCTGTGAACGCCATTATTTATCTAAAGATAAATATGTATCTTTAATTATTGGTGGAACTGCCCTTAACGTGCAGTTATGAATCTGTAAATACTTTTGCAATTGTATGGAAATGCAGGGAGTATTTAATCATACAGTACGTGTTCGAATTGAATTTAAAATCTATATGTTTTTGTAACTCTACGGGTTCTGCAAAAATGTTTCTGCAGAGCAAGGCCACAGACCCAACAATAACATTCAGCAAATTCCAGTCATCATAAATGATCTCCGCTTCTCCTAACACAATTCGATTGAAAGCTCAAAATCCACACTTTCCATCAAACCGTTTCAAGGAGCTCGCTGAGTGAGAAAGAAAGAAATATCGAGCCACGGCACACTTTTTTTTTACCGCCGGCAATCTTCGCAACTTAAGCGTGATTCTACGTGTGTCTTCCGATAGGTATCTGATTTCGTGCTGGGCTTTGATATCGTGTTATAAAAGTGAGTGGGAAAGAAATTGCGCGTGCCTCATGAATTGCGGCATGTCTACCTTCCCTCGTGGAAGTAGATGAGTCCAGGGTTGCATCTGAATGGCGGACGCATTAGCTCAGCCACAATGACACAAAGGGCACATAGTGACGTAATTAAAGTCTCTTTGTCATGTGGAATAACCCCTGTGGCGCTCCTGTGTAACTGCAGGAGTCTTCGTCCATCCCTATCACTCCCTCACCATCATCCCACACTGAGAGGCTAATTGGACTCCTTTCTCTCGCCCCCCCCCCCTTTCTTTCTCTTTCTCACTTTATCTCTCGCTACCTTATCACTTAAAGTGACTTTAGTGAGTCTAAAGTGGAGAACACACAATCACAGGCTCAAATGAACTCCGCAGTCACTTGATTTAGTGAACAGAATGAAAAGGGAAGTTGGTTGTATTTTATTGTATTCGTCCCTGAAGGCCAACCGCTTTGTGGGCAGAATTTATTTTTCTATGACCGTAGTTCAAAATCTCTTACATTTATACAGGCTGTATCATACAGCCACGAAACCTTTAAGTGCCTTTAAGAGTCTGGGGTTAGTGTTCTGACAGAATTTGACATTTAGACACACAGATTATAAAGGAGACTAAGGAGAAGGTTTATTTTATAGGGAATACCGCGGTGCTGGTTCACTGGATAGAGCACATTAAGCTATGTACAGGATATAGTTTTACGAAATTAAGTGAGATTAAGTATAAGACTGATATAAGATCGTCCCATTTTGCTTCCCGACAGGCAGGAACAGCATAACGTTTAATCCCTTTCTACCTAACTCTGCAGTAACAACACTTCTTACTACTTTGTTCTGATTGGATGGTCTGAAATGATGCAGACCAAATGGGCAGTCACAGGTAAACGTGTTCATAGCTGTGACATCACAACCACCCACATACATGGCTGTGAGATCACAAACGTGGTGAATTCAAAACTGGCCGTTCCTGCAGCTTGCCTCCCGTATTGGGACTAAGCTGCACTTTCCATGAGTTCTTCTAAGCGTCTAGTCTTCCACTTACAGTGCTGTTGTTTACATTTCTAGCAGATGATCAAAGCATCTGCTGAAATGTAATTAGCAAACATATTGGACATGTTGGCTCATAATGCTGGTGATTTTATATAATTGTTAATATATAGTTTGCTGTTATTATATGCGACTGTTTGCTGTTGCCTTGAGCTCTCTATGAAGCAGCGGAATAATCCAGCCCTGAATTCAGTCCAAGACTAACATTAATCTTCGTCTGGAAGACAGGCGCCACAGGTCAAATCCTTAATCCATACAAAAGTTCAATACAAGGACAGTTTATGAACAATGTGGAGATTTCCACAATGTGGAAGACATGATGTCATTGCCATGGCAGCTGATTTTAAGGAAAAATAATGCTGTTAAATAAGTGTTATTAGAGGAATGTCATTAAAAGCTTTACTAAACAGAGTAGTGAGGTTTACAGACTACATCTACCAAGACGTGTGGATTCTGTAGCTGTATGCTCTTCCACCCGCTGTCAGTTTTCTTCACTTTTGATAGTATTAATGCTATTGCTTTGAATTACCTTTAATTTGATTCATTTATTGTTTCATGTTTATTTTTTAAATTTAATTATACTCTTATTACTTCATGTGGAAGTTTTTATAACTGTGTGTCATTTTATATCTGTATCATTTATTTTATATATAAATTTTAGTTTTTGTCTTTTAAGCTTCTGTAATGAAGTTAGGAGAGGTGATGTACAAATAAAGCTTATTGTTACTCCTATTGACGAGAAAATATTTAACCCTTCACATACAGCTGCATATATAGGATGGATTCAATCATTTATACCATGCAAACAAAAAAATTTTAACAGTTGTTTTCTCCCTAATCTCTACCAAGTGGACCAATATTTCTGGAAATCACTGTATGAGACATGTTTTAAGGCATATGATTTTGTAAGTTTGTCCAATGACAAAGAAATGGAAAGTCTCAGAACAGCATCGTTTTAATGGCAGGTTTATTTTAACAGTGACAGAACAAAAGGAAAATTGAAAAAATAACTTTAAATAAAAGATGATTTGCATTTCAGTGAAATAAGTATTTAAACCCCTACCAACCATTAAGAGTTGTGGCTCCCACAGAGTGGTTAGACACTCCTACTCAATTAGTCTCCCTCATTAAAGACACCTGTCTTAACTAGTCACCT
>JBBJLS010000128.1:20225453-20236023 GCA_037577275.1 Bryconaethiops microstoma
CAACAAGACAATGACCCTCAGCACACAGCTAAAATAACGAAGGAGTGGCTTCACAACAACTCTGTGACTGTTCTTGACTGGCCAGCCAGAGCCCTGACTTAAACCCAACTGAGCATCTCTGGAGAGACCAGAACACGGCTGTCCACCAACGTTCACCATCCAACCTGACAGAACTGGAGAGGATCTGCAAGGAGGAATAGCAGAGGATCCCCAAATTCAGGTGTGAAAATCTTGTTGCATCTTTCCCAAAAAGACTCATGGCTGTATTAGATCAAAAGGGTACTTCTAAATACTGAGAAAAGGGTCTGAATACTTAGGACCATGTGATATTTCAGTTTTTCTTTTATAACAAATCTGCAAAAATGTGAACAATTCTGTGTTTTTCTGTCAATATGGGGTGCTGTGTGTACATTAAATAAGAAAAAAATGAACTTAAATTTTTCACTCTTTGTTATATTGCAGCCATTTGCTAAAATCATTTAAGGTGGTCTGAATACTTTCCGTACCCACTGTACACATACTCTTCAACTTAGCAGTCACTTTAGAATATACCCAGCACACACACACACACACACATCTAATCCATTATAATCATTATAATCCACACAATTCCTCTTCCAGTCAAAACACACCTAACCCCTGCCCTGTGTGTGTGTGTGTGTGTGTGTGTGTGTGTGTGTGTGTGTGTGTGTGCACTAATGCTTTACAAATGCTGTTTATTTATCAGACAAAACTTCCCCCTGTGTGATCCATCATCATCATCGTCATCACCATCATCATCATCATCATTGCCATTGTGGTAATGTTATTGTTTATAGCGATGCTCTCCGCTTTCATATATTAAAGCCAAAAGCTCGATGATACATCGGCCAAACTTCACTCCTCACGGGGTAATTACATTCCTCTCCGCGCTCCATAACTCACGCTGATAGAGCCGCTGAAAGCGCCTCTCATTTGCTGCTGGTTTGAGGAGGGGCGGGAGTCACGAGGATAGAATAACATGGCCGAATCCAGAGCCCGTCTTTAATCAGTGTGAAGCCTCTCAGAAAAGCAGAGAAACAGAGAGAGAGATCACTGGAGAAGGCAATGAGGCCCTAAAACACAAGCTTTGTCATGGTCTTTTATCTTAAGACACCCAGAGAGGGGTATTTAAAGTGGGTGCCAAGCATACACACACACACACACACACACACACACACACACACACACACACACATAGCTTCTGAAGCTTTGTAAGTGGAAAATAAGGAACAGAGAGACCAGAAAGCGAAAGAGAGCGAGAGAGACAGGCCTGAAAGATGAATGTACAAACGCTGTTCAAAAGTTTGGACACACTTGTCACATTAATTAATTGTTTTTGCATCGGAGTCGTTCACAAGTGGCTTCATGTGAACACCTTTGATGCGAAACTGCCAATTCATGCAGAACAGCTGGTCCAGCTAAAGTTTTAGGGCTTTTCAAAGGAATCTGGTCTGTAACTTATTAAAACTTCAGCTAGATTAGCTTACAACTGAGCACTAGCTAGCATGTTTGCTATTCAAGAGAGATGCTTGCCAAGTTTTTCAAGTTGCTTCTGTTCACGCTGTCCACCAGACAGAAGCGTCTTCTGTAATGAAAGGCTTGTTATTTGAAGCTGTGTATAGCTGCAGTTTTGTAATGGCTGTGCATCAGCAAAAGTCACTCATGAGGGGTCTTAATTTCATCAGTTTTGTTCATATTCTTTGCTCTCAGGCTGACATTTTGGAAGTCTTAGGTCCTGACTCAGTTAAGGCCGAGTCCAAGTCAAATTGTGAGTCAGCCTGGGTCAAGCCTGGGTCGCTGAATAGACCCCTCATCTCTGCACAATAATAACGTATATTAGGTGGGTTAAATATTATAAAGCTGACTCCAATTCATTTAGCCATATAGTGTTTGTCCAAGTTTTTTTTCCTCTGTTGAATTTTTTGTCCTTTAGACTCTACCAGTCCATGTGAAACTTGGTGTGCTTGTAGCTCCATATGGCTGATATGTAATAAGAGGTTTGTGTCCCTAGGTGGGTGTGTCCCTTCATGCTAGCGCCTCCTGAAGTGGGGTTGGCATAAAGCACTTTCTGGCCAATAGTTCGATGTTTCGCCAAAAATCACAAAATTTTTGTAGCAAGTCGGCCTCTTCATTACAGTTCATTTGAGGAGTAGCACCACCTATTTGAATACCTGCAAAAATCTAGTGCTTCACGAGCCAATATTTAGTGACATAAAGGTTCAAACATCATAGTGATGTAATGTGACGTGTCAAACTCTGTCACGTTATTTGTAAGCCTGCCAATTTTTTCGTCCACTGGTTCATGGCACTGAACACATTTCAATATCCAAGAACCAGTCAAGCTGAAATTTTGAAATTTGGATACATTTGCTCACACCTACTACAGGACTATTTGCTAAATAAATTGGCCACCTTAGCCAATTAGAATTTGACTTTACATGCCTGTGTGAATGGCCAGGGATTATTTAAATTTGTACTTTCATTCGTAATGACATATAGATGCTATTAAATCAGCCGTTAAATACAAAAAGCTACAACATGCTTACCTTAGATCCTCTGGCGTGGTGTGGTCTGTCTTCAAAATTCCTTTTGTCTTTAAATCTTTAAGTAACATTTAGACTTCTTAGTATATTATTATGATGGAGCTTTATCAGTCCTTTTAGAATGTTCTACACCTGTTTCGGTCATTCTGGACACATCTTAAGATAAGTTTCTTTTATACTAATAGTTATTAATATCTAATATCGTATTAGAATAATCTTTACATATTTAGTGGAAATGCCGAAATAATGGTTCCAAGACTGAATGGTAATGTAAGTTTGGTTGTCTATAATCTTGAAGAGATCTTTTTTGTGTATCGGAACGGAAGTGGATGAACTTGCAATTCCTTCTTATAAAATGTTGTTTGATATATAAATGTTTTGGAGATATGAGGTTTTATATACAAATGTTGTTTGATTATTCTGACAGCATTAAAGCCATTTAAATTTCATCACGATCTCTGGTTTCATTCACCACCACTGTAAAAAAAAAAAAAAATGTAAAAATCTGTGAGTTTCTACTGAGCCCAGCTTTTCTCACTAAACAGCATTTATTCCTTTCACCACCTCTCTGAATGACATTTTTGCATCTTAACCACCGAATTATGCGGAAATGTTGAAAAATCTGTAGATTTCCCCATTCAGCGCCATTGTCAAGTGCAGGGCCAAAACACTAAAAATAAGTGAGTGTTTTTAAATGGGCTGCTCCTTATCTCTGTATACTGTGAGGTCGGGATCAAACCTGTTCTGCTTTTGGAACACAGGTGATGTACAAAATGCATGTCTGTTTGTGTGTCACTCACCCGTATTGCGACCTGCCTTTATTACCTGCCTGCAAGGACATGGATCGTATTTTACCAGGAACCCTACACACAAAACTCATCCTGACGTACACCCTCAGCACGGGGCTTGAATGACCGCTATCTGGTGTTAACATCTAGAAGATTAACATCTAGAAGACGTTACTTCACCCTCTGTGTCTGGCGCTCAGATTCAGGTATGTGACGCAAGCGTGTCAGCGTGGCCGGCGAGAGGAAGGTGACCAGCAGTAACGTTAGAACGTTGCTCTTTGACACGTTCCACATGTCTAACGACACATAATCACATGCATGAACACACACGTTAGTGCCACTACACATGCCAAAAGCTTAATCATCTGTTGGGGTTAATGTGCTGTTTGTTAATTCACTTCTCATTGCTAAATGTACTTGCTGTAATTTAGTAGCTGAGAATAATAAAAAAAAAAGATTCATTTGCATTTTCACAATAAGCTCAGCAAATCATCCCACAAATGCTGTTTTGTAGATATACTTTGTACAAATGTCTGGAATTAGTTGCAAATGCTAATCATCCTTAAGCTGCATTTAACAACCCTCGGTCAGAGCATATTGCTACAAAAACAGATCACGTATGGCACGCGTGTGCGGATTAATGCATTATTCATTGGGTGCCTGCTCGCGTGTTGTGCAGCGTTATTGGGTTTGTTAATAAATGTTTAGCTTGCCCCTGGAGAGACTGTGCGTGAGAGTGTGTGTTTGTTTTTATACATTTTCAAGACAGAAAACGAACAGTCAACCCTGAGAAACAGAAATAACAAACCATGTCAGGACCCACAAAATGAGTTTCAAAATGATCATTTTATTTTGGTTGCTGAGTTTAGGGTTAAGGTTAGTTTAGTGTTTAGGCTTGTTTTCAAAAAGTGACCACATTTATATGTAAAGGGCAGGATGTAATGGGAATTTTTTTTAAGCCTGTTTTTTTTTCTTCAGTTTTTCACATAAATTAATAACAAAAACTGTTCTTTACACTGTGTGGAAATTTCATGATGAATGGATTGACAGAAACGGTTCAAAATTGAATAAAATCGCATGTCATCAATATCGATTAAAATTAAGAACATACTTCCTTACCCTGTAAAGTTGCGATATGGAGATATAAGATTTTGGTCTGACAGTAACAAAATACACTCGACTTGATACACTTGATACACAAAAATACTTGACCTTACGTCCTCACAGTGTACAGAAACAAACATGCACGTGTGTGTGTGTGTGCAGGAGTGTGTGTGTGTGTGTGTGTGTGTGTGTGTGTGTGTTTATCCCCGGCCCTGGCGCCCTATTCTGACGGTCTGTTAAAAGATGGAATAAATGCAGGCTGATTTCTTCCCTAAAGTCTCTCTGTCATTGGTGGAGGATGAGAGGCTGCGCTCATCTCCTCTCCAACAGCTGCCGGGGTATTTTTAGCAGCCATTGTATGTGTCTGGCCTGCGTTCAGCCTCAGATAAACATCTACACACACACACACACACAGAGAAAGAGAGAGAGAGAGAGAGAGACGAGATGAGATGAGATGAGAAAGAAAGAAAGAAAGATGGAGTCAAGAGAGAGAAGGAGACGAGAGAGAGATAAAGAGAGAGAGAGAGATGTGGAGAGAGTGAGAGAGAAAGAAAGAAAAGAGAGAAGAAAGAAAGATGAAGGGATAGTTTGAGAGATGGGAAGAATGAAATGAGAGAGAGAAAGAAAGAGAAAGAGAAAGAGGGAGAGAGAAGGAGCTTGTGGCACTGAACCAAAGATGTTAACTTGCTCGCATGGTGTGTGTGTGTGTGTCTGTGTGTGTGTGTCTGTGTGTGTGTGTGTGTGTGAACATGTGCTTCCACCACAAACTGGCAGATTTTGATGAGCGTTCGACCGTAAAAGCCCACATCTTCGCCCGTGAGGTGTCACATAAACCTCCCTCGGTAAAGCGATCGCTCCCCAGACAACACGTTTCCATGTAACTGCGTGTGTTCAGCTTGTGCGCTCGTGTGTGTGTGTGTGTGTGTGCTTGTGGATTTGTGGCTGCGTGTGTGTGTATGACACCGAAAAGCAACCCTGCAAAAGACATTTCATGACTCTTGGGAATGTTTGGTAAACAGCTGAATCTGATACAAGAAAGCGGGAGGAAGCGTATTTGAGTTTCTCGTGACTGTAATAAGACTGCGCGCCTTCCTGATTGACGTAATGACACATTTAGTGAATGGTGAAAGTAACAGGTTATGAACACCATGATGTTACGCCAGTCGGCGATCTGAGGGCCTTATGTCAGGATTATTATGTGATTGAAGTTGACAACCATTCGTTACTGACAGTGGTAACATGATTACGTCAGTGAGTCATAATCCCTGTCGTCACACTTGACATCGGCGCTGGCATGATGTGTAACGGCTGTGCTGTTATGTCAGTCTGGGTCAGACAAGGTTTTTTAAGTCAGTTAACGTAATAAATGACTGATGTTAGCTGCCATTACCGCTAGGTCTAAGCAATTTATCGGCCTTTGCAATGCTGACATCAACCTTCCTGACCAAGCAGAGATGATCCAGAAAAGTCCTTTACGTCATGATACTTTCATGCTTTACGCAGAGGTGTTACTGGGGGAACGCTACTTAAAAACAAATTGTGCATTTCCTACACTCAAACAGTGCAGAAGACTTTTTTTGTAAACTGTTTTTCCTCGAAGATCAGTTTCTTCAAGAAATAAGACGCTTTAGTCACCACATGTCACCAGCAACTGTCCTTTTGATTGCTTGTTGCATCAAAAGGTTGCATCAAAATGTGCTTGTTGCATTTGTTAATCACAAAATAAAAAGGTAAAGTATATTCTGAAAAAGGCGGAAGTGAATTCCTTTTTAAAAATTAATAGTCATTTTTTGAGTAAATGAAAACAGTACCATAGAAAAACATCTAATGGGTTAATGGAACTCGTTGCAACTACCGAACAAAGACTTCAGACGTGTCAGATCAACCTCTACTCTGTATATTAATGTAGTTTACTATACTGTCTGGATCTGCTTTGCTAGGTCTAACGTGTCAATTATCCATTCTGTTATGCTTCAAACATACAGTGGATGGCTGGGATTAGTAGGTTAATTAGCTCGTTATCAGTCATTACTACCCATTTACTTAACATTTTGACAAACACATTCATTTGCAAAAATTTATTAATTACGCATTCAAATAACCAGGTCTGGGGGCCCCGAAAGCAAACAACACTATAATTATTAATTGTGGAGCTGCGTTACCATGGAGATCCTACTGCACCGCAAATTTCCGTCGTCTGAAGGGCCTGTATGTTGGACTTTGTGTGTGATCAACACCACCTTGGTTCTCACACATGCTTCAGAAACAGTATACTATGTGTGGTAATAACTATAATAATAACCTTTCTATAATAACTTTTACTCCTGGAATGGTGTAAATGCTGCATGGCGTTAATGACTGCTCGTGATTAGGAGGAACAAAAAGCAAAGAGAAAGTGTTATGTCACGCTGATATGCTGGAAGGTTCATGCAAAGTGCTATAAAAACTTTCTGTTTAAACTGTGGATGACTCTTCTGTAATCTAATTGGGTTCTGGTTGGCAGAAGCTTTGTACTGTAAGCTTTATACATACCCACTAGTAAATGACAATGAAAAGTAGGACAGTCAGAAAGAAACCTTTGGGAAAGACACTTGTCAGGCACTTGAACTGACACACACACACACACACACACACACACACACACACACACACACACGATCACACAAAATATTCACCAGCAATCCTTTAGCAGCCCTGTTTAACAAGGGCTGTCTATTTGCAGTGTTCAACATCAACTCAAGTGTCATGCATGCATGTCAGAAGCCGAAGCACTTAGCACATGTCAAACTTCCCACATACACAAGTTACTATGCAAACACACACATATACACACACACACAAACACACACACATCCACCATCATAGCCCCCACATTTCAGTCCTAAATAGCCTGATATTTTTATAAAACTGATCTGGAAACAGAGCACTGTGCGAATAATGTCCTGTTTTTATACTGTAGGGAACTATTGATAATGCTGTGCATTAAGCTGAGGTGGGAGGGGGGGGGGGGGGGTTCTGTAACCATGGCAACATGACCTTAAGGTTGGATGTGTAATTGCAGGGCCTTGAGGATGTGCATATAAAAAGCTCATTTAGAGAGCCAGAATTTGTCAACACTCTACAGCCTTACACCGCAGGGAAGAGTAAAGTAACACTTCCACACACACACACATACATAAACATAAACACCAACACACACATTACCAAGGAGAATTTTGTAACACTATCGCTTCAGCCATGCCGTCCAATTTTTTTTTTTTTTTCAGGTTAAACATGGCAAGCAATAGCTTGAGTTTACAACTAAGCACCAATATATGCTCATGCACGTATGGAAATGTTTGTTTTCAGTGCGTTGTAAGGACACTGAGTCACATGATGTCCAAGATGTGTGACTATATCTGTGACTAACAGTATATAAAAAGAGGAGCCATCAAAGCCAGTGTATTAATGTGGTCAATTATTAAAATATCTAATTGTTGGAGGTCATTAATGTATTTTTTACTGTTCATAGCTCACATGCTGTATGTTGCTGCAACAGATTCCCTCATTATAGCCCTCCCATTCAGCTTTTATGTGCATTTTAAAGAAATATCACCAACTATGGGTAAATAAATGAGCAAACTAACAAAGTAACAGCAAAGTAGAAAGACCTCGTTCTCTTTGAGAGCCTCCACATGAACAAACTGCATTACACGCTGAGCAAGAGTTTTCAGCTGAGGAGTTTCAAACACTGACTCTATGTGATGTATACAATATACATTACATATACACACACTAGGAGGACCTCGAAGCCACTGTAGCTCTCACTGGTCATTGAAAATGAAATCGGCATTCATTTTGTGGAAAGTGCTGCATGTCAGCCATATAAGTAATGTTATCGAATTACTGAAAGTAATAAATGCTGGAACTTATTTTGTCTATTTCTAAAGCTGTAATAAGACTCACTATTCCATTTTATGAATGGGGAAGAAAATTTAGGGTCAGACTTATCAAATAAGACACATAAGGTCAATCATATTAATGAGACAAAATGAATTCGATCGTGACTATTTTAATTGTTTGACAGCCATTAAAATAAGACTTTTCTAGGCTCCTAAAGCTTAGAAAATGAAACATTAACCTTAACTTTAGTGACAAAAAAAGAATGCTTTTGTAAAAAGCTTTTTTAGAAAGTTAGGATTATTCTGTTCTCCCTGATGTTGTAATTTTTCCTTTTTTTCGGGATGTTTGTGTACTAAAAGTGCACGAAAATGCACAACACACACGGCCCCACGCAACATCTGGCAGTACAGTGTGTGTGTTTGTGTGTGTGTGTGTGTGTGTGTGTGTGTGTGTGTGTGTGTGTGTGTGTTTGTGTGTGTGTGGGTGCGTGCGCACATGTAGAACTACGCTGCTGTGCCCTAAAGAGACAGCTCATTGTGTTAATGGTGCCAGAGGTGATGTATAATAGATGGGGATCAAAGTGTAATTAGCTAGTGTTGTGAGCTCAGGGTGTACTTCACTCAAACAATGAGAACAGAGGAGACACTCATTCATTGCTATATTCGCTGTTCTGGATACACTTTCCTCTGCAGCTGTGAAACAAAAGGCCCTCACTTCAAAAACCCATATAGTAAGGGTGGCCAACTAGGAAAAAACTATAAAATTCTAAAAATATAACATACTAGGGCATTTTTACAATATTCTGATGTGTTAACTATATGAAGTTTTCCTGAAGTTTGGGGACAACTTGGATCATCCCTTAAGCTGAACAAAGTGTACATTCTTTACTCTAACAAAGCTATATTGCACTGTAATTAAGTTTATAATATAAACTCAGCTTTTTACTTATTAACACAGATATATTCAATCTTTAAAACAAAATTAATAATAGATACACCTTCTTTACTGAAAAAACAACAAAAATATACCGATCCTCAATGTAACAATCCTCGCCAAGAAAGAACCCAGGACCTTCTCGCTGTGAGGCATCGACACGAGCCACTTGACGACCACGTCGCTCCTAGAAAATATTATCATTATTGTTACTGTATTGTTACTGTGGTGGCTGTTATTGTCTATGTATTTGGTCGAAATCTGTCTTTTTATGATACATGCAGTTGTTCAATGTTCTAGTACCTTTGATGGTACTCATAATACGCTCAGAAAACCATAGTGTGACATAATGTGTTATAGATGAACAATACAACCATGTGGTAAAGTTACCATAAGCCGAGTTACACCAGTACCCCTAGGCATTCACACAGTTTTCCATTTACTGTTGCTTCAGGTTTAATGTTTATGTCTGAAACATTACACAAAAGGCTTTGAAGCAGTACATTCTTTCTTTTCCCTGAATTTGCTTTGCTTAGCAGATGGCATTGATAAGAATGGAGGTGGCAGCTGTTCGCTGAGTCAAAGTACTCTGTAATTAATCACATACACACATGAATGAGCACACAACCACACCTCTGCCTGTATGAATCCATCTTAGTGCATGCAGGTACTATGAGGTATGCAATCCTGCAGATCTTCATTCGGGCACAAGGAAATGGGATGAAAACTGAAAATTTGGGCTACTGGCACAGGCAGGTTCAGCCGTGTGAGTGTAAGGGTTGGCTGCAGCTCTCGCCTGAGGTGGGGGTCTGTATTCGAGCTGGCTTGGCACACGTCTGGATGAGGAGCGATTGTTACACTTTGCCAATGGGGCATGAAAGCTCAGAAACGCTGAGGGTTCGGTAGGAAGGAGGGGGTTGGAGGGGCTGGCACACATCTGGCTAGAAGCACTGTACACTGAGCAATAATGTGGATTCTAAGTGTGGGATTTGACTGTGAAATTGTTATTATTGCACATTTGTTTTTATACAGTGTTAGGACATGGCTAATACATTATGTATGGTTCTGCTCTTTTAAATAATGAAACATGTAGTTTTTGTAAAAACCTTTGTACGAAGTCACGTGTAAGGTACTGTTTGCTCTGTAGCTCTGTTTGTCTGTATTTTTGCCCTAAAAATGTTCAAAAACAGGCACACACACTCACACACACACACACTCACACACACACACACACACACACACACACACACACACACTCACACACACACACTCACACACACACACACACACACACACACA
>JBBJLS010000128.1:20251353-20264448 GCA_037577275.1 Bryconaethiops microstoma
CTCGGCAGTGAGGTAGCACATAGATATCTGTTCAAGCAGCCGCTCGGCAGTGAGGTAGCACATAGATATCTGTTCAAGCAGCCGCTCGGCAGTGAGGTAGCACATAGATATCTGTTCAAACAGCCGCTCGGCAGTGAGGTAGCACATAGATATCTCTTCAAACAGCCGCTCGGCAGTGAGGTAGCACATAGATATTTGTTCAAACAGCCGTATCAAAGGTATTAAATAGCTGGCTGGGGAAATGATTGAAGGCGGTGGAAAAATAAATGAGGAATAGTAGAAAAGATTAAGCTTTTGATCCTCAGTCCTTTGCTGCTCTGTCCTGGACAGAGAAGACCACTGAGATACTGCACAGGGTGCCACTTCTTCTGGAAACTGTCGACTAAAAGATTAACCACCTGTCCATTCTCCGCCAACAAATGTCTTCTATCATAGCTACTAACGCGAGGGTGGACAGGCTTTACAGAACATTGGAATTTAGGTTGGAGTTTAGATTTGCTACACTTTGCTGGGCTCAGCTGTATTGTTAAAAGCCAGAGTCAAGGTTGGAAATCACAATCTCACATGTGCACCATGTCAACGTTTGCTCAGTTAAACTGCAAAATGACCACCATGTATCCCAACAGTATGACCATTCATATGCACACTATAATAATAAATAAAATTAAATAAAAATCACAACAGAGTTGTGGCCAACTTTCTTTACTGGTTAGATAAACACGAATTACAATACCGTTATATTTCACACTAAAGAGGTCCGTCATGGATTCAGTTCAGACATTAACTGCTGTTTTCCTCTGGTTAACCTGAACACTTACTAACTATAAGCAGTCTTCATCTCTCCTTCATTATCCGTTATTATTAATTGGAGCATTCATTATTATTAATTATCTCCCTCGGTCAGTCCTTATATTAGCTCATGAATCGTTTTATTGTTGTGCTGTTTGAGCCTGACCCTCAGAGTCTGGATCCTCTCAAGATTCCCTCCTGGAGGAGGTTTTTCTCTTTCACTGTCACCTCTAGTTTGCTCAGTGGAGGGTTAGATTCCCGCAAAGCTGCTTTTTGACAACCGTTGCTGTGAAAAGTGCCATACAAATATATTTGACTTTACTTGAACAGGCGAAAGTTCTGTAAGGCTTGCAACTTTGCAGCTATTGTCATGAAAGAACATACAAATGGGTGGAGCATGGATACACGAACTGACCGAGCTGCTTGCCCAGTGTCACGTGGCGGATAAACCCAGTTATACAGGAGAGAGTTGGTAAACCAATGCTATTTACTAGGAGAACGCTCTCACAGAGAGTAAAGATTCCCACTGGGAATCCGCGTTCGCATACACACAACAAAAGCCAAGGAAATAACCCGGAGTACTCACGACACCTTGATGATGAAAGCAAGTCGATGGTTGGGAAAGACTCAATGACTTAGCACTGGTTGTTTACCAAATCCATGTTTGAAGACCCAGTGACGCGTTCATTTCTGGTGCCTCATGCGCGCCGCATCACTGGTGTGTCTGACAATAATTGTTTAACTTGGATGGGCAATACCACTCATCTGATACAAAGTAGTACCAAGGCTAATGTCCCAATACTGTCGTTAATAGGGATTTTTGCAGTTAAAAGCAGTAAATCTGGACACTATATATATATATATATATATGTTTTTTTTGTGAGGTTGATTCTCAGAAAGATCCATCGTATTGATACCCCAGTATTGATTTGCTGGTTACAGGCCTTCAGTCCGATAAGTGCAAACAGGTGACTTTTGCATCTTTGCCTTGTGTCTCCCTCAGAAATGTGTGTGTTGCCATTGCATCATTCACATCACCCACAACCACAGCGTGCCTCTCCGCACAGCGCACATATGCAACTACACGCACGCACACACACACACACACACACACACACTCAGCACACAGCACATACACACACACAATTTTCTTACGCTGCAGTTGGTGTTTTGATGATAAGCTACTTCATGTTATGAAATATTTCAGTTCACTAAGAGCAAACCTCTCTTTATCACAAAGCGATTACCTCTTTCTCTCTCTCTCTCTCTATCTCTCTCTCTCTATCTGTCCATCTCAGTTTGTCTGTCTCTTTTCTCACTTTCTGTCTCTGTCTGTCTGCTCTCTCTCTTTGTCTGTTTGCCAGTCTATACACCTCTCTCCATCTCTCTCTCTCTCTCTCTCTCTCTCACTCAATCTGCCCATCTCAGTCTGCCCATCTCAGTCTGTCTGTTTTTTCATTCTCTTGCCTTGTTCTCTCTCTCTCTCTCTCTCTTTCTCTCTCGTTGATGGATGAGGTGAAGGCAGGTTGAGAGTGAGGAGTGATGGTGTGAAGTAGCAGAGTGCACCTGAAGAGGAGTAAACAGAATTGTTTCCTTCCAGTAGTGGCTCTATCTTGCTTTCCACAGACATGTTTTCTGTGTCTTTTTGCTTTGATCCCTTCAAGTTTCCCTGTGATATTTGTGGTCATCCCCTGCTGTGTGTGTGTATGTGTGTGTGTATGTGTGTGTGTGTGTGTGTGTGTGTGCATGTGGATGCATGATGGAAGTGCAGGCTGGTTAAAACAAGCTGAAGAAGAAAACGCTGTACTACGATTGTGATTTTCTGCTGTTTTTAGCATTTTTACACAGATGTGTGACAGTTATTTCTGAATTGTCGACAAAATATTTCACTCCTCCCAACGTCTCGTTGAACACAAAAGTTGGCAACCCAGACGTTAATGTTTGATTGCTTTTAATATAAATAGTTCAAATTAATTAAAACATTTGATAAATGTTTTTCATTTGGAGTATCACATGGTTGCCAGGGGATACTCTCCCAGTACTGTAAATTGCATTCACTGAATGCTCTTTTAAGTTGTTTTGTCAGGCTATAATATTGCAGTGTTTGATGCAGCAGCCATCACTTCATAAGCTCACCAGTTTATCTCTGTAGTGCTAATGTTTCTTACTTTTTTACTGAGGCTTTCACTACTAAAAAACAATGAAATGCCTACAAAACAATAAATAATGTGTGATTGCATGCACCATGAACAGGTTTTTCATGTGCTAACATTTCTGGGAGATATGGGAGTATAAAAATGATGAAAAATAAAGTGTCTAAAAAGTATGTTTTTATGTACATGTGAAATTCTGCAAGGATCCATTCAAAGTCTCACCATGAATATTAATGGAGGAGCACTTTAGCCTGTTAGCTATTTTTCAACATGTTTAGCCTGCCATGTTTTAACTTGGTTGTTAAGAACATAAGTATTCACTTTAGTTTAAGTGAAACTGTGTTCTTTCACTCTCAGTTCACATAGTGGTCAATGCAAGCAGCACTCTGGTCCATTTACTGCACAATAATTGTTAGTGATTCGACACATTAATGCAGAATGGACCCTTTTCACACCTGCTGGTTTTTAGGAAGACACTGCAGCCATGACTGCTTTTACCAATAAAAAAAGTCAAGCTCTCCCACATTTTTACATCCTCATTTAAGTACGTGCGAGCTTGACTCATTAAATAGGCTGCTGAGGACTTTCTTTGGTGCTGGATGGGCGAGTACTGAAGTGAATAATGAATGGGAGAGAGAGTAGGTTTTAGCCAGTGTGGACTTTAACAGGGTCACGAGTGGTGAGTATGTTGATCGGTTGGATTGGAAGGCCTTTGCAAGGTAAATGCTTCAGTTTACTGCTCAAACAGTACAATGCTATTTACAATGGACAGTGTAAAAGCCAGATTAACACTACATTACAGACGAGAGAAACGGTAAAATGTAAGTTAAATCACATAATATAACCACAAAGGCCATGAGATACAACTGACAATGTTAACTTTACACCTCTTTTTTAGTATTGATTGCATTCTAATTCTAACCCTAACCCTAACCCTTATTCTACCTTGAGTTGGTGTGACCCTTTTAAAGCTTCTTCCTCTTTGAAAAATGAACCACAGAGGGAAACGCCTTAATAAAGACATGAAAGGGCTTCCACATGTGTCCTCTGCATTCTCAGTTGTACGCGCCACCACTGCAATTAAGACGTCCCCCACTGCATCAAACCTGGTATGAAAAGGATTCTGTTGTGCGGCAATCATAGGGCAACATGGTGACATTTCTGATCAGTGTATTAAAATACATCACAGTGTGCTCAATATGCTGTTCTGAGCATAACATGATACCGTCAGTACAAGAACACAAAGCAACTGTGCACTAAGTGTGTATATGAAGTGTTTGTGAGCAGCTTTGAATGTGGCTCAGCCAATCAAATTTAAAGGCCATAACAGTCTTATCCAGAACAACTTACATGTAAAGTGTCCATGCGTCATATGTGAACACACCACGGCACACAGTGTGAACAGCACGAAATTCTTCCTCTTTATTTAACCCATTTACCAAGTGGAGCAACAGGCAGCCAGGAACACAGCACCCGTGGAGCAGTGCGATGGTACCTCGCTCCTGGGACTCGAACCCACAACCTTCTGGTTATTGGACTAACTTCCTAACCCCTAGGCCACCAGCTGCCCATGAACGTAGTTTTAGTAGCCGTGTCCAAGCACTCCTATCACTTTTCAGTGGCGTCCTTTCCTGGATATGGAAATCGAATCCCAGACTTCTGAAGTGATGTTTCCAACTATTGCTTTTGTATAAGTTTGGTTTTTTTGTGTGCGTGCATATAGAGCTACACAAGTGACAATCTGGAACCTACTCGTTTTGTTGCTCATTAGCTGAACATGATTAAACAGAGAAGGAGGAGTGGAGGAAAGAGACAGATGCTTTAATTGGAGTCTGCTTTCCTAATGAAGAGGAGCAAGAGAGGAGACAGGAGCAAGTCTGCTGTCCTACCTGCTAAATATCTGTCTGCATGATATGGAAACCCAAACGGCTTATTGTGATTCAGTTGCTGCATGTTGGGCCTGTGATGTGCATCGCAATAGAGCAAAAATGCATTAATGAATAATTAGCCTTGTGAAACATCAGCCTGTGTTACTTTTCAGTAGAATAATGTGTTTGTGGGATCACACTAATGTAATGATATCACCTCAGAAGCCTTTTGCTGCCTTTATGTAATATAATTTGTTTAAGCATAATCCCTTTTGAATTACTGATCTCTTTAACGTGATATAATTACATAAAGACAATATGAAAGTAATTTGACATTTTTAAACAAGGCAAACAGACGAATGCTCATGGTAAGAAAATGATTCATGAAATATGGTGGATAATGTAAATAGTCTGTCAAAACTGTGCGCATTCTTTCGAATTTTAATTTTTTTTTGTAATTTACATTTGAGTTTGTTCATGTTTTTGAAAAAATGAACAAGTACCAGAATTCCTTCAAGTGTCAAAGACATCCTTTGTTCTCTTAATGAAAAAAGGCAAATCGTGCCATTGGCCTCTTTCCCCTTTTTTGGAAGAGGAAAAATAGTGCTGCCCTGTTGGAGAGCTGGAGGTTCTGAATGTTTTCGCGAATCGCTGAAATCTCTAGCCCAGTTTTAGCTCCTCTTGGAAAATCTAAAATATATTTGATCAAGCAAGGAAAAAAACTCCGGTGCTTGTTAAAAGTTACCAAGACAAAACTGTCCGGTCAGTTATAAACTCGGGGGAGTTGATATTGAAAAAATAAATTTGGAGTGTGAGGTTGTTTTTAATGAGCCGCTGCCGGTTATCACACTCTCTATATTCTGTATGTGTAATACATTCTTGCTGTCTTTTTTCTGCAACTGTAATAGAATGCGGTTACCATTCTTGTGTAATGTCATCACTGTGAGTCTCACGAGTGTATATCCGATATTTAACAATGGCTTTAAACATGTTTCAGCCAATAAGACTTCAGAACCTGATGTATAACTAAAAGTAACAGGTACATGGAGAACGAGACTTACTCTGTAGGCTTGACTGCAGCACTTCAGTCCTGACGATCTTAGGGGCACTTATGCTTCTATAAATGTGTTGTTGCATTTCAGCTCTGATACTCTTAGGGTTCACACCTACATATTCAACAATGAACCAGAAGCGGTTAACAAATGTATGGTGTTCACTCTTCTAACTGAATCTGTGGGTTTATACAAGTCATATTATCTGCCTTGTGATATTTTAGGGCAATAATCCACAAGAGGTCAAACCTTACTGCTTTTACTAATCAGAGGAAACCTGGTGTACTGATATATATTTGTGTCAGGTCATAGGCACATGGCCTAGAACACAACATACCCTTTAAAACCAAAACTATTTGATCCATTCAGAGCTGAGGAAGGGATGATAAAGTCTTGCACGTATCAACGCAGCATCAGAAATGTGCCTTTGGAATGTACGAAAGCGGGTCTTTTGTCTGTTCAGATGTCTTTGGCTCAAGCTACTTCTAAATGTGATGAAACCAGAATTTGTTTGGAGCTGGACCAAGACCGAGCTGCTCAGGGGGTCTCAGTCCGCTTGTTTGGTCCACAGCAGGGATTGAAACTCAGCGTACTCACCCATTCTAGCCAACTGCATTTTCAAAGCAATCATACCATGCTTTGTTCTGAGTGAAGGAACCTGCCAACACACCCTTATTCCAGTTCAGCTCTGAGAATTCCCTGATCAAATACACCTACCTAACCTGGTCATTAACATATGAGCCAGATCCAGTGTGTTTGAGCAGGGAAATGACCCAACAGGGTCACCTGGACTGCAGGTGGACACTCCTGGTAATTGACTGTGGCTCAGATTTTTTTTCCAAGTAGACTTAGCCATCAATATTCATTCCCAGTTGAGACAAACACAAAAACAGAAGAAAAAAAAAACAAAAAAACAGTAAACCTTTTCTGCTTTAGCCAGAAAAACATCCAGACGAGCCAGAGAAATGCCGCCATAGTGAGATATGCCAAAAGTAATCCTGCAAATTGTGTTGATTACCTGCTGTGTATTATTGCTAGTGATGGATATTAGTCGGATGAATTCCAACCACCTAATACGCCTTTTTCTCATTTCTGCACCCGGGCACTACCTGCGCCTATTATTGCTGGCCGCTGCCAATGCCGTTAATACTCACGGCGCTTTTGTTGAAGTTATCCTTTAAAGGAGGATTTATGTAGAGATCAAAAACGGCGGCTGATCACAGACGGTATTATTTTTCATATTGGATTCACATGAGCGCGTCCCTTCCACTTCTCTTCCAAGGTCAGGCTTAATTGGAAAGCGCGGTGACGATAAACTCGGCTGTGTACAAGACGGCTTTGTGAAATTAAGAAGCGTATTAGTTTGAGCCAGCTTTTCATTGCTATTATCTTTTAATGGTGCGGGCCTTTGACAGGGAGGGGCCGCATTTCAATAAGGCTGACATTAACCTGCAGCTGAGAGCGGCACTACAGCAGTGAGGACTAATGCAGGCGGAGTATTAGTATTCAATTAGGCACTATTGGGATCTTCTGTTTAGTTCAAGGAAAACAAAGGAAGTCTTTGCATGCATAACACTGAGAGGGATTTACAGTTGCTTGTCAGGATATTAATTAACTAACTAAAGCTTCAATCAGGACTCACTGAAACAGTGCTGCCGCCGCCCCGGGACCACTCTGTGTTTACACAGGCAGACGGAAAGATGTCGAAGTTTACATTCCTTTACATGCATCACTGGTATCAATAGAGTTGTTTGCTGTGGTACGAAGCAGAAGGGCTCGTGAGAAAGGAGGTCTGTTTACACTATATGCCCAAAAGGGTTCAGACACCTGTGGCAGCCCTTTATAACCCTCTGTTTGAGAGTTCGCATGGTGACCTGGGGCCACTCCAGAGAATCCCATTCTTTCGTTTTTCTGTGTTTGCAACACTTTTGTCAGAAATGAATGCACCGTAAAGTAGCTGCTTGGTTTTGACTCCTCATGTCTTTTATCACTTTGATATGTGTGTGTAATCCTGGAAAGAGTTTAAGAAGCATTAGATGATTTAAGTAGAAAGTTGCAAATGGCTAGACCGAGTTTGCTAGTGCAAAACAATATATGTGTGCGTGTGTGTGCGTACATATTATACTATACATTTGGTTCAAATTATTAATACATAATTCTAGATTTTCTGCAGATTTTTGTCTGACACACTTGACATAATTACAAATTTTCATTATGTTGCTGTGATCTGTGGCAAATTGAACAAAACATAATTTCCTTTAATTTCCGCTGTGTCCATTAATCAGTGGCTCGCGTCCTGTCTCGGTGGAAATTAAGGGCCAAGCAGGAATTTTCTGAATCATCTCCAGAAAACTGTTAACTAGTTTTCACATTAAGTTTTTGAGTTGAGTTTTAATGTCTATGTATCCATCTATGTGTCTGTATGTATCTATGTATCATTCTGTCTGTGTGTGTATTGATGCAGACAACCTGACCACAGCGAGGTAAGCCAGTTGTTTCTTATATTAAAGTTAATCAGCTGAAAGTGAAGTTCTTCTGCGGTTCCTCTCGATGTGGTGTGAATAAAAGGCGTTTGAAGTTGTTGTAGCGTCCCACTGGGAGTTTAGTATTGAGTACACTGTTGTTTCACAATTCATAGTGATGAAGAACCCTTGAATTAGGTCAGACTCTCAAATCAGGCCCTTCGTCCAGACCCCGCTGTGAACTGGGTCAAGTTCATGCATACACACACACACACACACACACACACACACACACACACACTGGCTCCCTTAGCTCCCCCTGTAGTTCCAGGAACCAAAGACATAAGGAGGTCTGCTGCATCTTTCACACACTCACACACACACATACAGACACACAAACACCCACACACACACATATACACTCACACACACACGCATGCACCTGCTGCTCCCCTGCCACAGGTAGACAGTCTGACATACACACACCTGCTGCTTCAGCCTATTTCTAGCTGAAGCAGTCAAACACACACACACACACACACACACACACACACACACACACACACACACACACACTCGTCCTCAGAGGGAAAGAAAAGTGAGAGAAATGGAGGGAGAGGAGGAAGATGAGGCTTTATTAATGTGTCAGCACACAGCCACACATTTGCATTAGCCAGCTCACTCGATCATGTTCTCCCCCTCTACCCCTTTATCACCCCTCTCTCTCTCTCTCTATTTATCTGTCTCCCTCTCTCCTGCTCTCGCTTTGCATTACCACTGAGCTCTAATTGGCTCCTGTAGGTGCAGCTGCTCTATTCATGGGGTCTGCTAATTTGTATGGAGGTGTGATATCACACCTGAGGAAGTCAAAGGTGTGTGTATACGTCAGATCATGCATCTGTGGGTTCTTTTTGTGGTTGGGATTTGGTTTAGGGATAGACAGAACATTCTTAACAATGTGCTGTGGATTTCCAGACTGGGATTCAGCCTTATCCTGGACTACGTCACAGTTTGAATGAGGATTATCCAGTGAAAGGAAATGTGGTCCAGAAATAGGCTTAAACCCTGTCTGGGAAATAATGATATATCTCATATGTAGTGTTTTGACATATGGGTGCTTACATACAGTGCTGTGCAAAAGTCTTGGAAAATTATATTTTAAAGCTGTTTAGCTGGGCTGTATTTAAAAGCACTGATATTATAATATACACAAATAATTTAATACAGTAAACTGTTTTTATAGGATTTGCCTAAATGGCTTTAGGCAAGACTTAAGCATAGTACTTTATATTCGCCGTCGGACAAAAACCTGGTAATTTTAAATGGTAACTTTACAAGAGAAGGAAAAATCTTATTTTTAATAATATATATATATATATATAGATAGATAGATAGATAGAGAGAGAGAGAGATGGAGAGAGAGAGAGAGAGAGAGAGAGAGATAGATAGATAGATAGATAGATAGATAGATAGATAGATAGATAGATAGAGAGATAGATAGATAGATAGATAGATATGGGACATATTGTAACAAACAGAACACATGACCCATATATTCTGAGAGTGTAGAAACCTGTGTGTGTGTGTGTGTGTGTGTGTGTGTGTGTGTGTGTGTGTGTGTGTGTGTTTTTACGCTTTCTTATTTACACCACTCCATCTGTGCAGTCGCACTTCTGAAACAGCCCCCCTATCGTGCTATGACATAATGAAGGAGAGCGAGAGAGAAGGTGACTGCTGTGAGTGAGAGAGCTCTGTCTGTAAAGCCATTAATAACACTGTTAATGAGCAGGCCTGTTCATCAGCCATGCCGAGAGGAGAAAGTGCTACAGAGCCACTGAAGACTGCAGCACAGGTGGGTTAAACAAGCAGACAGGGAGGAGGAAGAAGAAGAAGAAGAAGAAGAAGAAGTAGAGGAAGAAGACATAGTTGAGAGAAACCAGAGGAAACTCTTGATTAATGCCAGACATGTAGAAGCCCAGAGGAAGGCCCGGGGAGCACACAGGGGCAAAGAAGCCTCAGCTACTGAGTGAAAGATCAGGAAAGGCTATGAAGAGCCTAGTCGTAGAGATTGGCAGGTCATTATACCAGGGGACTCCACTCAGAGCTTGTAATTGAATGCTGGTGTTGTAGCCAAAGGCGATGAGAGCAGCAAACAATACTCAAGAACTAAAATAAAAACGAGAGCCCCTTCCCAAAAAAAAAAAAAAGTGATATGTCCGTGGGGTTCGGCCACGGAGATTTGATCCCGGCACTGTATAATCTAATACAACAGAGCTATTTCATTTTTCTTCAAAGACATTAGGACGGATGGCTATTATAATCCCATTTGATGTATAATCCTATTGTGTTGGAGGGGGAGAGGGGAAGACATACTGAGAATGGTCAAAGTGATTTTCTCCAAGGGAAATTATGAATTATGGAGAGGATGGGCTTCACTTTGTTCTTGTCCAGTTCAATATAAGTGCACTGCAGTTCACTCAGACTGTTTTCAATATCCAAAGCAATGTGGTGGGAGGGCTGGCGTAAAATAGAGCAGTGAGGCCCGGTGCTGTTTCCATTAAAGCACATGATTGAAGCACATGGTCTTTTGGAAGTTTCTCCCTGGGGTGGACTCAACATTCACATATTGAGTTATACGTTTCTGATGTGTTGGAGTTTCAGTGGTTCGCCTGCTCTTTTGAATCTTATTACCTTTAGCCAACAGGGGAGAGGGTGTGTTAGATGCTTTCAGTTCAAAGATGATGATTTGTGGTTGAATTGAACTTTTTAATTGTCTGAGCTGTGTTGTATGTGGTCGCCCCCTAGTGGTAGATTGTGATTATGCGAGAGGCTGTATTTCAAATGGAAGCAATTTTCTTTTTCCTTTTGTCTCTCTCTCTCTCTCTCTCTCTCTCTCTCTCTCTCTCTCTCTCTCTCTCTATTTCTCTTTCACACACACACACACACACACACACACACACACACACCATACACTGTATATTAAAAAGCTGGAGTCATAGAGAAGGAAGCGCGCTGAAGATCAAAGCTGAGTCGTTTTCTTGTGTTTCTCTCCCCTCCCTCTCGAGCAGCGTGCTGAAAAGAGAGGAGCTTTGATTTGGAATAATGGCATGTGTTCTGAAGCCATTTTCTTATTCATTAGCTTCAGACTCCTTCAACTTCCCTTCAGCTCCTACAGCACTGAGGTCTAGGCAACACTGTGTGTTTGGGTGGGTTTTGTGCTCTATGGTGTGTGATCATATGTGTGTGTGTGTGTGTGTGTAATCCTATTTGCCTGTGAATGTGATTACAGAAAGGCTGACTGCAGGAGTGCAGTGCAGTTTAACTCATCACACCTTCACACACAATCTTATATGGCAGGTGATAATCACTGAGACCCCCCTCCAAACACACACACATGCACACATACACACACACACACACACGCATGTATCTACAAATATAGATGGGTTTAAAAAAAGGCACACACACACAGTGCTGTGCAGAATGTGAGATGAAATGTAAAGCTATTTATCTATGCAGTAAGTGTTTATTTGTTAGATTAAATATAAACACAATAAAATAAACAAGACATTCGCCCGGCCAGCTCAGTGTTTACAGTTACAATCCAATATTTACTTCACCTAATCAATTCTTCATTAAATTAAGAAGCTGCTGGTGGAAGTGAACAAAGCCATGTCAGGAGGGCAGGAATCAAACCTGTGTTTCTCTAAAGGAGGATTCACACTGGATGTATTTTTTCAGACACGGGTGTGTTTTTTTCTGCTGCTTTCAATGGAAGGTATGCATTTGTGTCCTGGGCGTCTCATCTTTTATGCACACGCTGAAAAAGTTCAATGTGAAGCATTCGGGATTCAGTGATGAGGGTTTTTTCTAAATAAAAGGCAATCCTGGCCCTCATTGACTGGAGACCCTTTCATATCTAAATCAATATACATCAGCTCTTTTTTATTTAGTTTCCTAGATGGCAGTTAAACATGTGCATATCAACACACACACACACACACACACACACACACACACACACATTCTCTCTCTCACACACACACTCTCTCTCTCACACACAAACACACACACATACACACACACCCGGTCCTTCGCTGCCACAGCTTGACATAAACACACCTACTGCTTCACACAAGAACACATTTACTGTTAAAAATCATTTTAAACTCTTTTCTGGCTGTCTAAACTGTACAGTATTAGCAGGAGTCACAACAGCTTACCAGTAATTTCATGGGGAAAAGGCCATTTGTAGCTACAATTTAGAAGCAAGCAGTATGGCATCAGGGCAGCAAATGACAAATCGAGATTTTGTCAAATTTATGCCAACAAATACTGCCTTAAGAAGCTTGGCTTAGGTCTTTTTGAAGCCGCTACATCAGTGCAGACTGCTTCAATCACCAGAGCAAGTAGGCTCATCAGAGACTCATCTCAACTGAGTAACTGTCTGTTTGAGCTGCTGAAATCAGGAAAACACTTCAGGAGTTTTATAGCCAAAACAGAGAAACTCAGGAGGAGCTTCTGTCCTCAGAGCATAAAACTCACAATTTTAACTGTTCAGTATAGCAAACCGAAGTCTCCCTACCTCTCTACCTCACTGTATCTCACCTGCCTCTCTACCTCACTGTTTCTCACCCTCCTCTCTACCTCACTGTACCTCACCTGCCTCTCTACCTCACTGTACCTCACCTGCCTCTCTCCCTCACTGTATCTCACCTGTCTCTCTACCTCACTGTCTCTCACCCTCCTCTCCACCTCACTGTCTCTCACC
>JBBJLS010000128.1:20305645-20332845 GCA_037577275.1 Bryconaethiops microstoma
CATTATATCTGTACCACAGTGTGAGTCTGTCTGACTTCACACTGAAAATATTCAAACAGTTACTTGATCGGTGCCTGAAGTTTAATAAAAACAGCACGCAAGTCTATTGCAAATCTAATATTACTCATAATTCAAAAGGTTGATGTGACGAAAAAAAAACTGAAAGCAGATCTGAAATCAGCATGAAAAACTGGTTTAGAGTGTGTTGTGGTTTCTGATGATTACAAAAAGAAATAATTTTGTTGACCTGTGTTATTATACTGATTAACAGAGCAGAGTTTGTATGCATCTCTACACACGTTTTAAGAGATGGTTCCTAAATTTGATGACTTCTGGTGATTTGTTGTGAGCATGTCTGTGCTGTTGGTTCTCTCCTAAATGTGTGGCTCTTTGGAAATAAAAGATCTATCATAAATCTTGCACCCCAAAAGCTTCTTAATAGTGACAAACACACACTCGCAGCCTTTCAGAAACATCATTTATGGCATTATGTTTATTCCACTACTATTCTTGCTTGCACAGCATGTCTGCGTCCGGTGGTTGGGAACCTCTCCAGGAGAACATGGACCTTAAAATGGATAGTAATTTACAGTGGGGTTTTAAGCATTTGAGGGTTACACAACAGTTTATGTTCTAGAGGTCAATGAACGATCAGCTGGTTCTGCCCTGTCACATAGCATTAAAGATCAATACACCACACGAACCACGCAGGTCATATTATCACATAAACAAACCAAGACTGTTATTGTGACTAATTGGCTTATACAAGCTAATAATCGAAGTTATTAAGAGTCTTTACATCAGAGCGGTCATACCGCAGTGTGTGACTGCACTGTTGTCGCGTTTCTGGAGTTATTATATTAATCTCTTCCAGTGGTCGTGCGAGACGCGAGGAGCCAAAATACACAGCGGCAGCAGAGAAGCACGGTCTCTGTGCTAATGCTGTGAATTTGTTTCTGCAATTATAGAATTATGGGATGCATTTACCACCCAGTCGACACACTCGCTGACTCACCATCTTTCAGCCCAACTTTCCTGGAATATGGGGCCAGGCACCGTTCCAGTCCACATTGTTTTGTGTGTGGATAAGAGTACGCATGACGCTGTTCCTCCAATCACTCAAACCCTTCGCTTCTTACACACGGATCCTTCTAGAAACACGTTTTGCCTTTCCATCCCAATAAATCTCTGCTTAAGGAGCGTGCTGTTTTTTTATTTGACTATAAATTGGCCGTCGGATCAGTTAATGAGTAATTAGCAATTAGGCAGCCTTTTACCGGCCAGTAAAGAGCAGCCTGGGTGCAGATGATGGAGGCGCGAGTGTGTGAAGTGGTGGCATTTTGCTTCCATATGAATCTGTAAAAACTGCACACTGGTTTAATGCTGCAGATGAACACGCTGCTCTGCCTCCAGCCCAGCACAGTTAGATGAGGTTTGACACATCTAACACTACCACATGTTTTATATTGGGACTTTAAAGGAGCTGGTCTGTAACCGTCCTGGGGCCCCCATTGTGTATTTTATTGAACTGTTTTGTTGAACTCACTTGTAGCTCATTGAATCAAGCACAGAAAAACTTCCCAAACAAAGAATTCTGAAGTATTATAGTTACCCACCTTCGTTCATATCTGTAAGCAGAAAAAGAGCCGAGTCTGAATATGAAAGAAATATGCTGAATTACTGTAAGAAAATTCATCCTTTTGATATTTCCGTATTATGATATTTCCAATTACATATACATAGTTACACATAGGCAGTTACATAGTGGGACTCAATGGTATAGTAAAGTGACAACTCTGGACATCTAAGGTTTAAAGGAAACTATTTTGGCCGAAGGAATATAATAAAAGCTCTTTAGCTAGGTTACATAAAAAAGCACCCTTACATTTTGAATAGCCTGGAATCGCAGCACTTCCAGATAAAAGAAGCTTTTACTTTCAGGGGAGGCGGGGTCGTAAGTTAACAGCACCTCTGCATACTTAAATATGACATTTCTGTCATTTATAGTTTTATTTATAGGCTGAATTTAATATACATGAAATGTGGTGTGTGCATAATATTCAGTCAGTACTTCATAAAACCCCTTTTCACTGAAATTCCAGCTCCGGTTCTGTAGCCAGCGAACAGTGTTTCAGTTCTTGATTAAGGATTTTTTCCACTTTCCTTCTATTTCAGAAATATTGACAGGTCTTCTTGCTTGCACCACTTTTTTGTGATCTAATCCATTTTTTAAGTAGTTTAAACTCTTGGAGATCGATCTTGATGTATATTTTTGAATCGTTGTCTTCAATATGAAAACTCTTACTGTGTTTTTTACTCCGACTCTGGGACATCAGCTGCCAGGATTTGTTCATGTTTAGAAGAACCCTTTCATTTGATGCTTAATGGACGTTACAATTCTTTTATAGACGTTCCTTTCGTAATTGTTTGAGAAAACAATTTCAGTTTTTGCACCGTAGTGCTGAGTGTAAGCACAGACACATCGAGAGATTGGAACTTTTGATATACTGAGATTGTCTACACTTGGAAAAAGGCATAATCGGTCAAATAAGCTCTGAAACCTTTATATCAGTGAACTGACAAAAGCATGTTTTTTATTAATTAAATGAATATTACCCGTTCATTACATTTTGCATAAATATGTCACATTTAAGTTTATTCCATACGCTTGTTTTATTAACTGCCACACATATTTTAAGTGTTTACCAGAGCGAGACATTTACAATTACTTCTATAAGCAGAGGTTCTTATCCAAAGCCAGACTGAAAGAAAGTATTCAGAGAATTCACAAGGATTTATGATTAAACAAATTTATGACCTAAAAAGCATATTTGCACTGTACTCTCTCAGAATGAGACTTAAAGATGTCAGAGTAGAACTCACAGAGCCAGTGATGAAGGAACTCTTATCCATTTGTAACAATTTTAGATATAACATGTTTTTGAAAGGAATAACACTTGACTTATAACAGATAACATTTATCACAGAATAGTATTTAGTATATGTATTGTGTTTAAAACCCAATCCTAACAATGTATTCTTCTCATTGTGTTGCTCTATTGTTTATTGTCTGTTTTTTTCTATTGTCTGTGTGTCTTTTTTTCTCTCTTGTTGCACTGAGCGTGCTAATGACACGAGAATCTCCCGCGGGATAAATAAAGTTAGTTCTTATTTTATATGATCTTATAAAAACCACCTTTTTTGAAAGTGCTTTTATTGTGCATTTTGTTACAGAACCCTTCATTTGTGCTAGTCGGTGTTAACGCTGGCACAGAACCACTGTGTAGTTGTTCTCTGAACTAGACCTCAAATCTCCAACAGAGTAAACTCACTGGAAAAGGAAACATTTTAAATTTCAGTGTAGATTTTATTTGAAATCGTTTTAGATTATTTTTACTGGTCAATTTCCATTCGGTTTTTACATTTGACTGGAGTTTTCAACACATCTAAAGAAAAAAGACATTGCATTGAAATTCGAGCTTTTGTTCTGACGTTGCACGTTCATTGCGAAGATTTAATAAATCTTAAGTTAGAAGAGACGGCACTGATCTATCACCAAAGCATCAGGTCTCAATGGCTGTACGGACCAGTTAAGTCCTTTAACCCTGATACACTGCTGTCGCCGTGTCTTTTCACAGGTCAGAAGACCATCACGTCCCACAGCGCCGGCCCCCGGAAGGCTGCGGATTGTGAGGCGTGCTGGAGAGAGCGTGAGTGGGAGGAGCACACAGGAGAAGCTGCGGTCTCGACATACTCCATCCTACCATGTGAAAGGAGCAGTAAACCAAGTGTACTCCGAGATCTTGCTTAGCAGAGTGTGCGTGCCTTCTGTCCAAAATGGGACCATACGTCAGCAGTGACAGAGCCTGAGCTAATGGCTGGCAGGGCTGAATTGTGAGTGTGTGAGTGTGTGAGTGTGTGAGTGTCCATCTGGTGAGAAAGTGCACATCAAGCATGTATATAATTGTATGAAATGAAGTCACTCGGTTCAGTCTTAAGGCTGAGTCAGTGCTGTCTATATATACATATATATATATATATATATATGTGTGTGTGTGTGTTGAGGGGTCCAAATTGACTTCAGCAGCTGAATAAAGCAGCTGAATATGCAGCATAAAGGCAGCCAGTGGCTGGATTGTGATGCTCATCAACATTAAGTGAGTCGACTACCAGGCCCTCGGAAACAGCCGATCCCAAACCTTTCCGCAGCATTTCCTCAACGTTTTCACAACGCTGCCATGTGTTCCAGGACGTTTTTGGAGAAGCCTTTGATGTCACATTGTCACTTTTATGGAAGCTCGGGTGACTGAAGTTGAGCTTTTAACCCCAGCCTTCGCTCGTCCCCTCCCCAGCCCTCACAAGTGCCGAGATCATTTTATACCAAAGGTCTTATGACGGTTATGCCGCGTTTTATACGATTGTCAAGTGTGCCTCATGTTTCTACAGCCCATATATTTTTCTACGGATGTGATTTATTTCCATTTATTGACAGGCAGTGTAAAATATTTTGCAAATGCTGTTTACAAAAAAAAAAACAAGCCGTTTTCTGTTACTGATGTTGAATTTTGATCATCTGGAGTTTCTTCCTTTGGTACGCTGGAACACAGCACCTGTGTGGTTTTCTCATAATCGGAGAAAGATCTTTCTGTAAAAAAGGGGTTATGGTGAGATTATGGAAAATTATATATCCAATAGAATGTTATTTTTTTATCCAGCTGGTAAGCTAGGTGTCATGAAGGCTGTTTGTAGTTGTGGTGAAATCCGCAAAAGAACTGTTAACAGTGTAGAAGATGTTTAAAAGTGGATAAGTAGGATTCTGTGCCAAATTGTCTTTTAAAATGTTTTTATGTTCAATAGAGCAAAATATGAAGAGCAACTACAATATATATATATTGTGTGTGTGTGTGTGTGTGTGTGTGTGTGTGTGTGTTTGTATATAAATATATATATAAATATAAACTATATTTTCTTATTGTAAAACAGAACGTCTTTTATCTCTTTTTGGTGTATAAGAATTAAAGGGCTGATGTAACAAATCAAAAACAAAATCACGTGTTAATTTGTTTGCACTTACAGTTTACAACATGAACGTGCCTCACGTGAAATGAACGTGATTCACATAAATTATTTCTCATCGTCTTTTTTTAATTATTTTTTTTTTTATGCTTCACACTCTTATTGGATTTATTTTCATATAAATATAAACATCGGGGGGGGGGGGTCTCCTGATTATATTGTCTAGACATTAAAATCGGGAAAATCATTTTGCATTTTTCCTTTATCTGAAAGGACGGCAAATAATTTTAATAACGACTTGATTATTCGTTTGCACGATTTGCAGTGTTTATTTTGTTAGGTTAATATTCCCACGTTAGATTATATTTATGCTGAATTGTTTGTCCATGCATGCATCTCTAACAACCAGCTCGGCTATGCCTAGTTTTTACAGTACAAAAAATATATATGTATACAATGTATTTATTAATTAACCGATTTAAAATCACAGCTATCCTCTTATCTGTCTTTTATTGCGTTTCTGTTTTGTTGAATTGTTTTTGCGTCCGCCGTCCCACTTTTGTTTTCTTCCCACCCGTTTTCTGACAGGCCGGGCGAGCGCAGACTATTAACCAATCAGAGCAAGAGCCAGACTGGTGTCAGCCAATTAGCGCAGGGCTACCAACATCCAATCCCAGCGCAGGAGGCGCCACTCGTCGGAATACGGGTGGAGAAAAATGCTGAATTGTCACCAAACCTCTGTCCAATGGGAGCCAGGAACGGACCCGTTTAATTAAATATTAATGAAGCGTCCGACCAATCTGGACGTGGCAGGAGAAGTTCAAAGCGAGAGCAGCAGGTTTAATTCAGTATAAGGGCCCTAAAGAGGGGAGGGAAGGAGGGAAGGAGGGAAATAAGGCGGGAGGGAGGATAGAGGGAAGGGAGGATAAACTAAATTTGCTTGCCCTCATGATAAGAGTCTCAGAAGCCAAGAGGAGAGACAGACAGAGCTCGGATGGACGAGAAGAATAAGAAGTTCAGCCGTGTTTTGTTGGATTACGGCGGAAAGAGCCGATGTGGTCCTTGGCAATGATTCGGGTGGTCTCGGAGAGCTCGCGCCCTCCCTGCACTCTTCAATGAGGAGGACATGGAGAAGAGAAGCAGCAACTGCACGCTCCTCTTCCTCCTCTTCCTCTCCACCCTCCCTCTCTGCTGCCAGGGGAGCTGGATGTAAGTAGAGACACTCACTCTTTTCTGTTTGGCATGTTTTTTTTTTCTTCTTTTCCCCTCTCATCCTGCTGTCCTCTCCTCCTCCTGTCCTTTTCTCCTGGTGGAGAAGGTAGAGGAGGTGAGGGGTGAGGAGTCGGAAGAGGTGATGAGGTGGCGAGGAGATGGGTATGTGGAGGAGGAGGTGAGGGTGAGGAGGTGTGGAGGAGGGGAGAGTGAGGTGGAGAAGGTGAAGGTGAGGACGAGGTGAGGGAGAGGAGGAGGAGGTGAAGGTGAGGAGGAGGTCAGGTGGAGAAGGTGAGGGAGAGGAGGAGGAGGTGGAGAAGGTGAGGAGAACGTGAGGGAGAGGAGGAGGTGAGGAGGAAGAGGTCAGGTGGAGAAGGTAAGGGAGAGGAGGAGGACGTGAGGGAGAGGAGGAGGAGATGAAGGTGAGGAGGTGAGGTGGAGAAGGTGAGGAGGAGGTGAGGGAGAGGAGGAGGAGATGAAGGTGAGGTGTAGAAGGTGAGGGAGAGGAGAAGGTGAGGAGGAGGAGGTCAGGCGGAGAGGGTGAGGGAGAGGAGGAGATGAAGGTGAGGAGGAGGAGGTGAGGAGAAGGTGAGGGAGAGGAGGAGGTCAGGTGGAGAGGGTGAGGGAGAGGAGGAGATGAAGGTGAGGTGGAGAAGGTGAGGAGGAGGAGATGAAGGTGAGGTGGAGAAGGTGAGAAGGAGGTGAGGAGAAGGTGAGGGTGAGCAGGAGGTCAGGTGGAGAGGGTGAGGAGGAGGTGAGGGTGATGTCTCTCCTGACGGCTGTCCGCGCTGTGCCCGCAGGTGGCTGGGGGTCTCCTCTGCGGGGGTCTCTGAGAGGACCGGCTGCTCCGACCTGCCCCTGTCCGCCAAGCAGAAGGACCTGTGCCGCCGGAAGCCCCATCTGCTCGCGAGTGTGGCGGAGGGCGCGCGCCTCGGAGTCTCCGAGTGCAGGACCCAGTTCAGACACGAGCGCTGGAACTGCAGCACCACCCGCGAGCCGCCCGGGTTCGGTCACGAGCTCACGAGCGGTGGGAGAACTCGCGTGCACGCGGCGTTTCCTCCTCTGTCGACATCCTTTCTTTCTCCACATCTATCACTCTTTCTGTGTTGTGTCTTTCGCTCTCATGATCTGTGTTTTTCTTTCTTTCTTTTTTTCTTTCTTCTTTTTCTTTCTCCCACTCTCTCACTCTACTCATCGCTTGCTCACTCTTTTTTTTCTTTCTTTCTTTCTTTCTTTCTTTCTTTCTTTCTTTCTGTCTTCTCATTTCTTGCTCTTTTTCTTCTTTCTCCCTTTTATTACATTCTCTCTCCCCATTCTCCTCATCTTTCTTTCTTTCTTTCTTTCTTTCTTTCTTTCTTTCTTTCTGTTTCCTCATCTCTTGCTCTCTTTCTTCTTTCTCCATTTTATTTCATTCTCTCTCTCTCCATTCTCCTCATCTGTCTTTCTTTCTTTCTTTCTTTCTTTCTGTCTTCTCATTTCTTGCTCTTTTTCTTCTTTCTCCGTTTTATTTCATTCTCTCTCCCCATTCTCCTCATCTTTCTTTCTTTCTTTCTTTCATTTCTTCTCTCTGTTCTTTCTTTCCCTCCTACTCCTCATTCTCCTCATCTCTGTCTCCTTTTTTTTTTTTTTGTTCTTTTTTTTCATTCGTGTCGTTCTTTCTTTAACGAAACTGAATAAACTCCCTCATCTACGAGCTCGACCTGAACTGATGACGCGGACTTTCTTCCATCTCGAAAAGCTTTAGAACACATTTCCTCAGAGCGTGTGTTTGTGTGCGCGCGCGTGTGCTTGTGTGTACGAGTGCGTGTGTACTTTTAAATTGTTTTTACTTTTTAAAATATATTTGAGTCTGTGCAGGATCGGATTGTGCCGTTTGCGCCGAGAGCCCAGTTGGGGTTCGGTGGGGAGGTTTCCCAGGATGCCGTGCACACGCATAGATATATGTTTCATTCGCTCCGAGCGGACGGCCGGCGGACGAGCAGCTGGACGGCACATCTGCTTCACTTTAAGCAGAGTTCAGCCTGAACCGGCTCCACGGTTCGGTGCTGAACAGAAGCATGAGTGTCCTCCTCGCTTTAATCTGAGGATATTAGGAGCTTTACTTTTACAGCCTAGCTCTATAAAGCAGAAAAGAATGAAAGAAACAATAAAAGAAAACTCCAGGCTTTAGGCTGAGGGTGTGGAACAGTGGCTCTAACCATGATTACACACTAAAAGACCTTTAAACTCTTATGTTTAAGCTGAGGTGTGAACACCAGCCATTTCTCTCCATCAGTCTCATTTTGAAGCTGCTCAGTTCGGGCACACGTGGGTACCTGGGGGGGGGGGGGGGGGTGGGTCTCCCTGTTACACTGTCGGTCCATTTCTCTGGTCTTCATAGTCAGATTCCTGTCAAGTCTGCTTCACTGACTGTCCCACACGCTCAATAAAGACCTGTAACCTTAAACACCACCGTAAACAGACTTTTGTAAACAGGCCTAAAAAAAGCATGAGCATTTGAGTAGAGCTGATTCAATCACCATTAATTTGGCTCATTTCAGACTTTCTGCCCAATTCGTTTATTTAGATCCAGAAACGGAGGCAATATCAATTATGGCTGCATGGCCTCCTTAACCTCCCCTCCTTTATACGCTTAGCCAGCCTCTACTGCAATTTTTTCAATGTAATATTATACGCTCTGGCAGCTCGGGGTATAATTACCTATCCAGGTGCAAACCAAGTGTAGGTATGTATGTATATATAATCTCTCAGTGTGTTTCTCCATATGTGGGTGTGATAGCACATGCTTACATTTCAGTCGTGCCAATGCGCTGATCTAGCTCTTGACAAACGGCCTCTAGAGGTTTTGTTTTGTATTTCTGTCTGTATTTATGCTGTTGAGACTTACTATTCAGTAACCGCATGTTCACTACTATGAATTACTTGTTTACTGCAATGCATTACTTGTTTACTGCTATGAATCTAATATGTAAGTGCAGTACTGAGTCATGGGTCCACGTATAAACCCCTTTGAACCTTAAAAACTTTTTGTTTTTACTTGAGCTCAGAAATATGTGCGCATGTGACATTGTTTCTCTCTTATGGGCTGTTGCGGTTTAACTAGCATCCAGTCATCCTGATGTGATTCCTCTCTCTGTGCTCCCAGGAACGAAAGAGACGGCGTTTATCTATGCCATAATGGCTGCAGGCCTGGTGCACGCGGTCACCCGCTCGTGCAGCACGGGGAACATGACGGAGTGCTCATGCGACACCACCCTGAGCGGCGGCGGCGGCTCCCCCACAGAGGGCTGGCACTGGGGCGGCTGCTCGGACGACATCGCCTACGGGACGTGGTTCAGCCGCCGCTTCATCGACAACGTGCCCAAGAACGCCTCGACCCGCAGAGACGACAGCCTGCTCGTCATGAACCAGCACAACAGTGAGGCGGGGAGACAGGTGAGAGACCCTCACACACTCAGGGCTCTTCACACAGGCAGCTCAAATCTCATGCTTCACAATACGAGCCTTAGAAAGGGTTTCTCAGTGCTTTCCGTTTGTTTTGTACTTGTGTATGTTAATAAGCAGTTAATGAGCCTTAATAAGTATAAAGAAAAAAGGACACATATTCTGTTGTGTTGGTTTTCAAAATGAAAATAAGTTCAAATAGGGATTGTGTATAGTTTCAGTTTGTTTTGTATTTGTGTTTGTTAAATAGGTCACGCCATCAAGTCATTCATAAGCAGTTAGTAAGCCTTATAATGCATGACATTTTTGGGTTTTTAAAAGGAAAATGAGTACAAATCATATGTAAAGAAATTAAAAATTGCATTTTGCTGCAAATTGTTACATACTGGTATAAAACACTGCCATATTTTGCGTTTTCTATTTTCCCCAATAGGTTAAATTCTGCAAATAAACAGGTAATTGTGCATTAAACTGCGCAAAGCATGTGTACTTATTTACACCTTGAAAATCACGATGTCATTTGGCCAAGGGCGACATGTTACTGTATAAATACATAAACTGCAAAACATACAAGTATAAGTTTTTATTATAGTTACTGAATGAATTGTAGTAGTAATTGAGTAATAAGACTCCAGGTTAAGGAAAACCTGTATTTTAATGATGTGGAAAACAAACGGCAGTAATTTACAGAATGAAGAATTTGACGCGAAGCAGTGGCATCTTAATTTAATACTCTCTAGTTCCAGCATGAATATGGAGTGGTGGAGTGGTGTGCCTTGCATCAATATGTTTTTATTTTCAGATTTTAGATCATAAACATTCGAAAAGCCCTGAACAAAGATTAAGATGTATTACAGTATGACACTATTAACTAGTTTTGGGCAATATGGCAAAAATGTAACACCACAAAAACATTTTTACGACACAAGATATTTATTTGTTGACGAGTTGGAAGAGACAAAAAAGAGCCAATAAAGAAATACTGTGAAAAACATCAAAAACAAAGGATTTAGAAAAGTTTTACATGGTTTATATGATTCGCTGGCTCTGCACCGGATTTCATTAAAAAGGTCTGATTATGTTCTGTTTGTAGTGAAACTGACAAGAATCACAAAAAAGGCAGAATTTATCAGGACACCTGACTGATAAAGATTCAAGATTTAATGAGTGTTGATGTGAGTGAAAGGAAGATATGATCAGACTGGCCATTAGTGTCTGGGCGAATCTGTCCAAAAAGACAGAAAAGACAGCATAAACGTGTGTGTGTGTGTGTGTGTGTGTGTGTGTGTGTGTGTGTGTGTGTGTGTGTGTGTGTGGCCAAAGCTAATTCACACTAATATGAGTAAATATGTAAGGCATGACAGTGTGGAAAATGTCTGTCTTGCCCCATTTCACACTAACGAATTCCTGACATACACACACATTATACACACACTGGTTCTACTCAGCAGCGGCAGCTTTGCTCCTGTCCTGCGTCTCAGTCAGCTTATTGTGTCGTCTCCGCATCAAGCCCATCTAATGAGTCCTGAACCGCCGCACACCTCCAGCTCCGCTAGCCCCCCGGAATGTGCCACTGCGAGACCCCATGAACGCGCCTCGGAAACGTCCTGAGCCGCCTTGACAGCGAAAACCGTTACGAAGTAACAGAATGAGTAATGAGTAACTAATAATGAGAAAAAAATAACAAAGTGCCAATCACAACAGAATAAGGAGGATAAAAAATAACTGAAGATCATTTAAAAAATGACAAAACAACAACAATAACCCCAGCAATTTGTCTGTGAAATGAGTTACACCCCTCCTTCCGAGTCTGTTCCCCATTAATGTGAGAGGTTCACGTTTGCCAGTTGGAAATTAGAGGACAGATTTGCACCGAATTCCTCAGGCTTGCCTGTGAATCGCTCAAGAGAGTTTACAGACACTCGACACCGCGGCGTTGGTTTGGAACCGCAGAGCGCCGCTCAGAGAGACTTTCAGAGCAGAATGCACGTCCTCGTCAGCGCATCCGCCAAAACAGATCCTCGCAGGGTTGGGTTCTCACAAATTCACAGCTCTCCCGCTGTCCAGCGACCCCCGCAGGGCCTGCGGTTAAGACACAGAGGACTCGAGGTAAATTCTCCCGCTAACTGACATGTGTTCCACTTCAGGATGTCTGCTGGAGAGTGTTGTGTAAGATCTGGCGTGCTGGTTCTTCTTCCTCAAGGGCGTGTTTGTATCGTTATTCACACGGTGGGGTTCGGCTTTCTAAACACAGAGAACAATGCGCCGTCCATCTCCTAGCTTTTCACGGTTTTTCTAATAAAATGGACTTCCTGCTCTGCCCCAAGACAGCATCGCACTGTGTGGTTGTGCGTAATGATAAGAATTTCAGTTGTCAATTTATTCATTCATTCACACGTTATATAAATCATGGCATTTTTCAAAGATACTGCAGGACGTCCCAGAGGTTTGGGAAGCCTTTGGATCGTCAAATTCCAACCTTTCCATTGTCTTCAAATGCAGGATTTATTCGAATTGAGAATGAAATTATTCCTGAAAAAATTGCAGTGAAGATCAAACATCACTCAGAACATCTGAATAGAAAGCATGAACTTTTGACCTGCAGCACATATCAATTATGTAAATGTTCTGAGCGAACTTGTCCAAAAATTCTTCATAGAAACAAAATAATTTTTTTTGCTTGTCACAGTAGTGGAAGTGTTTTTGCTGCTATTGACTGTAGGACCTTTTAAAATGATCTTATAAACAGTGAAGGAAAAGCCCTTTAAACATTAATTTATTGTTCTGTATATAAACATTGCTTTACTAGAACCTATGAATAAGCCCCCTTTTAAAAGGTGCCGGGGTACAAATGGGCAACATATAGTCCATATCATGACAATGGGATGTTGACATACTGTCATACTGCTCGGTTTAAACAATATTTGTAGCGTGTATTTATTTTTGTTGGCTTTTCATTCTATTTTCTGCGCTTTTCCCAAGATATCCAAGACCTGGCAGAGCATTAGATTACATTTGTCCTGTGTGCTACAATTTGTTTTGAAAGAATAATTCAGAACAGATGAAAACTCAACAAACAGGGATAGTAAAATAGTAAAATAAACTGTTTTATTTTCTAAAATGTGGTTTCTTTCTGGACATTCTGTGTTCATGGTTCATTTTTGTGTAATTTTAAGAGAAATGTATTATGATAACCAATATATCCAATATTGGATGTTCTAATATCCAATATTTTAAATTTTACACAGCAATACATAAACATTTATGAAAATGGAGATATTGAATCTACATCTAGATGGACTGGCATTAGAAGATTTTATTTCTAGGCCTACAAATGCATTAAAATGGATAAAATGCAGATATTTTGTAAATTGATCCAATTCCAACAATGTAAATAACAGAAGCAGTTGTCTGCTGATACCATTGCAATTCTGAAATCACCGAGTTTCTTTGATCATCGTACTCTGCTCTATTTGGGAAATATCAGAATATCGAATCTGATCGGAATTGCACAGCACCGAGTACAAGGCTTATAACATATTGACCAGTCGAAGTATTTCCTCTCTCTCTGTTCCGTCACAGCATGGGCGCCAGTCGACGCTCCACGGGTGCGATTAGTTGAGCCATATTTCTTCATGACTTCCTTTAATGTAATGCGAGCTGTCAGATTAGGTCTCTGTTGCAATAACGTTTCCCACGTTGACTCCTATAGGCCGTGGCCAAGACGATGTCGACAGACTGCCGTTGCCATGGCGTCTCGGGCTCGTGCGCGGTGAAGACGTGCTGGCGGACCATGGCTTCCTTTGAGCGCGTGGGGAGCTACCTGAAGGAGCGGTATGAGAACAGCGTGCAGGTGCTGGATCGCTCCAAGCGCAAGTTCCGGCGTAAGGAGAAGGACCAGCGGCACGTGCCCATCGCCCGCGAGGACCTCATCTTCCTCAACAAGTCACCCAATTACTGCCTGGAGGACCGGCGCCTGGGCGTGCCAGGGACCCGCGGGCGCCGCTGCAACCGCACGTCCGCAGGCCCGGATGGCTGCAACCTGCTCTGCTGTGGCCGCGGCTACAACACGCATGTGGTGCGGCACGTGGAGCGCTGCGAGTGCAAGTTCATCTGGTGCTGCTACGTGCGCTGCCGGCGATGTGAGACCATGAATGACATCCACACGTGCAAATAGAAGAGAGAGGACTGAGGAGAAAGACACAGACACTACCGGAGGAGTGCCCTGCTTCCACAATCAATCAAGCATCATGTGTTCGGTTTCCACCAGGAAACCTTCGATTTTGGACAGCAGTGAGACTGCCAAGGATCCTCAGGAAATTAAAGTTTCAACTGATAGTACTGAGACGTCACAATGGGAAGCGCGTCTCCTCAATGAGAGAGGGATGTTCTGACCTTCTGCTGATACCAGACTGGCTGTGGATAATGCAGCCAGGGTCTTGAATCCATGAGACTTCAGTATAGAAGTGGAATTTCATTTCTATGGACATGAACTTTTGATCAGCTCATCCTGGTTCAGACTTCAAAGTGGAATCAAAGTCAGACTAAAACAGATCATGACAACCTGTTGATGTAATTTTGAGCTGAGTTGGTTCAACTTATTTTACCATCCTCAGACAGGAACACAAAGGGAACGAAAATGCTAGATCTAAAAAACCAATAAAATTTGCGTAAATACATGGTGATTTAAAAGAATAGTTTGGCGAAAAATGCTAATTTACACAATTTTCCACGGACTCTGGGTGCAGTTGGGCAGCCAAGACATGTTTAGAGTCTAAAATGTTGCTAACAAACACTAGAAGTCATCCAAATCTTTTCCATAAAAACATCTCTAAAACTTCTCTTAGACCACATCAGGCTCTTCATTAGGGTGGCACAGGCCTGCGGATGTGGTTCAGGACACACTGTGACTGACTGCGAGCCATGAAAGTGAACAAAACCTCACTGTAAACAGCCTTTTTAGACCTCAGGAGGAGGAGTGCTGATCTAAATTTAGCTTTTGTGGCCCATGACTTCAAATCTGGACTCAGAAATCTGATCAAAGATCAGTCCTTTCTAGCTTTCATGTTATCTTAAAACAGTTGTCCGTAATTGTGAAGTTTTGTACAGTTTATGTTACATTTACATTAATGGCATTTAGCAGACGCTTTTATCCAAAGGGGACAGTCTCCCTGGAGCAACTCGGGGTTAAGGGTCTTGCTCAGGGACTCAGTGGTGGTGCTGGAGGTAGGATTCGAACCCATGACCTCTTGGTCCAGAGGCAAGTATCCAACACACTAGGCCACAACTTTGAGAGAAGTTCAGGGATGTCTTTACCTAAAAGATAGAGCTGAGTCTTGGCTGTTTGTAGGGTAAGTGGAAACTGTCTAAATTTGTTTCGCTTTAATGTAGAAGTGCCCAATCCTGGGCCTGGACATCTACTTCCCTGCTGAGTTTTGCTCCAACCTTGATCTAAAACACCAAATTGAGGTAATTAAGGCCTTCAGGGGTATCTTATTATTACAGGCAGGTGTTGAATCTGAGCTCTCCAGGGTGGTAGATCGTTTTGGTAAGGCCAGGATTGGCCGCGTCTGATTTAAGGTCTGAAAAAAGGAAGCTTCCCTTCTTGGCAGGAGCCAGCTGCCTACATCTGGAATGCATTATTACTCATTATTTAGCTCCTTTAATTGCTGTTAGAAACATATTAGGTGTTAATTTAACAAGAAAAACCTAAATTATATGCTTATGATATGTTGTGTATTTTAGATCATAGTTAAACTGACTTCCTTCCAGACCGGACCACTTCCAGACCAGAGATTAGTGGTTTTCCCTCTCCTGACAGTCTGAATTCGACCCAGTTTGACACACATCCGAACGCTGCAATAAATGATGTGTTGGCAAGCGAAGTAATCTTGAAGTTGGTATGTATATATATGTCTAATTCGATCATTTTTGCTGTGTTTTAAACCATTTTATCTTGTAAAAGCGCATTATTTCTTGTAAGAAGCCGTATTATCTATATTATGTCTTGGTACAAACAAAAATAAGACAGATTGTCTATATGAAACGATCCAAAACTAGTAACAAACATTCTTATTATGTTCTTAAAGCAATCATAATGTTGAGAAACCTTTGATATATTAACTGGATTTAAGATGTTTTCACTTGCCAACATGTTTTTTTGCAGTGAAATAGCTTTTCCAAAGGCATTTTTTTGTTCTAAATGTGAATCGCATTATCTGAAAGGTTGTATATATTAAATTATGTATGTAGTGTCAAGCATCAGGTGTACAGTGAAATGTAAGAAGTTTCTGAAGACATCTCAGACTTTGCCCCCTTCCCTCACTGTATGTGCTCCGTCTCCTTTTCCGTGCTCTCATTTTCTGTGAGTAGTGATTTGCTAGAAGTCACAGACTTGTGCCAAATACCACAAGTGCTTTCTTTTAAATTGAGCCCTTAAAAGCTAACGCAAGGGACCCTTTGACACAGTCCCAGTCCCTGAGCAAGCAAGAGGAGCGCAGCCGTTTAGAGCTGAAGCTAAACTGTCGTCCGCATATGCACTTGTTTGTTAATCTTCTCCAAATTAACAGGAGGTCAGCATCTGTTTGTCAAGTCTGACAGTTACAGTTGGAGGACATAGAACCTCTCATGTTAGGTTTTAGTGCTTCATTTAGTGCGTTTCAGGCTTGGGCTGTCACTGTCAATTACATCAACAATCATAATAACAGTCTAACAAAACACACTGAAGAGCGACAAACCGTGCCTGATCTTCCAAGTTGTTTCTCACTGTTCTTAAGCCCTTTATGAACTAAAATATGAGTAATGCAAATTGTCAGCCGATCATTGACAGTTGTCTAGATTGTGAACTTCGATCTCAGTTTTTGACAGTATTGACAGTTATCTAGAGTGTAAATCAAGCGATGGCCTTTCCAGTTCCCGTATATACGAAGTACCAGAGTCAGATTAAGTATTACATGGAATGGTGGCACATGAGAGGGCCACATATGGACCATATAGTTCAACCACACCTCATCATTCACCACTCAACCAAGTTGTGTTACGCTGTAAAAACTGAAAATCAGGTCAACTCTGCATGATATTTTGGGGCATCTTGAGGACGCTAGAGGTCGTCTACCTTCTAGCTTGTACGGAGCGGTCATGCCCCGGTTGAATTTGAGGCTGAATTATGGGTCAGATCTGGCAGTGGTGGTTTATATTGGCTGTAAACTGTCTGAGTCCTGGCAGCCACGCCTCATCGTGTTATGTGTCACGTGTCCCAGGTTTTGACCACATCAAAACTGCTCTCTGGGAATTACTGTCATGCAAACTGGCAACCGATCATTGGCAGTTGTCTAGATTGTGAACTTTAATCTCAGTTTTATATCACAAAAAAATACTGGCAGTTATATAGATCGCAAATCGAGTGATGGCCTCTCCAGGCGCCATGCACACCAAATACCAGAGTCAGGTCAAATATCGTGTGCAGTGATTGGCCCCAGCTTGTTTATAGTGATTATGGGTGGCACCACTACTTCCAGAAGAGAGCCATCATTCAACCACACCTCATCACACACCACTCATCCACAAGTACATCTGGGCTGTTACAGACTAAAAACTGAAAATCAGGTCGACTCAGCATTAAACGTTAGGGTGAGGATGCTAGAGGTCTTTTACATCTAACCCTTGTACAAGGCAGAGATGGCCCGGTTGAATTTGAGGTTAAATTATGGATCAGGTCTGGCAGTGATGGTTTAAAGGTGTCTGAGATACGGCCCTCTTGTGACCGTAAACTCTGGCAACCACGCCTCGTCCTATTCTGTGCCATATGTCCCGGATTTGGACCGCATCAAAATTGCTCTCTGGGTTCAAGCTCTAGTTCAGTTTGATCACGGACTCCTCAGAATCCTTAATCTCATGTGAACACACCTGTGAGGGAAAAGTGTTTACCATTTCTGCCTCGGTCTCTTTCTGACCTCAGCGTGAGGTCACGAGCTCAGGAGGCGCTGGAGCTCCAGCGCTCTGGAACTAACGAGAAACAGCTTGCGCGTCAAAGTCAGTGTGCAAACTCTTCATCAGAGCTGACCCTCGCACTCACGATCCAATAAACGATTTGATTTGGACATCAGCTGTTGTGCTTCATGGTGTTTCGTGGTTATTTATTCCAACTTCGGCTTGGACTCCTGACCCGTTTCCAGTCTTCTAGAAACATCTAAATAAGGTTTGATCGGTCGTTCCGTTCAGTCCGGTGGAGTGACCACACAAGTTCATTCCAGAGCAGAATGTACAAAACAATACTGAAAACAATACTTTCTCCTCAACAAACTGCCAATCACTGTCCTCCCTGGCCAACGTCTCGCCGGCCGTGGCTTCACCGAGCTGAGCCTCATCCAGCCGAGCACCAAATCTCGTTGGGTTAGATAACCCAGCGCTAAAGCCTTTGATTATATTTTAGATATTTCAGAAGAATATATTCTGATTAGAGGTGACAAGTCACAGTTGCTACGTCACGTGTGCTGTGTAAAAGTTTGACGAAATCGATCAGACTTTCACTCAAGATTCATTTGTCACATACATCGTTTTTTTATTTGGTACATTGTGAGGAAGGGAATCTACTTTTTGCACAGTTACATAATTTGGCAGACACTTTTATCCAGTATTTTTTTTTTACATATTACAGACGGAAGCGAATGGAATGTCAGGAGTGTTGCGCAATGACACATTTCTCTCGTGTTGTGCGTCTCTGTCCTGTTACTCACTACACTAACCACTGTAGTTACAGTCTAGTCATTAACATTTAGCCTCTAATTCTGTTTCTGTGTTACATTAGTGATAGCATCTGTATGACTTTGTGACTGGTCACACCACTGACAGCCAGAGTATTTTTATTTTGGCTGAAAAGGACGCGAAAAATAGAAGAACAGCCCCCAACAATATACAGTCATATAAACTCTCCTGGTCTAATGACACGTTCTGATGATTTCCCAAGTGAAAATAAGCTCACAAACTATTTTTTCCATAATTTAATTACTTTTCACTTGCTCGATTGAATATATTCAGGGAATAAAGATCAAGTGTGGGCCGTGCAAAAGTTATATTGTATGTTTTTCTTTTTTAATATGGTAAATTCAGCTAACAAACAGAACAGAAATTGTACTCTAAAATTTCCAGGGAAAAAAAAAAGGTCATGTTTTAGTGTGTTCTCTGCAGAGGATGTGTGCTTACTTTCACTTACAAAATCAACAACACATGTCATTTGATGGGGCCGTTGAAACTTCTGCATATGGTTGGGTGTAGAACTGCTGCCTGAAAGACCATTTTTTAAAAGGGTGATTTATAAAGCACTGAATATGGAAGCACTTTTGCTAAGAGTGCACTTATACAGACGACCCAAGATTCTCAAGTTGCTTTTCAGAAGGACTTTAAACAAAAGACTCTACAGATGTATGACTACAATACACATTCAATAGGTTATAGTTTCTATAGTTATAGGTTCAATAGGTTATAGAATTAGGGACTTAGATCCCAAAAGTAAATTTGAAGGCTGGGCTGAGGATGAGTGATTAGGCCTTGGAGCAAACGTGAGGACTAGGCCTTGAAGGAACCCACCCTGGAGAGACACCCAATCTAGATGAATGAGTCCGTAAGGAGGCATCTGTCTGAAGACCCAGCCAGCTGCACAGGTGACTGCCAAGTTATCCTTTCCCCCATGCCTTCACACATTCATCCCTTTCTTTGCAGAGTGTGGTTTATTGAACTGTTAAAGTTATGCCGAGGTGTGAGCTTTGCCCAAAGCGGCCCTATGTTCTGCAGACCTTCAGCCACGGCAGCTTTGTTCTCCTGCAGCCTTGCTAATGATGTGGAATTCTCTGGATAAATATACTGTGTGTAGCCTAGAGAAAGCCACATGAGCTGCACTGGCTCCCCAACTGTCAAAATAATGAAAAAGAAATATTCTCGTGGGAGGTGAAATGCAAGCGCACAATTTCCAGGATTATGGTCATTTTTTTTCCCCTTCATAATCCCTTAATGTAATATCGCTACATCTACATGCTCCTTTTGTCATGTTCTGCATCAGATGAGTTGAGGTATGTGCATGCGATCATATTATTCTTTGCCAAGTAAGCAAGATGAATTGAAACCAATGCTGTCAACTCACAGGAAACTGTGCAGTCTTTGGCCAATATGGGATGCATCATTTTACCCACTGAATGGACTGTGGTGGTGTGGACAGCAGGGTGGGTGCGTGATGATGGGCACACTCAGCGTTTGATGGCAATTTGCTCCCTGCTGGTTTCTGGAGGCCATAACTCAAACTCACTTGGACCACGGCTCATCTTTTGTCTGTCCCTGAATGGTCAGTGATGGCCATCCAAGCATAGAGTTACAGCCCCAAGCCAAAATGAATGCTCTTTTCAGTCTCCCTCGTTTCTCCACACTCCATGAGGGGTGCCATGGGCTGTAAGCATTCCCAGAAGTCTGTGGGGGCTCGTGGCCTGCTGTAGCAGCTCTGCTCCAGGCCTGAGGGGCTTTGGATTAGTGGTGGGATCTCTCTGCCAGTTAGCGTTTCTTTAATAATAGCAATCTATCAGCCCGTTTTACACAAGCGTCTCTCTCCCTCCCTCCCTCTCCCCCCCAAACCTCGACAGACTGAACGCACACACAAAGCCGAAGGACTTCTGTTTATCCTTATTCCACTATAGTGCAGCATAAAACAATGTATGTTCTCATGGGTAACAGCAAATAAAAGACAACAGGTTTCTTTTAGCAGACTGGCTGAATGGCACTGACAGGTTGAGCTTTTTGAGTAGCCCTTTAAACCAGAGTGCTACTATTTGTCTCCATCTAGTGGACATGCTTACACATTGCACAGTGTCTGAATAATCATACACCTCAGACTACATTACAAGAAAAAACAATCACTTATTTTACCACTGGAAAAAAACAACAACAACCTTTTCACTTCAATAAAGTGCTACAGAGCTTAATATGTATAGTAGGCTTTTTGGGATAACCTTTTTCATAGTGAGATTCAGAAAACTTTATTGATCCCAAAGGACATTGCTTAATAAAGGGTTCAGCATGATGTTTCTGCCAGGATTTGAATATCCTTGCTTTTAAACAGTGACTATTTAACAGTGACTTCTTTAACGCTGCTGGCCGACTCAGGCTGAACACTGTTGGGTGACAGATGTTTGGTGCTGTCCTCTGTCACCTTGCTAGCACAGTTTGACATTATGGATGCAGGTTTATAAAAACCACACAGTACAATCTGCAGCGCACTGTTCCGGAACTGCAGAGGAAGAGAGCAGATTAGTTACGGTGAGGTTTTCGTGCCCCACTGAACTCACAGAACATGCAGAGTAGAACAAAACTGGCACCAAATCTGTCCAGATAGGATTCAAGAGTCATATAACAACATATATAATCACATGACAACATGTAAAGAAACATTAATATCAACTGAAGTCAAATTACTAGGTGTAAATTAATTTGAGGAACCTTATGTAAGTGTTGTAATGTGAGCTCACCTGCTTGTTGGACAGAAAGAAGATGACAGGGTTGTACACAGGGCTGGTTTTAGCCAAATATGCAGGCATGGAAGCAAGGAGTGGAGGTATGTGGAGGTCTGGTACGATGATCACGAGTATGGAGACGATGGCATAGGGCAGCCAGCAGAAGAAGTAGGAACCAATCATACCTGCCACCATGCACGTGGCCCGTCTGTCCTCATGCTGCCGGGCCCTGCCTCCTTGACTCTCCACACTGAGGTTCAGCTTCACACACAAATAAAACCACATTACAAGCAATTACAATAAAACAAGTTAATTGGATGACTCCGATGGATCCAATCTTGGTGTTCTCCCTGCTGTAAGATACCCCCAGTTCCATTTTCCTCCCTAATCCAAGGATCCCCAGCTCCAGTCTTAGAGGCTGGTTTCAAGCACGCCTGGTGCAGCTCACCTGTTAATTGCCAGGTTTAGTGAGTGTGTTTGAGTAGGAGAACTTCCAGACTGAGCAGGACGCCGGCCCTCCGGCAGAGGAGCTGGGGATCTCCGCATTAAACTACGCAAGGCAGGGACCACGAACACACATGGAGAGGGAACAACACACAATACAGAAACTTGCAATCATTCAACTCATACCCTCTTCATGGAGATCAGTATGTGGCAGTAGCAGTAGATGATAATTCCTGTGGGCAGCAAGAAGCAGAACATCCAATAGGGCAGCAAGTAGCTGTAGTTGAGCGTTGTGCGTTCCTCCCAGGTCAGGGAGCAGGAGGTCTGTACTCCCTCAGGCCCATAGGAGCTCCAGCCCAGCAGGGGTGCTGCAGCCCAGAGCAGGCAGTGGAGCCACACCAACAGAAGACCCTTTGCGCTGCGCCGGATGGTAACCTTGAAGGTGCCCATGGGCTTGCACACCACGTTGTACCGCTCGTGGGCCAGCAAGGTTAGCGTGCAGAGGGAGACAAGGCCTTTGAAGAGAAAAGAAAATCATTTTTACTTGGTTGCTTTTCTGTATATTAGCTGTAGAAGATATAATGACACGAAATTATCACAGGAAATTAATATTGTGGGTGTCTTCAGCACTTTAAAACTTCAAGAGTTAAACAGGGTTCCCAAGTTTCATATCCATTTAAGGTTTCACAAGAATCCCAGCGATAACTGGAATCCAAGAAATAATAGTTGGCCCTGTTTAATTTAACGTATTTAACGTGTCAAAACTCTCACAATTCTTAATATTTAAAAAAATTTGCACTCCTGTTTTGCTGGTGCGTTTTACAGTATATGTAATATACTTCCCTGCCCTGGAGGGAACATGGAATAGTTGCTTTACTCTGGAGTGATCTGATGACTAAACTTCTAGTAGTTGGGCACACAAATCCTCAGCTTTAGGGCATAATGTACCGTTTTTCTGAAGTTGAAGTTGAAGTTGAGGTTTATTTATCATATGTACAAAGTACAGTGTACAGACCACAATCGAATGCTTACTTGAATTCCCTCCTCGCAGACAGAACATGAGACATAAAGACATAGAAGACAAGGCAGTGCAGCAACAATAACTAATTACAGGCTAAGTTGCATAAGTGTAAAGTGTCAGTGCAGTGTAGAGTGTAGAGTCTTGCAGGGAGCGATATTCAACACGGCGCCACTCAGTGGAGAATATAATTTACGTATAAATAAATGATCCACCTGTGGATTTTTGGCCATGTGGTTATGATGGGGTTGGTGTAACGTTCTGGGTAACAACACTACCCTCCACGCAGAATACTAGGGTTCAATTCCCTGATTGGTAAAAACGCTACTCTGTTCCTCGAGAAGTCCTTGGGCAGGACACCCAACTCTGTTTTAGCCGTCAAACATTCTCATGTTAAACTCAACTAAGCGTTTTTAGCTCTGAATGTCAGCGTAAGTAATTATTTACAGGATTTAAGTAGTGATATTTCCTGCGTGCAGCAAGAAGCAGAGGAAGCAATCAGGCATCAGGTAGCTGTAGTTCTTCCCAGATCAGGGATCAAGAGGTCTGGACTCCCTTAGACACAGAGTACAGAGTACAACTCTAAACCACTATTTGTGTTAACAACATCTTCAGCAGTCATTTGATTTATTTATCTACGGAATTGATATCCACCTCTCTTACTGACCACAGCATTTTGTATATACAGCATAGTGTATACAGTATTTTCTGCTGAGTTTTTATTATATTCATTTTTATATTGTCCTTGTCTTTGTGAGTCTGGATGACTGCACGTATACATTTTCCTCCGGGAAAATCAATTACGTTTTTTGATTTTGATTCTGATACTGATTTTGATTCTAATTTGTTTACGTGCTTTCCGTGTTCAAGCATTCATGTTGTATGTGATAATCGTGTTAAAGATGACGTCAATCCCTCACTCACCAAAATAATTGACAGTGAATCCCTGGAAGACGCAGAGTTCTCTCCCCATGAAGAACTGCCCGTAATAGTTGGTGACCGTTGCGATGGCTGATCCACAGAGAGTCATGAGCAGGTCTGAGACGGCCAGGCTGAGGATGAGGACGTTCATGGGGTACAAGAGCTGTCGGTTCCGCAACAACACCACGATGACCAGCAGGTTATTGAAAACAGAGAACACAGTGATGAGGAACATCCAAAACGACAGAATGGCATATCCTGATGGAGGCAAGAGAGTAGGAACAGGAGGAACATCTGCTGCTGTTTCCTCTATGATTTCTCCTGCACTTCGTTCCATGTGTGTGCCGTTCACTTCCAGCTCTGAGGCAGAGATGATGCAGGACCAGACTGCTGTCTCTACTCCTGAAGATGATCTTCACAGACATAAAAATGAACCTCTGCTTCATCGAATGCTTCATCAGGGAACTGATGGAAGATGAGCGGTGTCTAATCCCATATTCTTCATCCAAATCCAGATTACAGATCAAGAGTCTTAAACATGAAACTAATACTAATAGGATTATGTAATTCGACTAATTGTATGAGGCATTAAAGGGGGGTGTGTGTTATATTTCGCTAATAATATATTCACGTGTGTGTTTCTTTTAATGTGCGCTTATTCATAAATGCAGTTATATAAAGTGAATCACGTGGATCGGAAATTTATTCAGGTCCAGATACGTTCCTTCTCTCTGTAAGATCAAAGATGATTAGTGGAAGGAGATGTAGCAGGATGTTCTCCAAATTAGGAAAAGAGGAACAACTGTAATAGAAATGCGTGAAATCAGACACCATAGAATGAATGACTGATTGAAGGTTTTGACTGATTGAAGGTTTTGACTGTGGACCTCATAGATCATTAAGGATCCTCCAACATTTTCATACCTAACCATCTAAAATATGTTGCCTGCTGTGAACTCTCTGTATATGACGTAAAAACATGGCGGGAGCAGATTTCCGAAGGAGGAGAATGTGTTGCCTGTGAAATTGTCTCAATCTGGAATGCCTGTTAAAGAAGATGTGTGAGGTGTGAAGCATTTGAAAAAGAGGTGATTTACAGCCTCAATTATTTTACAGCCAGGAGAAAAAAAGGAATATCCACGCAGTTCCTAGGCTTGGGGTCCTTTAGAATTGGATGTTTAATGTTTGCCTAGTTCTTGTGGGCCCAGACGTTGTCTCGGAACGAGGATGTCTGGGGACGAATAGATTTTCTGGGCTAAAGGTGGAAGTGATCGTAGATTTGTTAGTGTGGAAACAGACTTAATGTGAATATTTTAAACCATTCTAAACTCTCATGAAGCTCCAGGTTGAGGTTCGTGTTGCGCTCATTTAAGTACAGCATGTAGAAGAGTGCAGAAAACACATTGCATCTGATAAAACACCACTTGCAATGGAAAAACAGCCCCATTAACCCCGAATTGTACTTCAGCATTAGACGATTGCAGATACAGATCCAAGGAAGGAACTTTAGCGAACGATGGCATTTCACTGGCTGGTTTATTTTATTGTGTTATGGACTGTATTCCAAACGTTAAAAGTGCGCCGACCAGGGGAATTTTACAGACGAGTGTAGTAAGGTTAGCAGCATGGTCCCTGCAATATGGTTAAGAGTGAGGAGAATGAAGTAAGAAACCAAAAAAATATTTTTTATCTAATTGACCAACAATGTCCAGTTTGCCAGATGTGACCATAACGTTTCGTGGGACCTTGTTTTACGTTCAGATGAGACAGAATTACAGCGTTTTGGAATCGAACACTAGAGGTGGTTCGCAGAAACACAGATATTAAATCAAAGCCTGACTCCTTTAGTCAGGAATCTCACAGCGGGACAGTGATCTAAGCTCACTCTCCACAGGATCGAGGTTTTGCCGTGGTCATCCTAGTTCTCTGCCCTAAACGCCACAGGAAAACAGTGAGATGAGCTGAAGCGGAGAGTCCAGAAGCTTGGACTTCTAAATCTGAAGGCTCTGGAGAGATTCTGAGTGGAAGAATGATCTCAGATCTCCTTCCATCCAGTCTCGTTAAGCATTATAAGAAAACACTCAGATGGATAGGTTAAACTTAATATTTTGACTGAAAGATCAAACAGAGAAGCAGCAAAGCCAGATTTCTGCCAGATTTGCTCGTGTCAGCCAGGGTTGGCAGTATTCGTGGAGCGCACTGTATCCCAATAAACTCAGTGTATTTGACACATCAGAGTAAACCCAAGCTCCGCTCTCCCGACCCTTCTGCTGCTTCAGGCCGTGTGGAAGGTTTCTGTGATCCAGTGCCTGACAGAGCTGTTTATAGTGTGGTTATAGACCTGACCTTCACATAAACATGGAGAAACAGCCAAACACGTTTTCAAACACATCATTCAAACACATTTTGCCCAGCGTGAGTTGGCCAGACTGAGCTGGAGAGGCCTGCTGTCAGTTACTAAACCTTTCTTTCTCACTTTAAAAGCCGTGCCAGGGAAATTCTCACACCTACCGATGTACAATTGCATGATTACACAGGGGTGGAAAATAATTGTACTCCATTATGGTGCTATTTATAAGCATAAAGTATTATTTTAGCATTAAGCCTTATTATATTTATTTTTTTTGGTTATTTATGAAGTGTTATTGTGTTTACTATTTTAGAAGTACCTTATTCAGGTATATGTGTCTATATATATATATTTTTATTTATTTTTTTTTTTTTACTCCTAACCTTATCATTTAAACACTCAAAATCTAGTTACAAATCTCAAAGTCTGGGTGATTTTTCTCTTTAACTCTTCAAAGTCAGTCAAGTTTCTGTTGCTTTCAATTTATAATTCACGTCAGCGAAAGTGCACACAACTCATTTCTCTTTGTGGAAGTTCTACACCTCCAGTTTTACGTTTCGTGATGCGTTAAAAAAATCTACTTCTTTACTTTTCTATACCTGAGGATGTTTGAATTATTTTTTTCTTTCACTTTTTTTTTTTAAACCGTATCGTTCGAACCGAACCGAATTTGAGTTCTCATATTATCAGTAAATTACAGTTTCTGTGATGTTTTCCACTCCTGCCACACACAGCCTGAATGGCAGGCCTGCATCTCCGCTACGAGCGTGTGGGACCTGAAAAGTAGTGACACAGCAGAACCTGCAGGAAGTGTGTGTAGGAATCTTCATCCCGTTTAACTTGCTTATTTACGAGTAAGGACATCCTGTCATTCTGCTGTCTGCAGCTTACACTTGCTGTAACTACCCCTCCACAGTCACACATTGTGACTAAAACTGCTCATGTCATTTCCAGCTTTTTTGGTCTGGCTGTGCTAGTCTGGTTCCCAACTTTTATGTGTGCGGTGTGTAAAACTGCAGACCTTTTGTAATGTATCATTTTCTGAAAGCTTACTGTCCTCAATATACTGTCCTGTATAAAAGTCCTAGGCGCATATGCAAATGAATTAAAATGAGCGTGTCTTTTTGCTTACAAAGTTAACATTAGAATAAATGCAAACAAACATGAAAGCAGTAAAAAGTCTCAAGATTTGTCCTATTTTTAAATGTAGTTGATACTGTGTGATTCTGGTGAGGAGAACACAGGTTCGGTTCCAGACTCCTCCTCGGTTCCTCCAGCCGTTGTTTGGATTTGTGAAACTCCA
>JBBJLS010000128.1:20349167-20364696 GCA_037577275.1 Bryconaethiops microstoma
GGGGATGGCATTGGGGGGGGGGGTCTATGACCAACCATTTATTTGTCTGTGTGTGTGTGTGTGTGTGTGTGTGTGTGTGTGTGTGTGTGTGTGTGTGTGTGTCTCTGCATGTCACTTCCTGGGAGAGAATAGAGCAGGAAGTAGAGTGGATAGAGGGAACAACATCTCTATAGCGGGCCTCTCTCACACTCACACACACACACACACACACACACACACACACACTCACTCACACACTCACTCACTCACTCACACACTCACTCACTCACTCACTCACTCATTCACTCACACACTCACTCACACACTTCCAGTGTATTCTGTTGTAGCCTGTTGACTGCTGGTGTTTATAATTGCCTTTGGTTATATGATCTTTATAATTGAAACACTGCCCTCTTCTGTTTTCTCACAGAACTGCAGGTGTTGCTGCCGCCATGTCTTTCAGTCGGAGTTGGTAGGATCATGTTCAAAAATCCAAAGTCAAGCAATTCATTATTTGTTTTACAGCTTTAAGCACATTAAGAGTAAGCTATTAGCTACTAGCCACTCTGCACATCTGCTGTTTCCATGTCTTCGCTCAGCGTTGGTCTCTGCTCTCACACATTTGTTGAGACCAACAAATGAGTATTTTCGTGGCAGTTGTAGACAAACGGAGACTTCGTCAATGCCGGATCAGGCAAAGCCATTGCGCCCTGGGGGGTTAGCGGGCGACAGTTACCTGTCAGTGTGTGTAGAAGTCATGGCTGCCTTTCCCTCCCCTTATATAAGCTTTACGGGTCTCGTTCGCTCAGCCTTGCCTCCGAAAGCGTAGCTGATACGAGATCCTGTCAGTGTGTCCCAGATGCATGATCAGGTGAGTAATAATCACAACTGAATTTGAACTCTACGCGTGGAACCATTTCAGCCGTGGATCAAAGTGGCGTTCGCTGTAGGGAAGGGCAAGATGGCGGCAGAGTGAGACAGCCTGCATCTTCTAACACGTTGGTAAGTGTCAGAGTGGTGCGTCACGCTTCTGAACTCATTCTTGGAGTCGCAGCAGATGTTGTGATGCTAATTTGGTTCGATTTCAGCACGTACAGGCCTAACTCGAACTGTCAGCTCCGGCTGGATCAAAAATGGACACATAAACAAAACACTTTTCCTCTTCGTTTTGTCCGTGCGGTCCCATTTTACAGACAACAGCAAGGTCGTGAATTGGTCCAAACTGTTGGGTTACAGTCTTAAAGAGCCTGGAGAGGTTCCTGGGATTAAAAATAATAATCGTATCGGATAAAAATAATCATATAGATTAAAAAAATGATATAAAAGTGACTTTGAGCAGTGAATTATGGTGATTAACTGTTAAAGTCTGTACATTTACATTTACGGCTTTTATCAGACACTTTCATCCAAAGCGACTTCCATTCCCTAACTGCAGGGGGCAGTCTCCCTGGAGCAACTTGGTGTTAAGGGTCTTGTGCTGGAGGTAGGATTCTACCACTAGGCCACCACCACCCCTGTAAAGTCTGTAAAGTCCATTTCAGCGTTTTTGGTTATTGACTTGGTCTACTTAGTAAAGTTACTGTATAGGTTGTTACTGCATGTTGCCAAGGACCATCGATGATGTGCGAAATGACCAAGCACGACCCGCTGCTTTGTAAAGACATATAGATGGATCATAAAACAGAACTATCATATAAACAGTCCATCAGTAAGCACAGTGGTCCATTAGCAATTACTGATGTCTCACTTATTTAATGTCACTTGCTTTAGGCCAAATTTGAGATACTATGAGTCTTTTTTTCAATGACACAGAGATATATTGCTCAGAAAGTCTCATTTTTCCTTCTAACATCCACCAAGGGCAACTGTTTGCTAATACTGACTCTAATTAAGCCTTCATTAATCTAATTAAACTTGGGATCATGTGGAACTGATGGACGTGCAGATAGCTGAGCAGAATGCAACTTACAAAATCCTGAAATGTTGACAAACAGCAGCATTAAGCTTCTCAAAATGACACAAAACCAAACTCTGCAAGAATCCCATTCCTAATTCCATTAGTCCCACTTTTACTCCCCGTGAGCTGTGAGCACCTTCTGTAACAAGACTTTTGAAATACATTTTTCATACCAACACTAACAGTATCTATCCAGGAGAAATTCCCATAGGAGAGGCTGTTTCCGGCAGCATTTGCGTGGAAAGTCATGTTTTGCAAGGTGTCATGCGTTTCACTGTGTAAACGTGGAGAAGAGCTGCAGCTGTCAAAGCTGAACTGCAATTTCACAGACTGAAATGATTTCTGAATGATAGCTAGATAATTATGCCAGACAGTATTAAGCAACTAGCTTTCAGGTATTGAGCAAAGCAGCTTTCATGCTAGAAACAGCTTCCCAACAGAGAAAAGTCCAATTTTGTTGATTCATCTTCACCGCCCACTCTCGCCGGAGACTCTGCTGCACCACCTACTCAAATTATAGTCCCACAGCCTCTGATGTTCGTAAACCTCAGTCACACCGCTGGATAACGGTACGTCATGCAGTGTCTGAAACCATATAAGCAAGTTTCTTTGAGATTTCATAACTGCTCCACGTGGCTTGAGGAAGTGTGTGATGTTTGTCCAAAAAAAAAGCATATGAAGGCTCTACTACCTTCTCAGAAGAGCTTGGGTACCACTTTACTGCCATTATAAAGGGTTTATAAATGTTTATTCTACCACATTTATTAGTGGTTATTAATTGGTTCTTAAGTTTAACTAATGTAATTAAGCAGTTACAGTAAAAAAGGTACATACAGTGACCTGTTGCGTATCAGATAGTGACCTCACGTTCATCTGCACAGTTAAGCTTCTTCTCCATCAGTCGGCATTATACCTGTTGGCTTCATCAGATTTTCATCAGATTATATACGTTATATATGTTTCAAACTATTCATAAATCCATGAAGCCCATCCATAAAAGGATATTCTTATCTTAAAGTGGTACCAGAGCTTGTTTTAGTGTTAAAGGTGTTGAGCCTGCTGAACCATGCAGCATTTTGAATTAAAAAAAAAAAATCTATTAAAAGGAATATATTGCTGCGGTCTAAGCAAAACCTCGTATCTCCAATTTGGCAACTTTACAGGAGAAGCAAACGACTCATAAAGTAAGTCAATGTAAAAATGTTTTTTTAGTAAGTCATTTTGGGCCATTTCTATTGATCCATTCGTCATGAACCGTTGAGGCAGTGTACACGTCAGCTGGCGTTTTCCGAATTTATAAAAATGTAGCTCTGTTTCGACAGAGCTACAGTCCATGGCCAGGCCTAATCCATGTCTGGGAAACTGGCCCTTAGAAAGCAAAAGAAAAGAAATAGAAAAAGGACAGATTAAGCTTAGCTCTGGATTTTCAGTGGAGGATCCCATTAAATGGAATGATTTATTCTTGGACGCGGCGAGCGCGATTGTTTGTTTCATCCGTAAATACCGCGGGCAAAGGCTCCACTGCGTGTCCATTGTACTCTGCTAAAATCAGCTCTCTGAATGCACCTCACGGGTCAGACAGGTTCACTAAGCGAGCTTCAGAGCTGTTCCAATTGATGACATTGTTTAGAGAGCGCTCCATGAGTCATGTTTTTCCAACTCTGAAAGTGCTGACATCATCCTCCCACGGCGGTCGCGGATGGAGGAATTCTTCTGGCCCTTTCCGACGCCGATAAATGCGCCACACGACCACGCTGGCACGTCCCTAAGACGCAGCCCTCATCAGGACATCCTCCTCAGCTGATCCACCGCCGCGCTGAAAGGTGAAACCAGGGCTGATCGACGTCAGTGCTCAGAGGCATGTTGCCGTGACAACCGTGACGGTAACGTTTGTTTTGACAAGTATAGCCACTTCCTGTTAGAGCGTGTCACCTGCTCCCTTCCTCCCTTCCTGTCGCGTTCCTTGCTGGCCCGGCCGGCGGCGTGAGCGACCGGCCCCTCCGACAGCACGCCATCGTTGGAACTGGTAGGAAAAGCTTCTCCAGGATGCTGGTTTCACATGGTGGTTTAGATGTGTTCTACCCAGTGTCTAGCACCATTTGAAATCAGTGTTCCTGAAGAGGAATGACGGCCAGGCGTCATCGCGCACTGCTGAAAAAACCACACGGGGCATTCCAGATTATCTAACAAGGCTGTATCAATAGTCTGTTGTTAATCAAATCAGAACAAACAGAACAGGGCAGGGGCTTCAGAGCGGCACGACCGTCCATCGTCAGGAGATGGTGAGTGGCTGTGCCGCGGCCGTCTGCTACCAGGAGCCCAGCAGCTGCTCTCAAAGTTCACACTTGTGTAGTTTTGTATTCTGATGTGGCCATTCATGTGTTTTCCACTACGCGTCCCAGGTATGTCCCATGTTGCAGAAATACAGTGTGCACAGGCACAATGACCACATTAAACACAGACTTTGTCGAAGCAATATTGACATATTCCACAGTTCAACGCATTGTTTTTTTCTTGCAGTTTTTCAGTTTCCCCTCTAGTTCAGTTGTTAGGTGTCACACAGTTCTACCAGCGCTGAGAGGGTGAAGGTTGGCACGGACAGCTCAGCACACTTGGGGGGGATCACTAACACTATCCTGATGTTGGGGTCAACACTCAGGATCTGGCTGGGGACACTTTTACTAGCTGTTTCAGAAATATCAGAGAAAAACATTTGTTTCACAAGAAGGACAGCAGATGTGACACTTTCCCATGCACTCAAGGTCTTAGACACATGATAGATTAAGAAATATGTCACATGAATGCAAACCTAATGCCAACCGCAAAATGTGAGTGTGGATTTTAGGAAGTAACTGGTCCTCCCCCAGCACACAGCCTGGTGCTATACAACATGGGGGTCTTTTAGCTGATGTAGCAGTATTGATGTTAGTGCTCTCCTCCCAGCGTGTTGAGTCTTCCGATAGTGTGCATTAGGAGCCATTTAGAAAGAGATGGTGTGAAGATATTGTTTCAGAAAGTTGGATTTCTTAATAAAACTGGATATCTTAAGCCCAAATGAGGGATTATACAAAGGGAATGTCCCACGTTATTGTTATTTAATACCGTCAAGTCATTTCCAACTTATGGACAGTGTTTCTCCAGAATATTGTGTCTTCTGTTTGAGTCTGCAGGCTTTTTAATGATATTGCTGCTGCTGCTGAAATACTTATATATATTTGATATACTTACAAAATATACTGGGCTGTCCTGAATAAAACATGAAGGTGGTTTGAAGTGTGACTGCGCATAAGCCTGTTATTCACTGAAACTGAATGAACAGCTAAAAGTCTCACACGGTGTCGGCAATGTTGCCTTTTGTGTGAACAGCTTCACGTGATGTGTCCTCGTTTTTCCTCCCTGAACTCTTCTGTGCAAGCAAGTGAGGGGAGAGCTGCTTCTCTTGATTTCTCGCTCTCTCCCACCTCTCTCTCCCCACCAAAGGATGACTGATTTCCTCTGGTGCTTAGAGTCAGGCCTGCCTTCTAGCACCATTTGAAATCGGTTATAATGACTGGGGATCAATTCTTCAGCCCCTCAGTGGACCAACACTACCCTTTTCTTCTGAACTGGTTAATCTAAACAGCAAATTCTTCGTCCGTCATGATCAGACTTGCTACCCACGCCCAGGTTTTGTGTGAATAAAACATTTCATCGAGATTTGGTGTCTTGTAAGGAAGTGAACTGATCCATTTAAGCCACACCTGGATGCTCCGGAGACTCTACACAATAGTCCACACCACAACCCTCTTGAACCTCTGCTATGATGTGGAATTAGCCTGCAGGAACTACAGCCTGTTTGACTTTTCGCACTGGTCTGTCCTGTGGATCTTTCCTGTGTTTCATCTAAGTGTTGCTGTGTTTCTGCCTAAAGTTCTTTGTCCTTTTCAGTTCACTTCAGTTCACTTTTAGGTTCGGTTATGAGATTTTTGCCAGACCAGTCAACAAGCTTGAGTTAAGCATGTTTTACAGTATATACATATATATACATATATACAGCTAGCATTAAGAATGATTGTGTAACCTACTTTAAACCAAAAGACTAATAAACACAAGAGACTTTGTTAGTTCTGTTTGGGAATAAAGAAAGAAGATCAATGTCAAAACTCTTGGTATAATCATGGATGGGGAGCTTAGTTTCAATGATCACATTAACACTGTATCTAAATAAACATTCTGGCATCACAAGAACACAACTTACAGATTTTGTGTCAAAGCAAGATTTAGAGAAACTTATTCATGTCTGAATATCCTGCAGGGTCGAATATTGCATTGCTCTTCTAATTGGCCTCCGTAAAAAAGACTATTAGACAGCTGGAAGTTATTCAAAATGCTGCTGCTACAGCTCTAACAAAAACAAAGAAAAGATTTCTCCAATCCCCAGGTTCTTGCTCTGGCTCCCAATTAGATACAGGATTGAGTTCAAATCACTCAAAGGTTTGGGCTCTAAATGTATTTCTGGAATGTTTGATGAATATCAGCCTGGTGGGTCTTTTTGGCTGGCAGGAGTTGGTCAGCTAGTGGTGCCCAGATTGGAATCTAAACAAGGTGAAATGGCATTTAGTCATTATTGTCCCCACAACCAATTCCCCATGGAGATCAGATCTGCTGCAACTGCTTCCGGTTTTAGACAGAAGCTGAAACCAGCCTTGTTTTCCCGCAGCCTTTAGTTAACCAGTTTGCACAAAGCTCAGGCACTTGTATCTGTATTCTTTTTTTAATCAATGTTCAACTTGTTTTTTAATTTATTTTGCTTTCATTCTGTTTTTCTTTATTGGTAACTTTTACTGCTCACTTTTCTTTTTGTGCTTTTCTGCTCATTTAATCTCCGTAAAGCACCTTGGATAACCTCCGTGAATGAGGATGTGCTTTATAAATAAACTTTGCCCAATATTCATGAACTGATGAGAAAGCATGTTTTCCCTCTGACTGTAAACCAGGTGAGGCTAAGGTGCCCCCTGCTGGATGAGACATGGCATCACACATCCGACCGAAGGAGAATTCCACTGATTAGAATTACTGCATAATTGCTTGGTTATGGCATGGTGTAAAATGTTCAACTCCTTGAGAATCTTGCCATGTCAGACTTGTTCACCGTGGTGCTGAATGGAACCAGACGTCTGGAGCGTTTAACGCCTCTAAAAGCTCCCTAACAGAACTTTTTTCTAATGTCTGAGGCACTTTTATAGTAGTTTTGAGAAGATTTTTCCAAAAATGTGTCTTTAAAGGCATTCCTGGCAGAGAGGGACATGCGGAGCATTGAATTAGCTCTTTAAAAACGGATTTTCAGATGTACCACTATTTTACCACCATCAACATTACGTTAAAAACTAAGTAGCCATGTGTTGACCTATTAGGTTGACTTATTAATAAATCCTTTTTCATTTTTGAAAAATTGGTGGAATATTTCTCTGTCAGGAAAAGGGCTGAACTGTTCCTGGGCTTGAAAAAGAAACAAATAAGGAAATATACATCCAACAATCCAAGCACTATTTTGCTTTACTGAGGGTGGAACATTGCATTCTTAAGATTATCGCTTGAAGCAGAAGAATCAGTGGGAATCATACAAGAGAAAAAAAGTCCCATCCAGCCTTGGTTCTGGGGTAGTTCTGACCTCTGCTAGACTGAGTGATGTTTCTAATCATCTCATCCAACTGCAGCTTCCCAGCTGGATTTTATCACAGAGACGGCTAAACTAAATGCACCGTGACATCAGAGAAGATTACCCATAATATTCCAGCTCTGACTGTTAGGTATTAGTCAGTTGTCGGTCCGGTGCCAGCTGAGATCTGAACGCTGTGGTTAAAAGGAAATGATCCCTCTGTCAGCAGCATGTCCAGGAACAGGCCTAAACCTGGAGACCCCCTCTGAATGGACAACAGCTAACTGCTCCAGCTGTGAAAGACATTTACCAGAAAACCAAAGGTGAGTTGTTATAATAATAATAATCATAATAATAATAATAATAATGATAACAGTAGTAGTAGTCATAGACAAAAACATTCAGCATTAAACATTAGTCAGTCCAAATTACAACAGCACAGATTATGGTAGCAGGAAAGAACAAATAGTGCAGAATCAAGAGTTAGGAGAAGAAGCAGAGCGCTGAGAGATACATTTTTAACTGGGCTTTAAAAGAACTGAGAGGAAGCATCATGAATACTGTGAGGGAGGGAATTCTCTAGTTTGGGAGCCACAACACTAGAAGATCTACCACCCTTTGAGTACAATGAAAATTTGGGGGCTTCAAGCAAACGAGTACCAGACTAATGTAAAGCGTGGGTTGCAGGATGTGAATGGAAGAGTTCGGTGAGGTTATAAGTCTTTCATTAAAACACCCTCTGGGTTCGGCGCTGTTCAGTGTCCGCCCCTCTGTTCCATCTTTGGGGTGCAGTAAGCTCATATATTACGTTATTCTTTCAATGTGTAAACTGTGTTATTTCTTTTAAGCAGTTTCTGAAGCCAGGCCTCAGATATTACAGCTGAAAAGCAGCCATTTGACTGTAACGCTTATTGGCCGTAATATTTAAATAAAAGTATACATTAAAAAAGAAGGTATAATCATGCGCACCAGTTTTCAGTCTTCACAGTGCAAATGCGTACCTAATTTGTGACTTTATACTGCGCGCATAACCAACCCCACCCCCTAAAATAAAAAAATAAAAAAATAAATAAATTGCGTTAACCCCTGGTAATAATATTCCTTGATAATGCACGGCAACTATAGAAGCATCATGTTTTGACAGTTTTGGGTTCTGCGGAGGTGCGGAAGAACTGTGACATTATGAAACATTATGAGAACTTGTTTTTAAGTCTGACTGTTCTGCACCGTGTTTACAAAGATCTCAAGCCGCTGTAAACTCTCTGTCCCACCCACTACTAAACATTACCTGGTAATTAGTGAATCCCAGTGTTGCACTGTGTGAAAGGGTCTGAACTGACAAATAACTACATTGCAACAAAAAGATAAGTTATTTTGAAGTACCCATTTCATGGAAAATTGCATTTTCTTACTTTGTTTTTAAAATAACAATGTGATGGAGTGTGTAAACGCTACATTGGAAATAGCAATAAAGATGTAGGCTGCTATTCACTGTCCAGCCCATACAGAGAGTCCATATATAAAAATTACACTGAAAAAAGCCAAGTGTCATTTCATTGTTTTTATGATGTAATAAAACCAGTGTGTTTACATATAACCACAGCCAACAGCAGCTTAGACCTGTCGAACCACACTAAAGCTATACATAGTGTTACATACTGGACTGCTTTTTGAATTAGGCATTATATAAGGCAGCTAATCAGAACAGAGCTCATTTACATATATTAAAGGTCCAGCTGCAATGTGCATTGTGTACAGGATTCATGTATTTGTAAATTTGTTAAAAAAAACACTGTTTTCATTAAACAAACTCGGATGTAAAATTGGATGTTTCAACCTTTGGTCATTTTTAAAGCAGGTTTAAGGACGGATTACCTGAACATAAAAATACATGCATATTCTGAAGAACGCCTTTGTCTTGGAAAGCTAAATTCCACTCACTTTTCAGAAATGAACTTCAGAAGTTCAGCAGAGTTACTGTTAACGTTCGAAGTCACTCTCTGGCTCATACAGTGACACAAAATAAAGTCGCCAAAAAAAATAAAAAATAAAATAAATCATATACATACAGTATTGTCCACCTGTTCAGGATATAGCAGGTCAGCCGCATCCACTGATGCGGAAGTAACAGGATGTGTTTCGGCTTGGACAGCAGGAACAGTACAGGACAACCAATCAGAAGAGAGCTCGTTAACAGCCGTCTGAACGGCACAGAAACAAAAACAACCTGTTTAATTCTAAGTGATGAAGAGATGCTGGAAAATGAGGCTAATACTGACCGCTCTGCCCTATTAATGGTCAAAAACCCAGTATAGATCCCCACCGAGACAGAGGGGGGAGACAGTCCAGCCAAATACCTGCCCAGAGCTTCACCGAGCCGCTACATACTCTTAACACACTTACTCTCCACAAGTGTGTTGCAGGAACACAGGCCTGCCACTGCAACTGAGGCTTTTCTAAAGATACTGAGTTTTTTTACTTTTGAGATGTCTGGTTCCTACCACCACTGCTGTAAGCGACTTTCTCTGGAATAGAACCTTTCATTCCTAGGCACTCTGAATGACTTTGTTTACATTTTAATGGTTTATTTATTCAGAAGTTTGGAACATTCCGTGGAATTCCTTTTTACCATTGCTAATAGATCTTCTTCGGAGCTGCCAGCCGACCTCTATATCCCATTTCCTTCCTCAATACAATGTGTCCAGCTCTGTTCTTGGAACAGAGGGCGAATTACATAACTTCTGTTGCTATTTCGACCATTAGAAATACATTCATTTTAAACGCCCCCCCCCCCCAGGAATAGCAGAAAATTGAATGCATAAAGTGGCCTGAAGTGTAAAGCGGCCACTTTCAAAATGGACATTAAAATAAGTACACGCAAGATTTACTTACATTTAGCTATAGCTGTGTTAAGTAATAGACTTTTTTAGTCTGGAGATTAATTAACAGTTAATGACAATGGCTTAATGTGTAAAAGAGTTAATGAGTTAATGCAATTCTTGTTTGTGATAACGAGTCTCTCTCCAAAGCAGTTCTCGACTTCCCTCCTGAAGGTCTCGGACCCCCTGCTGGAGAGTCACCAGTAACACTGACACAGAGACCATTTAATAAAACACTTGGAGCAAATGTTTCGAGAACAGCTCAGAAATGTTGTCTTCTGTCTAAGTTTTCCTATGAAGTTGTTGTATGTTTTCCTATGAGAGTGACTTTGTTGGAATAGTCGTAATAGTGTAACGTCATATTTGGACAGTCAGTGTTAATAATAAATGGCTCCCTTCTAAACAATAGCACTATAGTTCTCTGAACTATGGCGGGTGGAGAAAAGAAGCCTGTTCGGGTAGTTTCTGTAATTTATAACTGCTCTTGATTATTTGTCTTACGCGTTCCTTTGTCTTGCTGAATATTTAGAGACTGTGTAGTCTGTTCCCATCGAGTGCCAGCTCATGTGGGTGTTTCAGAGAATCGAGCCACCTGCCAAATGATCTCAAAGCTGAGAGAAGCAGAATGAGTTTGTTGAGGGAAGCTTAAGAGTTGGATGTGCTGAAAAGGTGACAGGGGATTCTGAAGCCATGTGAAGAACATCAGCCAGGCTCTATTTCCCTCAAGGCTTTATAACAAGCAGTTCATCAGATTGAGGAGGCTGGAGATGGATGGATATAATACTGTAGTGTCATAGTATGATGCCAAACTAAGCACAACTCTAGATTTGGCTGAAGAAGTACGAAAATGGTTTGGTAGGATCCAAGAGAATGAGAAGTGTGTTGGGTTTATGGTTTTTATTTGAAGCCTCTACATGGAGTTCATTTAGGATCTAGATTCATAGGCCACAGACGTGTGATATGGTCAACGGCCTGAACATGCATGATCCACACCCTCGGGACTCGTCGTGCCTACCATCTGTACACTTTCCAACCAAATAAAACATAAAGTTTATTTCCCACGAGGTCTTACAACAGGCATTTTATCAGACTGAAGTGGACGGAGATGGAGGAATGTGAAGCTAGTATGAATACCAAACTCAACACAGCTCTGAAAAAGTATAAAAATGGTTTGGCAGGATCCAAGAAAATGTGAGGCATGGTGGGGTTTTTTTGTTTTAAAAATTGTTCATGTTGCCTCATTCGACATGCTGGAGTTCATTTAGAATCTAGATTCACAGGCCACAGAGAGAGGAGACATTTGAAGACATGTGAGTTGGTCGATGGACCTGAACCTACGTAATCCGCATCATCTGGGACTCTTCATGCCTACCATCTGTGTACTTTACAACCAAATTAAGCAGATAGTTTGGGTCAGTGTTTCCTTAGCTTGGTCCTTGAGAAACACTTTCCTGCATTCAGGAGTGTTTTACTTCTCCCAGCACACCAAATCCAACTCATCAGCTCATTAACTACCTGTTGTAGAGTTGAAGTGGGTGTGTTAAGGCAGGGAAAGCACTAAAATGTGTAGGACAGTGTACCTGGGCCAGTGTTGAAGAACACTCATTTAGGCCACAGTTGCCCAAGTGCTTTTTATGGATAATTAGACTTACATATATGGATTTAGACATATTTTTGTGATCTGATGTGAAATTATGCATTGTAAAGAAAATGACAAGCTCTGAGGTTCTTTACAGTGGTGGTGAAAGGAACCACGTGTCTGGATGTCTACAGCTCAGACAGAGTCATTTATTTTTCAAGGGACACTGTGTCAACAATAACCACTGCTCTTACATGGCATTTTACACACCCTGCCCAAACCTCTCTGTAATGAATGAATCTTTAAGAATACAACTCTCTTAAAACTATCTTAAAGGTCCCAGAAATCAGGCAGCTCACTCCTGACCATTATGAGTAATACATTTGTGTAAAGTAGCTTTAAAAAACAATAAACGCTTCGTCCGTCTGGTTCCTATCAGCTAAGAACAGTTCTGATAAAACATCAAACCAATTTGGAATGATTTTGCTGACTAAATGTTTGTAACAGGAGAAGCTGTAGAGTTTTGTTTTAACCAGCAGACATTAGGAGTTCAATTGTACAATTTTGCCTTTGTACAAGTTTGTTCAAACACTAAGAGGCAAGCTGTTACATTTGTAATCACACTCATCACAAACAAATAATCTCCTTGAGTAAACAATTTAGGCACCTGAGGATACAAGAATGTCTCCATACACATATATCCATTATATACTCTACTTTCTTCTTTTGTTCTGTCCTTTGGGACTAATAAAGGGTTGTCTTATCTCAGAGTTCCCTTTTTACTGGACAGAAGAAGCTGTAGGTGTTTATTTTAACCACCAGATGTCAGTAGTAAATGGAAATTTGTTCCAACATTAAAATTAAGCAATTAATTTTTTTAATGTAATTTTTAGTTCTACACATCAGAACAATCTCCTTGTAACGACCTCCAATAATAATGTCATTTAATAATAAAAGGAAAAAAAACACTTAACAGTGAACACTATGCTATATGGCCAAAAGTATTAGGACACTTACACTTACACCAGCAGGGACTTTAATATGGAGTTGGTTCCCCTTCCCAGCTATAACAGCTTTCATTCATCTTGGAAAGCTTTCCACATGATTTTGGGGTTTCTGTGGGAATTTGCACCCATTCATTCTGTAGAGCATTTATGAGGTCAGGAACTGATGTTGAATGAGAAGGCCTGGCTCACAATCTCCACTCCAGTTTATACCATAGGTGTTGGATGGGGTGAGGTCAGTGCTCGGTGTGGGCCAGGAGTTCTTCCACACAACCATGTCTTTATGGACCTTGAAGCGCAGTCATACTGGAATAGAAAAGGGCCTTTTCCCCAAAAACCTTCTCCACAAAGTTGGAAGCATGGTCGCTGTCCAAAATGTCATGGTCTGCTGAAGCAATATAATTATTGCCCTTCACTGGAAATAAATGTACCTAGCCCAAACACTGGAAAACAAGTGCGTCCCAATACATTTGTCCATATTGTGTATGAACGACCAGAGTTCATTCATACACAATTTATGGCGCTCTTCGTCACATAACTCCTCCCACATCGGTCCGTATCCTAGCAACCGGAACCTACCGCTTCTCTTATTGGTCCAAATTCAAGATTCTGCCACATTCAAACCTCAACTACAGAGTCCGTTTGACTTTATCACCCATCTTTCATTTCATAAACATTACACCCTTTATCAGACATTTTGACAGTCCCAGACAGTTATTATTCAATGGAGGACGCCGACGAGCCCCAAGGAGCAGTGCCCGAGCCTACGAATGAGCGTCCGAAGAGGAAAACGAGCCGGAGGAGGGAGTCTGGAGTGGCGGAGGGAGATCCTGAGTCCCCCGGGAGCAGCAGCAGGAGACGGTGAGGGCACCCAGACAGCCCCCTCGGCCCTGTTTACTGTCTCTTTCGGGCATTAAAGCACCAATATAACATCTTTTGTCGAATATAGCCTTTTTAAATCAACAAGTGTTGTTTGTGTGTGCAAAAGTAGCTCACTAGTGACTCAAAATAGTCCATTAGCTCTGAAGCTAGTGTTAGCTGCTAAGCTAACCTCTTTATCTTCAGACCTTGCTCTCGCACTTTGTTTATAACTGCATTATTTTAAGCAGTCAGCTTAAAATAGAAGTAAACAATCAGTTAAACAACACAATAAAACACAGTAGCGATAGAAACATGCTGTACAGTTAAACTTTATTTACCTAGAGCTGGCTAGGCTAAAAGGTGCTAGTACAGTGTTTTGATTGTATGGTTAACATAGCTGCTAAGCTAACGTCTGTATTTACAGACCTCACTGCTTTCTTCTACGCCATTATTTATAGCATGTCAGCTTAGAAGAGAAGTAATGATTTAGTTCAATTTTACAACAAAACACAGTAGCGACATAAACATGCTGTGCACCTAAACTTCTGTTTGTTTACCAGTAGAACAGTGTACCTGTCATAACACTGTATTCATCCAGACTTGAACTAAATGTTGTCTTGTTTTGTGGGTTTTTTTTTTTTTTTTTTTTTGCAATCTCTTTTGTCCTGTCTGCAATTGTGGCGTATCTGTTTCTGTTCTTATGTTGCAAAACGGCCCTGTAGAACCATTGTTTCACTGTGTAATGTCTATAGTAGAGCACAGTACCCGTCAAAATACTGTATTCATCCAGACTTGTACAGTAGGTGTTCTTGATTGCACTAAATGTTGTCTTGTCCTGTTGTTTTGTTGGTCATGTGTTTTTTCTTGCGCTCTTTCGTCCTGTATGCACTTGTGGTGTTTTTGTTCTTGTGTTGCACCAAGGTCCTGGAGGAACATTATTTTGTTTCACTGTGTACTGTGTGTATATGGTTAAAATGACAAACCTTCTTGACTCGACTTGACTAACGCTTTCTAGGCTAAGTGTCTAGGGACAGTGTGTTGGGTAGCAGACTAGCTGATTTAACATAGCTTACAATCTTAGCTCTTTATCTTCAGGCCTCACTGCCTTCTCCCACTCCATTATTTGAAACAGGCAGCTTAAAAGGGAAGATATTGAGTTAAACATTACATAAAAGAAAACAGTAGTGACATAAAAATGCTGTTCAGCTAAGCATAAGTTTGTTTGCCTAAACACAGTAGAACACAGTACCCGTCAAAATACTGTAACCATCAGACTTGTACTGTGGCTGTTGTCTCCTGCACTAACTATTGTCTTGTCCTGTTTGTTAGTCTTGTGGTTTTTTTGCACTCTGTTTTGTCTTGCAGTGTTCTGTTCTTATGTTGCACCATGATCATAGAGGAGCATTGTTTGGTTTCACTGTGTACTGTATGTATATGGTTGAAATGTCAATAAAACCTGCTTAACTTGACTAAAGCTAACCAGGTTAAAAGTTGCAAGTCTGGGTTGCAGTGTTTTTTGGGTGCATGGTTGTGTTGACTTAATACATGTTAATTTTGGGGCAGATGGTGGCCTAGTGGTTAGGGCGTTCGCCCTGCGATCAAGAAGTCATGGGTTCGATTCCCAAGACTGCT
>JBBJLS010000128.1:20368695-20394803 GCA_037577275.1 Bryconaethiops microstoma
TCCCCACACACTGCTCCCCGGGCGCCGTGTTCCTGGCTGCCCCCTGCTTCACTTGGTGAATGGGTTAAATGCAGAGGCGGAATTTCGTGCTGTTCACACTGTGTGCTGTGGTGTGTTCTAGTATGACAGAATGGTCACTTTCACTTTCACTTTTGTGCTGTTATTTCTGTTCAGCTATATATTGGAGTGCAGGGAAGGAGACCATTCCGTACACCTGGTTCAGTGCATCAGCTGTTGAATAAGCCCTTTGTGGTTAAACTGGTGGTGTAAGCAGAGAGGATTAGTACTGATGACTCGTCTTGTAACAGAATCTTCTTCTTCTACTTTCGGCTGCATCCGATTAGTGGTTAGGGAGTGATCAGAAGGTGGTGGGTTCGAATCCCAGGACCGAGAGTGGTACCACCGAGCTAACTTTGTGCAAGGTACCATTCACACACACTGCTCCCCATTGCTGGCTGCCCATTGCTGCACTTGGTGAATGGGTTAAATGCAGAGAAAAAAATTCACACTGTTTACACTGCGTGCTGGTGTCCTCACGGTTGACTATAAGGGGCCAATTTACTTTAGGGGTCCATCTCCGTTTCCTTCTATCCTCTGTATCTTCCTCTCACACCAGCTGCCTGCATGTCCTCCCTCACCACATCCATAAACCACCTACTAGGCCTTCCTCTTTTCCTCTTCCCTGGCAGCTCCATTCTCAGCATCCTTCTCCCAACATACTTAGTGTCTCCTCAGCACATGTCCAAACCATTGCAATCTCACATCTGACTTTTCATCCCAAATCTCTAACTCGAGCTGACCTTCTAATAAACTCATTCCTGGTCCTGACCGTCCTTGTCACTCTTAGTGTAAATCTTAACATTTTCAACTCTGCCTCCTCCAGCTCTGATTCCTGTCTTTTCGTCAGTGCCACTGTCTCCAAACCTTCAAACCATACAACATAGTTGGTCTTGTAATTGAATGGGTTTGATGATACTGCAGTTCTCCTTTGCTCCTCAGGGTGGAACTCTGTTCACACTGTTCAGAGTGCTTTAGCAGTCTAAAACCAGTGTGTACTCCTGGCCATAAATATAGTACACTGTTATTACACTGACTTACTCACATAGCTGTCACGAGTGGTAACCAGCAACTTGTTTTTTTGATGCTGAAATAAGCGACGGTAAAACAGGACCTCACTTATAAGTCTGAAGTCCATTTCTAATCCATCTGAATCAACTATAATAATCAAGTGTGGAGATCTTCTAAGGAATTATGTCCAGAACTGATCCAAACATAGTGCCTGTCCAGTATATTTAGAAAATCTTTCCAGTAAATCCTGTGAAAGGCCACAGAGAACATGAAGATGTTCCATTGGGAGCTAAGATAAGAAGAAGAGTTTATGTTGGCGTACGCTGCCAGTTTCCTCCCTCTTTTTGAGTGCTTTCAGTACCTCCTGCCAAGCTCCATGCCCTCTGTGGCCTCTCAAGCATTAGATGTGCTATATCCTCATTAGTCTCTCACATTTATCAGGAACATTGGTAGATTATCATCATGTACCTTTGTGCATTTTTTTCCTTTTGGGAACATGCAATAACAGTCCTAACAAGCTTAATTTGTATTGCACCTGTCATATATAAATACAAGTGCTTGTATACAATCACACACATATAAAAACAGCAGGAATATAAAAACGTATTAACACAGAATAAAATAAGCAATAATAAGGGTACTAATAATACTAATCAGAATGTAAATGGACATTTAAAAAAGTAACCAGTAATACTAAAAAAGTAAACTGCTTTTTGAAATAAATTACTGGTGATGTACAAGTCGTACAGAGCCTAATAAAGTTAAGTCTTATCTGTAAATCCTTATAGGCTAGTGAAGCTTTGCTGATGTGTAGACTAGACGATGCCTCATTTTTTTCCAGGATGATGAAATTGTCGTCCAAGTTGCATAACTAACTTTTAAAATTGACTTAAGATTCTTAATATGTTTTGCTTAATGTTTGATGACACAACATGCAGACATAAGCCACTTAATTAACAGTCTTGTATCTGCACTCATTGTTCATTTTCTGAGCTCCACTTACCATATAGTTGCACTTTGTGTTTTATATTTACAGTCTGTAGTCCATCTGTTTCGCTGCATCATTTGTTAGCCCCCTTTGCTCTGTCCTTCAATGGTGAGGACCACCAGTGAGCAGGTATTATTTGAATGGTGGATTATTCTCAGCACAGTAGTGGCATGCGTGTGTGTCTGTGTGTGCCGTACAGAGTGGATCACACACACAGCAGTGCTGCTACCCACTTTCAGGCCACTTTATTTGACCCCGCTAACCACTTGGTCCACGTTGCTGGTGTAAAGTTATAGTTCATCTGATGCTGCACAGTTTGTTAGTCATCCTGAAACCCTTCATCATCTTTCTGTTTTCTGGTCACAGGACACTGTGGGCTGGATTTTTGTGGTCGGTGGACCCCACAGTAATATTGAATCGTTTACAAAAGTAATGGCACTGTTGTGCATGATCCACTCTGTCCAACACACACACTAGTGTGACACTACCAGTAGCATAATACCCGTCCACTGTTTGTCCTTTGTGGTTCCTGACGACTGATTACAGCATAAAGGAGGCTAACAAATGATCCCTTCTTGCACTAGATTGACTGAATGTTTTCTTGCTCAGTAGGCTTTTTTAATTAATTGCCTGTGTAGTAAATGCTGTAGCTTTCATCTGAGTCTTCTTCCATCATAGTTTACTATTGTGCTCTATGTCTCAACTGCAGCTGGTAGCCTCTTGGTTAGGCAGTTACCCCTGTGATCAGAAGGTCTCAGGGCTGCCGGTGTCACCACTGTGGTAACCTTGAGCAAGATACGGTCCCCACACACTTCTCCCATGGCACTGTATTGCTGGCTGCCCACTGTGGTGTGATGTGTTGTGTGACAAAAATGGCTTTCAGTTTACGTCATAGGAGGTTAAGAGACTGCTTTGTCATCAATGTTAGCAAAGACCAAACCCTTTAACATGCCGAGGCTGTTTATTTGAGTTGCGTATGTAAGACAGTGGTATGGTTGACAGTAAATGAGTTCACGGATTCTTCTTCGGTATTGTCACTCTTATTTAATGAATGCTTGAGGCATCTGTTGTTTGGAGTGTGTCAGAAAAGTCCCTTGGCTGTTAGATAGGTGTGGGCATGAGGAGTCTGTTGTACAAACCTGGATGTGTGTACGTCCCTCAATACCCGCAGAGCCTGTGCCATTCATACCAGCAGCCACAACACTGTTGCTACATTTTCCTGAGAAGAAGACCAGAGTGTTTCACACAAGCCTCAGCCCCACCCACACCTCCCGCTTCTTTGATCGCACAGCATCCTGTGGAAATTCCTCCCAACCTTAAGGCCATTATCATTCTTTCGTTTTCTCACCCATATCATGTTTTCTTTTTAACATTCAGATAGTTCAGCCTTCTGGTAAATTATTCAGTGGAGGCACAATTCTTAGATCATACCTGCCCTTGTTTGATACATATGATTACTTCTTTTACTAAAAGCAGGACTCAGGTGCCTTCACATGGGTGAGGAGGGTACAGGGGCAAATGCAGTTTCATGTGGGAGGTTTCAGTTGGTCGGATAGATTTGGTCCTCCATTCTTTGACCATTCAGACCACCCACAGCCTTACCGTTTTCTGTGGAACTGCTGAAGTAACCTCTGCACATCATTATTTGTCACCCGTCTCCCTGTTTAATATCAGGCCTCCAGGTCTGACCAGTCAGTCCATGTTTATTCTTGTTTGTTCGTTTATTCATCATACTGAAATATTAGATCTTAAAAGCAACTGTGAATCATTTTCCATTTTCCAGCTCAGTAGACCTTGAGGGCATGTTTATGACCCCTGTGAATAACACTTGTGTAAGAAAATATGATTTTTAGATTGGGCAATATTATGTATTGGGTTTTCTTGTAACCACAGTCATTTCTGTTAAACACTAGAAGGCCTTCCCAGGTTTCCTCTTTTTAATGCTTATCTGGCTTATCTGTTTCACCTCCTGATCATAAGCTTGGGCATAAATGCTGAAACATTCTCAGAGCAAAAGCTCATAATTCTAAAATGATGAGTTTACCTTGGAAAATGTCCTTAACTTAGAATGGAAGTTGCTGGGATGTTTTTACCTTTGCCCCCCCCAAGTAATTCTAGACCGTTTCTATTTGTCTGTTCATTATGAAGTTCTCACGAAACATTAAGGACTGCTGATGTTTGAAAAAAAAATGGACGTAAATAGAGATGCAGGGTTTTGATTTAAGTGTTCTCCGTGATCCACTCAGACTCGGTGGACTTTGAGTGGGGAACTAATCCCTGTCAGGCTTTTAGGCTGCAGATAAGCTGATGAATGCCAGAATATTTCAGTCTTTTTTTTTTTTGGGGGGGGGGGGGCGCCTCACCTGTGCATCTGAAAAAGGACTCTTGTTATCTGTACAAACATGACCTCACAGGCACAGTTGTTACCCAGGCCCCAAATAAAGAGAGAGGTGCAGGGCTTTTGTGGCCTGCTGGAAACAGAGAGAGGGGGGCTGCGAGTAGAACAGAGCTAGCGCTTTGGTTCCTCTGAATTTAATGAATATTGAGGGCAAAACAGGGAAAATTGAAGACCCTGGTGTGAGAGCCCAGGGTTGATTTCTTTTCTCTGACTGCGTGTATACTCTACATCTGAAGATGCAGCATCACAGGAAGCAGGGCTACACCAGGATTGGGGTGTGGTATGTACTATAAGCCTTTGGAAGTGTAAATTCTTAGCTCTCTTCTTATCAAATTACACAGTGATGGGTATTAGTATTACTGTGTACAGGTGTGGGGCATTTTATGGTTTGGTGGTGGAGGAATGCGGATAATATAACTGCTGTACTACACGTCTTGCGCTTGAAGCATTTCTAGATTAATTGGGTTGGATCCTCTGTTCGTCTTGGTGATGGTTGGAGCACGCTGTTTCTGGGAAGAGCCCAGAGCAACTACAAGGACTTGTTTCATTTTGATTTATTGAAACATGATTCATTTTTTTTTTATGTGAGCTGGCGTATGAGTAAGTTCCTAATCTTTTGAACGCGGTAGTATGTTGTTTGTGGTCTTTTATGGTTAAATGATTATGATTCTACTTTCTTTCTCTCTGCGCAGGCCTGGTTTGAGAAGAGGAAGTTCTTTCACCTTTCGTACACCTGGTCCCCAGTGGGACTTCAGTTTGGTGAGTACGCAGTCGTCTTGCACCACTTTGTATTTCCTTGTCCTTCTAATATGTACAGACAAGTATCAGGAAGACTTTTCAGGACTGCATCTTTATCTACTCAAATACATCTTATTTGCTTTGGGTCTCCCGCTCTACCAGAGTGCACAAAAGGGCCACAGTCTTACAAAGTTTGGTGATTTCACTGCTTGAAAACCGCTACTAAACTTGGTCAGTATCACATGGGCTGAACCAGGTGCGTTTGAGCAGGAAAATTGCTAAGCTGTGCTGTACAAAACCACTCTGGTAGAAGATAAAGTAGTGGGAAACAGGACAACGATTGTTGTATAAAAATTGTTTTTATACTATTTTGCCTTATAATATGCTTGTACCACAAAATGGGATGTTTCCCCCAAAATGCTCATCCCAAGGGGGAAAATGTCTTTGTCAGTAGTGTTCAATTTCCCATCATCCAGCCCTTACTGACCCTCAGACAAAAACAAGAGTCTCTCGCTGGTAGAGTTCAAGGTGTGTTTATATGCTTAGTACAAAGCGTACTGTACCTCTCAAAACTCTTCCACTTTATGTGATGCAAACAAGATCCCATAATGTATGAATGTGTGCATGCATAGGAAGTGTGTTATGGAAGCTCAAAGTACTTTTCCTGCACTTTCACCTTGGTCACAAGAACAAGTGACAGCGCTGCTCTGTTCATTCTCAGTACAGTCCTCCTCTTCTAGGCCATTAGCTTCAGTGCTGTTTTAACTTTTTACTCCTTTGTTTTGTTTCTGTAGTTTCCATAGTGTCTTTCTAATTTCCACATTCTAAATTCCTTAGTCCATGTCTGTGTGTGTCTGCATGTCAGTCTGTGTGTCTAGTTTCATTTTTTGGTGTTTGGGATTGAGTATCTCATTATTTTTCTTTTATTATTAACTTTAAATTGGAGCAGTAGGTTTTAGGACTTTTGATCTTGCAATGCATACACTCTGTCTTTTTACAGACTAATATCTCAATTGGTTTCAGCTCTGGTCTCATTAGAGTAGTAGATTTTGCTGTGACTAAATGCAGTCATGACTTTCAATAATTCAGTATATTTCAATAATTTAAATAGTGGTTTTTTTTGTTTTTTTTTAAAGAAGTGAAAGTAATGAACTGAAAATCATTATTTGAGCTAAGTGTATCGCTACACTGCATTTTACACTGTTATGTTGCAAAAGGTTGTTAATTCTAGATTAGTGGAAAATCCAGTATGGAGTACTTGAGCACAGTGGGCAATAATCTCAAATGTTTAACTCTTTCTGGTGGTCAAGTACAGTCCTTCATATGGCTGATTCCTAGTGTTTCGTTCTTTTTTTTGTGCTTTGGTATTCTTTTGAAGCAACATTTTACAGCCATCACCGGGTGTAGGGAGGGAGTTTCTGCTGCTTCACTCTGGAGGGCTGGTGTCCAGCACAGTTTGGATTTTTCCTTCCTCATGCACTCCTGGTTCTACACAGCTGATTATTGCCAGGATTCGTGAGTGTGTTTCAGGAAGGAAACTGCTAACCTGTGCCGGGCATTGACCCTCCCTGCACTAGTGGATTACACTCTGGGCATGAGAGGACTGTGAGGATGCTGGATCTTTTCTTTTTTTTCCCAGTGAGAACAGAACTTAGTGTACAATGCTTTAGTAACCACCAGTAGTTCTGCACCAGTCTTGCTTCCAAACAGTCATCTTTCTCCACAAAGGCAGAATTGCACTATAATAGTGGGCTTTCAAACTTACATGTTTGTCTTATATTACATAAAATATTTAGTGCATTAGGGTCCTGACATTAAAATATTGAGAAGCCCTGCAATACAGCATGCAACACCAGCATGCATTGATAACCAGTGGACAATCAGTATAAATGCTTCATACTCCCATATATTCAGATTTCAGTTACATTTACATTTACGTTTACGGCATTTAGCAGACGCTTTTTATCCAAAGCGACTTCCATTCTAATACAGGGGACAGTCTCCCTGGAGCAACTTGGGGTTAAGGATCTTGCTCAGGAACCCAGTGGTGGTGCTGGAGGTAGGAATCGAACCCATGACCTCTTGGTCCAAAGGCAAGTATCTTACCACTAGGCCACCACCACCCCCAGTTAATCTACTGATATGTCAAACAAAAAAAAGAGTAATAGTGTGTCTACATTTTATAGTTCTTGCAAAACAGGATTGTTCATCCAATCTCTAGTAACTGAAGTTCCTGACCGTGCTTTTTACTGGACCGCTCTGTGTCAGGTTTACTTTTTTCTATTGGACAGTGTTTTTATCCCAGAATGATGATATCAGCAGGCAGCCGTAATCCTTTCATACGCCGTTGCATGACTTTAAGCCAGCTGATAGAGATAAACGACCGATTCGCTGATACCAAGACTGCCTTTCTCTGTCTCTTGTTCTCCTCTTTCCATTATAAAAGAATTAACATAGTTCCCATTCCCCCTGGATCAGTTAAGTGTCATTTGAGGTAAATGTAAACTGGTTTCTGATTGAGAACAGAAAGCAGGAGGGGAGATTAGAAAGGGAATAAAAAGGCCCGGAGCATTCCACAGTTTATGAAGGCCAAGTGAAACTCTATCCATCATTCATCTGAGGAGAGTGAGAGAGGGAGAAAACTAGGGAGAGGAAGAGATGAAGGGGCTGCTTCATCCCATGCCAAATGATTACTTTGATATGGAGGGTACTTTCCCTCCCAGAATGTGTGTGTGTATGTATGTATTAGCTCATCGTTTGGACACATGGGACTCATTAAGGTTACAATCAGAACTTCATTCTCTCACCTTCAAAACCCTGTTGAGGTGAAAGGCGGGCATGATTCACATGTCCCCTTCCTCCCTTTCCCCCTTTTTTTACACCTCTGTGTAAATGATTGAGTAAATGATTGAAATGAGCCTTTGTTGTGAGAGCACTTCTATAGCCTGAATTAAGGTAGATTACAGAGTAGCGCTGTATTGAGTGTAGTTGATGCTTGAACGCTCTACAAAAGTCCTCAGATTAAAGTTGAGATTGAGTTAAATGTCTCGATCTGTGCCAGGTTACACATGAAATTCCAGAGTATGGATAAAATTGTAGAAGGATTTGATGTGACTGTCTTAACAATCTCTGAGCATGTTTAGGGTTACAATACACTTTTTTTCTTTGAGGCCAGATAAACTAACTACTAATATCGATGATAAAATCAGTACAATTTACCCCCCACCCCTTTTCAGTCTGCATTAACATTCTGTGCTGCAATCTGTGATCTGAAACTCCAGATTCCTTCCAGGCCATAACTCTGTGAATATTGGCTTTTTTCAATATAAACACTCTTGATTTAATTCATCAGATGTGTTTAATAAGGCATAACTTAATTCCTCAGTGTTTTTTTGGCCTGTGAGAAGCATGACGTGTTACACACACACACTACAGTGAGTTGCATTGTGAGCAGATATATTGAGTAGTAATGATGACAGTTATCATTTTTCTTTTAGCCAGTCTGTCGGTCTGTGTTTGGTACTGAAAGATGGCATTAGGGTCTGTAAAGTATACATTTTCTCAAATAGTCTTGCTCTGTGTTAAATGGTTGACTTTGTGGCCCCCTCTTTTGCCAACAGACATAGAGGATATACTGAATGTTGTACATACAGATGATTTTAAATAATGAAAATATAAAAATGTATGGAGTTTGGTCATTTTTATCCATTTTTATTTCTAATTTTTTTTTTTTCAAAATCTCCCAGCCGTTTTTTAAATTAATATAATCAGTTTTCTTTCAGTGACAAGTGCATTATATGTGTTTGTGTAACTGCATATGTATTTGTAACCCTGTGGATAAAATTTTTTTTCTGTGTTGTCTGCATTAATTGTGTTAAGCTGTGTTCACAGTAACTTGCTAAAATGTCAGCATTTTTATATTTGGATAGAGACTCCCTAATAATGAGCACAATTTGGTCTATCTCCAGATAGCCTAAATATTTATATTTGTGCTTGGCACTGCCAGTCCGTTTCCTATCATGTTTGGTTGTGTGGAAAGTTAAGGTTAAGACAAACATGGGGTTTGTCCACCTTGGGAAAAGCCTCAGAAATATCTTCTCTCTGCAGCCATTCCTGTGAAAGTCCTATCAGGCGTGTTGTGTATTCAGGCTGCAGAGCCCTGTCTGCTGCTATTCTGCTTTCCATTTGGGTCTGGCAGGTCATAACAATGAACAGCCCTTGAAAGAGGGAGTGTCTGTCCCTTTTTTCCCATAGTTTTCATCCTGTACACAACCTGAATGGGTTCACAAGCCAATTTAAAAAAGGTTAGAATAAGGCCTTAGGTTAAAGTTAGGTTAGACTTATGGAGACCTTTGAATATATGGAGTTAAAGGTGCCTACGTTAAAGTTTTCACTGCTTATTACAGAACAGATTGTATTTATAAACTGTCTTGAACCTTTTTTGCATTTATGAACAGTCTTGAACTATAAGTAATCTCAAATAGACTTGCTTATGTGGGTTCTGAAATTGACAGTTCTCTTACATCAGGCTTTTTTTAATATGCGAAGAAATGTGAGAAACTACCAAAAGCATGTTGGAAATAGAACAGAATCATAAAAGAATGACTTGTAATGTGTTCATTATTGCCCAGCGATACCTGTGAAGCTGGTGACAGTGAACTGATGAGCTTCAGTCATTTTTAGTGGACTAATAACTACCTATAGCTTATCGAAGGAGAAATAATATTGGACAGTAGACGGAGATAATTTGCCTTTAGCTCACTAATGGACAGGTCTGGAACTGTTGGCCACTGTTTAGTTTCTGCACACACTTGATTTATAATAAAACTATGTAGACCAGATCTATATTGCTCAGAAATATTTTTAATGTCACTTCATTTTCTTGCTTAGAACTAAAATTCAAAAGGAGCAAAAGCGTTGCTAAAACTGAATGATTTGGAGCAAATTTGTATAAATTAAGTTTTTCAGCTAACTATAGCTTTTAAGACAGCGGTTCCTTGTCATTTGTATTCCAGGTTGCTCATTCATGTTCTTATCTATGAGTGTTTAATTGCCCCCTGCATTAAGATTTTTGAAATGACCTTGTTATTAATTTCTTTAGTCTATTCCTTGTTATTTTAACGATAATGGGTGCAGCCCTAGTTGATAGTTTAAAGTTATATGCTATACAGTTGAGGTGTGAGGGCTTCACAGAATTTTAAAGAAGTGATCACTTATCACAAAGTAGTTACAGGGAGATTTTAGTCTAATAGTGAAACTCAGTTGTTTGATGTAGCTCAGATTATAGCCCAGTAACCTGGGTTTTATTTTATCACCCTTATTTATCAACCCTCTTGGAGGAGGAAGGCTACTCCTTGATAAGCTTCCTTGTCTTTGTTGTCTTACTCTTGTATTTGGAAAGTAAGAAGGTATAAACTTCATCAAAACATTTCACCAGTTTTCCTGAATGCATGTTTTTGCCTTTCTCACACCCTCTCTGCCATCTGCTGCTGTGGTTTTAGTGAATTTTGCCCCACACGTGGCACACATGTTAATAAAATACACACAAATGGACAATATGTCGTCTCGAACCTTAGACAAATGTGGTGCTTTTCCCTCATTTGTGCGCCAGTGAATAGCTGAGGATGAATTTCTGTCTTCTTTGTAAGTTTATTTAGCTGCAATTAGGCCCCCATTTATACCATCCAGGCTGGTCTTGTTTCCGGTCTTCGCTGAGTAACATCCTTCAGTGCAGCAGACACTACAGGTTACACTTCCAGCATGCAAACACTTAAACATTCACACACTCGGATGCTAAAATCTCCTGGGGGTAATGATGTCCTTCCTGATTTTCATGGGAGCTCCTTAGGGGTCCATTGTAAACTACAGGTATGTCTGTTCCAGCAGAAACCCAGCCTTTAGGCCACCAAGTCTGAAGCAGCAGGAAGCAAACGAACAAGAGAGGTTGAGAAAGGACCGTGTTCTTGTCCTGACTAACTTTATGCAGAAAGTGCATATTAGAAAAGTGCTCTAAAGACAAGGGAGATTACTGTATGCTAGTTTGTATGATGGATGTGAATTCTGGGTTTTTAACTGTAAAATGTCTGTTTTGATTGACTTGTAAAGGGTCTCAATCTCTCCACAGAAACGTAAGCGGCGAGAGAAGGACGATGATGTCGTCAGCCTGTGCAGCTTTGACTTTAAGGTGAGTGAAACAAGGAGTTAACTTTGCTCTAACTGACTCTGATTTCCAAAATACCAATCAACAAGTCTGAATATCAGAAAGAATCTTACACTGCTCTGTGTAGATACCGTTGTAAAAGCAAGCAAGGAAAAAAGACCGTAGGGAGATAATAAATGTCACTTTGATTTAAAGTAATCTGAACAGTATTTTTGGATGACTGAGGCTAAGACAATCTGATAAAATCATGTTTGTTTGCAGAAGCAAACACAGCCAGTCATTATAAAGTTCTGGAGTCTTAATCTGTAGATTTTCCACAGTTAATCCCAGCTGTCATCTTCTGAGATGAAAACCTCACATTATAACTCAAAGCCATTGTTATTACGTTTGGAAAGTTCAACATGGCAATACTGTAGTAAGGCAGGATATTTTGCCATGTGCAGACCTGTTGGTCGCGCAGTTCCTGTAATCTTGTTTTCACTATCACAGCCTTCGGCGGGGAATTGCTTGTTGCCTTATAGTCAGAAACGTTCGTGTTGTAACAGTTTTGGAAATGGTTCACACCCAAATCCACCAAAGTAAGAGGTTAAGCAACAAAATGAATGTTTCATCATTACGACCATGATTCATCATATTTTGTATTTTACAATTTGACGGTAATCTGAAATTTAAAACTTTTGTTACTCAGTGGGCTTGAAGAGGTCAGTCACACAATTTATTTTGTTAGAATTGGGCTCTGAAATGCATGAAAATACTCTTGTCTTTAAAAACACTGAAACTTGGATCCAACTCTTTATTCCTTGCTTTCAGATCTGTTCTTCCCTTTGAAATCCATTGTGATTCATTACACACAGCGATGCCAAAGTCAGGGATGTGAGTTTAAATTGGTGTTCTCAAAGTAATTTACCATTTTAAATCCTAATGATCTCAGATGTGATTGAGCACCACTCTGAAACTGCTGCTTGGAAGTGAGTTTGTGTAAAATACACATTTGTTCTTCTGACTTCAGTCTTGAGGTTTAACATGTCACCAGGCCTATTTCTAGACCTCCACCTTTCACCCCACCCCCAGTTTAAATACACCAGCTCACATATGCGCAAAGCCTAATCTGTGGAGGGGGGGAGGGGGGGAGGGGGACCTCCAGGTGGCGTTCACCTCCCCTGGTATTTCCTTATAGTCCAAAACAAGGGAACAGAAGTGTTGGCACTATGACATTTACAGGCCAAGAGTGAGTAAACTGACACACACACACTTGTATTGAAAGTCTGTTGCTACTACCAGAAGCTAGATCTGAAGGTGTAGGTCAGTTTCTAATCATCCCTTTCTGGCGCGTAAATACAAGAATCGTCATTGTCCAAAGGAGAATCCTGATTCTTGACCGATTCCACTTCGCGTCTGCAGCTACAAGCTACACTTCTCATTGAATGACCAATCCAGTTTCAGACAGTCTACCAACATTAATCAGGTGCAGCATGTCCTGCACTGTAGTAATCACTACGAATTGCAGCACCACTCAAACTGCAATTTGGAACTGGCCTGAATACATGCAGCGCTATGACTGTAATAACTATGAGTAGTAAGAGCATTGCATATACTGTTGGTTTTTGGTTTTTTTTCTCTCTCCATTATTGTGTCTGACTGGGCAGGTGTATTGTTTAATGAGTACTGGTTGGTTACCTATTCTGTTTGGTGGCAACAAGCTTTGTTTGAGGGTGTGTTCTCACAGTCAAAGGCACTTGGTTTCAGTTGCTGTTCTTATGCCCCGTATTGAGTGTTGTTTTGCTAAAGATTTGCTGGTATAATGATATTAAAAAAGGTTCATAACCCCCTACCCCAGGCCCAGGGGTTCTAAACAGCTATTTTAACATAAAACAAAATGTCAGAGATTTTCATTTCCATCCATGGCACATTATCCACTGGCATGCAGTGTTTCTTTACACATCTATTGCTGTAAAGCACATGATACCAGTCCTTGTGCAAGTGGGATTGCTCAGTCTATTTCCACTTTCGTTATTTTTACCCAGATAAGGCACATCAACTACAAAGGAGTGTAAAACCGATTGAGTCCGATAATGCAGTACAATTTAGGAAGATGAGCAAATTGTATCATTAATGCAAAAAATCAGATTTCTTAGGAGGGTGATGCGACGGTACTTCAGCACCTGATTTTTTGCATCCATTATTGAGGCCTCCAAAAAAAATATGGTGAGATTAGAGGTTCCTATGGCTTGCAGGACCTCAGTTTCCAGCAGAGGGCAGCACTCAGCACACTTTAGGTCACAGATCGGCACTGCAGACCTGAATCTGTAGAACTGAAGCACTAAGTTGCCAGATGAAGTGAAGTTGCAGTGAAGTTGAGGTTTATTTATCATCTGTACAGTGCACAGAGCACAATGAAATGCTTACTTGAACACCCTCCTCGCAGACAGAACATGAGACATAAGAGACATAAAGACATAGAAGACAAGGCAGTGCAGCAACAATAACTAATTACAGGCTAAGTTACATAAATGTAAAGTGTCAGTGCATTGCAGATAAGCTAGAAAGTAGAATCGAGGGATGTTCAGATGAGAATTAGACCCTGTTAGACTGGTAACTCAAGCATGCGGGTGGCTGGGTGGGTGAGAGATGTGAACTGTTTCTGTTCTACACCCATTGCTCCAGCTGCACCAGGTGTCTGGGTGTTACCCTGCAGGAGGCAGCGTCTGAGGAGTTGTGCAAGTTCAGCCTTGTATACCATCCAAAAGACGGCCAAACCCCTTGTCAAAACAGAAAGGACGACAATGGCCTATCTTTCCATGTTATGAGTAAAGTGTGGAGGCTGAAGTATTCTGTGGTTGGCTTGGTATTTAAATACAAACACAAGAATATACCCAATGATGATCCACCACAGAGTTTCACCTAGACGTAGAATCTGTTTACTTGATTAAACTTTTAACAACAAATTCATTTTAAATGTACATTTTGGCTTAATTGGCCTTGCTCTTATGGGTTTAATAGGATGGTCCGCCCCTTACCCTATAAGTTATAGCCAATGTGGGTAATAGAATTTGCAGTCAGCATTCTCCACTCAGGGTGTTGTTATGCTGTCCTGTGGCGATGTGTGCGAAAAACAGTAGCATTATATAACAGAGAGAAGCAAGTGAAGTTGTCACTAAATTTTGAAGTTAATTTTTTATTTTATTTTTTTAAAGAAAAAGAATTAACACTAATTATATGGCCATATATAATTTTTTTCTGATCTCTCGTAAAGCAAGTAATATGTTAAATGACACACATTTGTGTTTATTTCCACATGGTGTTTCATGAAGCCTTTTTAAAAAAATGTTTTTTTGTAAACGTGCATTTATAATTCTTGGTCAGTTGGGGGTTTTTTTGTGGTTTTTTTTGTTCGTTTTTTTTTTTTTTTTTACCATTTAAAAAAACACTCAAATGACACAGTCGATATGTCACACTTGGTGTAAAACTAAAATTATTTAAAGTAAACTGCTCCCATTTTAATCCTCGTATGGTAAAGCTGTTTCCCACACAAACTACATTAGTGCAGTTTCACACTTTACTGTTTACATAGCCAGGTGAGCAGAGGGCCACAAAAGTAGGGTTCTCCATTTGCTTAGTACACACTCAAGCCTTATTTACACTATTTTACACCTAACCTTTACACACACAATGCCCTGCGCCATTTGCGCAGCTGAAGTTCTTTTATTTAATGCATGGGAAAGTAGCAGTAAATGTGGCAAAGACTTGGGCTCTCACAGTTTACCGTACTCCTCAGGTGGTCATTTCTGTCAACCATAGAAATGTAAATGAACTGGTTGTGCAGTTTTGGGTGCAGAAGCGGAAGCCTTTGTTAAGGGAGTTCTGTTTTTGGTGTGGCCTTGTTCAGTCTCTCACTTCTGTACTGTGAAACTTATTGTTACCTTAGGACTAGACCCCCCTTCTTAAATCAATACCAGTGAGGTGGGTGGATGGGTCTGTGTGTGCTCCTTAAAACTTTGATATTTGTGTGACCACCTCCCCCCTCTCCCCTTGGCTGATGAGTGATAACGACTCTCTCCATTACACAGATTTCGGAACACTAGTTACTGCACTTTGCACAACTACTCTTGTCCCAATCCACATTAGTCCAAAGCCCGGACTTTCACTCCACTACAGTAAGCTGTATCGCCTGGCTTGTTTCAGGTAGGTTTGATTAATTGAGGGGGAAATGGACTTGTTTGATTTTGAGAGGTGAAAAATAGTTTACTTGAGGCATAAACAAGCTAATAGTGTTTTAAACAGTAGTGTGAAACACAAACACCTGTTTTATGTATCAGACTGTGAAAACAATTAGTTTTTGTGGTCAAAACTGAGGTGCAGTGATTTTTAATTGAAGTAAGTTAAGTTCCATTAAATAAAAAAAAAACCTGATTACACTGAGGGCTGAAAATAGTCTGTTAGTACAAATTTTGTAACCTTTATGAATTGTCTGTAAGCACCAGCTAATTCTTACTTGCATTAAAGTCTTGCTAAATATTTTTTTACTCAGTAAAATAAGACACAGGGGTTTCTTGCCTTGTTCCTTACCTCCGCCCTTACTTGGTAAAGTGGGTGGTGTATATAGTCGGTTGGCCCCGCCTCCGCTGCACTGGGTATTTGAGTTCTCCTCCCTCACACATTCACAGAACAAAGTTGGAAATCATCAGAGCACACTGTGTGTGCGTTTTTAGAAGTTAGGCACTGCCGCTCAGGCAGACAAAAGTTTTCGGGGGTAGTTTTGTTTTTGTTAACCCCCCTAGAAGAGTAATTTTTATTAGAATTTTAAAATCATTTGTGGATTATCGGCAGCACTTTGTGAATAGAAGAACCTCATCAGTGGATTTTACTGAAAGAAATGGTGGCTTACGATGAACCTGGTGTGGTGCCTATCAAACGGACTCTACAGAACATAGACTACCAGAACCAGGCTTGTAAAGAACTTGAGGTGAGATTCACATGGTTAAAGGTGACATCATACCAATTACCTCTAGCAATCTTTTCCTGATTTTTACATAGGAACGTTTGTTCCCACTGTTATCATTTGAGTCAGGACTTTGCCCGGGTCTTATCTTTACCTGAACTCTTTACTATGAAGGCCATTCAGGTGTGTTTCTCTAAGGTGTGTGTGTGCGCGTGCATTACAAATCATAGCCTCCAAAGGAGGTTAAAGGTCCACTGCCTGTGGTCACAGGACTTGCTGATTTTGACTTGCCTAGAAATGAGAATATCTAGATATGAGAGCATTTCGAATTTGCCTGCCATGATTGTTGATCATATGTAAGTGGATGTCTGGACAAAATGAATGACTGCAGACCTGAAGAGCAGGTAAACCAGATCGGAGGTGCCCTTAGGGCTGCACACATTGTGATAAAAAGCATTCCAGCAGGTTCACAGCAACGACTGCCTACTGTAGCCCACGGCCCAGGTGTGCCCACTTCTCCAACCCACCCAGCCTTGCTGTTGAGAACCGCAACAGCCCTGCGGAGAAAGAGGATTTACATATAGAGCTATAGTGCTGCTTCTGCATTTTAGGCTCCTCTTCCTTTTAGCGGTTTGGGAGCTGCTGATTCGGAAGTGGAGATAGAGAAGTAGTTTAGTTGCCAGTAAAGCTGAATGAAGTCAGAAAAAATTGTGAATCAGTTGAGTAATTTAGGAACTGGTGTCCTTTATTTTGAGGGATTGCCTCATATTCCCTTTTTTTTTTTGACTCCAATATCCTCTCCTTTTTGTTTCTCACAAATGCCTCAGCCTCTTGTTTGATGAGTAGTTTGAGCATTTGTGTGGTCTGCATTGCAAATCAGTAGTTTATCAGCAAAGGACCACATAGGGGGGAACACGTCCCCTCGCCCTCACCCCCCGCAGTGACCACACGCTGAACAATAGTGTAAACTGTGTTTATGGGGCTTGCTAAGGCCAGGGCCTGCTCGCAGTACCTCTCTCGGGACCTCCCTCCCAGTTGACACAGCCAGAAATAGTTGCTCCAATCAGTTCATCTGTCTGCCTACTTGTTGCTCTTTCCACAAGATAATTTGAGTCGATTTGTTATTGAAGGGAGAACTAGATGACAGGAAAAACACTTTCGACAGTTGATAACATGCCAAAGCCACTCATTAACTCATCAGCTTATTCCTTTGCTTTATCAGTTTCTGCTTTTACTATGAACTCATTTAGGTTGTTTTTTCTATTAGATTAAAAATTTTAAAAAAAAATTGGTCGTCTTTGTGGACCACTAAAGAGGTTTATATGTGGTGGTCTCCCATGTTTATTAGCTGTAGCAGAGGAATAGCAGGTTGTGAGTTGTTTTTTGTTTTTTTTTGTTTTTTTAAGCCAGGTCTTCTACACTGTCTGATTGTCCCAGGTAGCCAAGAACAGCTTATGTCTCAGTGATGGTTCTTGGTAATGTAAGCTAGTGGATCTGCTCTGCAGCTGTTTGTACTGGTCCGAGCCTGAATAGCAGGACTGTTCAATCTTCTCATTTTGGCAAGCTGAACAGTCTCTCTCTCATGCTGCTGCTGTTTAGGAAGCCAAGTCACCATATTTAGTGCATTTTAAACTGATTTTACACACACAGTTGTCTCCATCATACTGTAAAGTTGCAAGTGTTTTTCCTCCCCTTAAGCTCCACAATGTTTTAGGACAGTGATTATAATTAGAAGAGATCCTGCAGGTTAGACTTTTCCCCTCCCTCATATGGTTTGTTGGGCTTGGCTCAAGTCCCAGTCATTATGGGGTTCAGGTGTGCTTCTCCCTCTCACGCGAAAGCCTTGTAGGGCCTGTCCTGACATGAGGCTGTCAGCCTCACTCGAGAATTACAAGAGAAGCAAGAAGGAAAATGAAAGGGCAGTGTGGAGGCGGTGGGGGATGATATAAGTGCTCCTTATTTGCTAGAGTCATCCCTTTCTTTGACTCCCCACACATATAGTGGGTCATACATATACAGTAACTCTCCAACACATGTTGAAGTGAATTAAACAAGACTACAAGCAATCATTAAGCCTTTTTTTTTCCTGAAGACAGTCCATTATTCCACACACAAGTTGTGTGTGTTTGTGTCAGAATGGAACAGCTGAGAGAGGGGTATTGTGCATACCATACCAGAGATGCCTACAGACCCCTGATCTCCAGTTCTGCAGGCAGAAAGGGGCCTTTGTGCATTTCTTGCAGAGGGGTCTCCCTCATGTGATGTGCCCAACAGCTGCTGTCTCCAGGGACTCCAACTTCTGCCTGGATATCTATGGCTCCGGAAACGCCAGCCAGTCTGACCTCAAATCCTCCCCTCCAGTCCCTCTCTCTTCTCTTCTCTTTCTCCCCCTTTTCTTGTATTTCTCCCCTACCCTTGGGGAGACCCCCCTAGGCAGAAGAGTGGAGTCCAAAAGGAAAGTGTATCCTGTGACTGGTCATGCACCATCTTTTCATGTGAGATTAGTCAGCCGACCCGCTCCTGTGTCTCTGGCTGTTTCTGAGCCTTACTCTTCTTGTCGCTATAAGCAGTTCAGTGCTTAATGGGGCTGAAAGGAATTCAGTTGTGTTCAAGTAGCAAAGCATAAATTTATATTCATGACATTTTCTTTTTGTTTCTCTCTTGTGCAGGAACCCAGTACTAAGCGCGTGCGGCCGCTGGGCCGAGTTACCTCGCTGGCGAACCTTATCTCCCCCGTGAAGAATGGGGCCGTCCGTCGCTTCGGCCAGACTCTCCAGGCCTCATTTCGGGGCGACGGGCGGTCCCCAATCGTGCCCCACCACAAGGCCTGCAGCAAAGCAGCAGCACCCACACCCCCCAAGCGTCGCAACAGCACGTTGTGGTCTGAGACCCTGGACGTTCACCAGAAGGGCACCTTCTCCACCAAGGAGATTAAGAGGCAGGAGGTGAGTCGCAGAACAAACCAGACTACTAAATCCACCTCTACCTCCCAGACAGACCCTCCTGAATCCGCTCTAGTGACTTATTAAACCCTAAGGCCCTGGGGCTTGGATGCTTTACTGTTTTTTCTCTCTCTCTCTCTCTCTCGTTTTCTGGGGCAAGCTGTGTGTTTGCTGTGTGCTCTGGCTGAGTGGAGTGGAATTGAGTATTGCGACAAAAGTTTCGCGTCTCATAGCCAGACACTTTGAGCTAACAGAAGCCCGCCGCTATGACGCACAGACCTCCACTCTCATATCCTCCCAACCAGACATAACAGCAAACTGCCACAGTACAAGCACATTCCCCACCAGAGAGAGAGAAAAAAAAAACACATTCATTAATTCAGACCCAGTTAGTAGAGGCATTTCCTAAAGTGGTCCTTTTAACTTTCTTGGTCAGTGCAAAATATGTCAACTAACACCTTATTTTGTTTTATATTTATCCAGGCAATCTTTGAGCTGTCTAGAGGAGAGCATGACTTGATTGAGGACCTTCAGCTTGCCCGCAAGGTTGGTATCCTTTTAGATTAGTGTTTAGTAAGTAAGAATGCTAACAGGGTGTGTAAGAGCTTGGCTATGCTCTTGTACCATCTGAGCATTTGCCTTTTTTCAGTAACATTACAGTGGCCTGCTCACGACTGACAGATGCATTCTTTGTTTACAGGCATACCATGACCCAATGCTGAAACTATCAATCATGTCTGAGGAGGAGCTAACAGCCATCTTTGGCGATCTGGATGCTTACATCCCACTTCATGAAGGTGAATGTAACACTGCATTTCTCCTGTCTTGCATTGTTTGTGTTTATGACGTTCAGTAACACTAACATCTCACCCTCCTTCCAGATCTGTTGGCTCAGTTGGCAAAGGCTACAGGCCCTGATGGTACAGTGGGAGAGATCGGCCAAATCGTAGTCAACTGGGTAAGTTCTACAAGTTTTGTCTCCTTGAAAAGTAGCATCTGGAGTGTGCCTTTTAGATACTAATAATCCTATTTCTCCCTATATAGTTGCCCAGGCTGAATGCATACCGGGCATACTGCAGCAACCAGCTTGCAGCAAAAGCCCTTCTGGACCAGAAAAAGCAGGATCCACGAGTGCAGGACTTTCTACAGCGCTGCCTGGAGTCGCCCTTTAGCAGGAAGCTGGACTTGTGGAGCTTCCTGGACATCCCCCGCTCACGCCTGGTTAAATACCCACTCCTGCTGAGGGAGATTCTTAGACATACACCAGCTGAACACCCAGACACCACCAGCCTTGAGCAAGCTGTGAGTAAAGAGGAAACATGTATACAGATATATGTACACATTCACATTAAGCATTAGGAAATTAGTTTTTAAATGGTTTTTTGTACTTGTGTCCATGCAGGTCAGCATCATTCAGGGCGTGCTGGCTGATATTAACATGAAGAAGGGGGAATCAGAATGCCAGTACTACATTGATAAGTTGGAGTATCTGGATGACAAACAGAGAGACCCACGCATAGAACAGTGCAAGAGCCTGCTGTGTCACGGAGAGTTACGCAACAAGAGTGGCACGGTAAATCTTACCTTTTCTTCATCTCATTCCTCCTGAGGATTAAAGCAGATCACTAGCCAAAAAAGGAACTCATGCAATAACCATGTCTAATCTTTCAAAGAGATGACACAATGAAACAGGAATCTTAGTAAGAGAATGACAACACGGGAGGCAAAGAAAATACTTGGTCTTTGAGTGTCTAGACAATCTGTCCAACAGTCTTTAATCTTCCCTAATCTTTCTGTTCTGCTCTACAGAAACTGCATGTGTTCCTTTTTACCGAAGTCCTGGTTCTAACCCGGCCAGTGACGCGGAACGACCGCCACAGTTTTCAAGTGTACCGTCAGCCCATTCCTGTGCAGGACCTGGTGGTGGAAGACCTGCAGGACGGAGATGTGCGCATGGGTGGCTCTTTCAGAGGGGCCTTCAGCAATGCAGACAAAGGTGAGACACGTTTTCCTGTCTTAATACGTTCAGTACTGGGTTTTTGCTCTTAATGTGTTCACTGTAGCTCTCAGCTCTGCCTGAGAATGGCTGTGAATTGGTTATGTAATGGCATAATGAAATGACCTAGTTTTGTCACTTTAAGTCATTTTGGTTTGTTTATTGATTAATCTGAAGAGCCCCTCTTGCAGTAGTTTATTGTAACTTTATCTCTCTGTCCTCCTGCAGCCAAGAACATCTTCTGTGTCCGGTTTCAAGACCAGTCTCAGGGCCAGTCTCACACACTGCAGGTCAACGACATCTTCCACAAGCAGCAGTGGCTCAACTGCCTGCGCAGCGCCATGTCTGTCATCCAGAGCGAAGCCCCATCTGCCGCCACCGACGTCAGCTCCAAACGCCGCTCCTCCACGGCCTCTGCAATGGTCCATATGGAGGAGACAGATGAGAACCAGCCCCAAAACACAACCTCAGCCCCTGGCTCACCCCAGAGCAATGAACCCCCGAGCCCTACACCCTCTGCCACCTCCACCCTCTCTACCTCTTCAACATCATCCTCATCCTCATCCTCCACATCGTCCTCACCCCGTAAATCCAAAAAGGACAAGCGTGTCCTCTGTTCTCTCGGCAAAAGAAAAGAGACCATGGTGTAGAGCTAACCAAAGAACTCTGTGGTTTTCTTGGGACTTAAGCTCATCCCAGGGCACGTCCAGGGTCTGGCGGACTTGTATTTATGTGTGTTGGAACCACGTGGTTCTGCAGCAGTATTTTTGTGTTACTGTCCTCAATGGCAGCTATATCACCCCCACTCCAACCCGTCCCACAGGGGAAAGAACATGCATTTTGTTTGTAATTAAAGTTTCCTTTTTATATATATATATTTTTAATCAAAATGTTACTGTAGCTCTTTCGTTTTCAATGAACCAGCACTGTTTAGCTTTCGGCTGAAAAACTGAGGATAGTCCACAGAAGCATTAAGGGAAAAACATGAAGAAACGAAGAGATCCTCCAATGCTTTGTAAAAGTCTGATTCAGAGCTCTGTTGGAAGAGTCTTATTTTGCTACATTCCTATAAAACCTGTTTGATCAGCAGACTCTTCAGCTGTATATGGTTTAGGACAGTTGACAGCAGTAATTCCTTTTCAAAAAAAACAAAAGAAATCACAGTGAAATGGTGATGTAATTTACACTGTTGACAGATCATATGTGGTATTTTATTTTACTCATGTAAAATTTTAACTGAGCCATGTTGGCTTTTTTTTTTATAAAGAAAGCTGACCCCCTCCCCCCCAACATGAAATAATTTTATTTTTCAATGTAGCATCTTGCATGGAGCTTTACTTGTGGAGTCCTGCCTACGGGGGCAGGATGGGCATGTATATGCTTGTCGAAGCACAGGAGTTCACTGAAACGGAACAGTCATTGATGGCAAGGAACTTTGTAAGTTGTATGAGGGCTTGTATAGAAGTACATTGGTGCAAGAATTGATGGATACTTTGAGTTGTATTAGGTAAGAAGAGATTGACTTTGATTCAAGGCACTACATGCAACCACAGCTGTTTGTCCGATTGTGTTTTTGTTGTCGTGTCTTGAACGAAGTACGAAGGTTGGAGGCGCTGGTGAAAAGCCAGTGAGTGTTGCTTTTAAAGAAAGAACAGCATGTTGTTAGAACGTTGGACTTGGTTGACGGTAGAAGGATGTCAAAAGGACATGAATTTGGTTTGTAAAAAAGACAAAAGGGATGTGTTATACTTTGAAAGACTGCTGTGGGCTTGTAAATGTGTTTGATGTAAAAAGAAAATTAATGGAACAATAAAGGTCTGTGTAAGATTTGCATCTGAAAATGGATCGTTTCTTTGTCTGAACCTGTCTGCATCGCAGCCTCATACCTTGAAAAACGAACAAAGGTACTTCCAAAGAAGAGTTACTGTTTCTTAGACAATGTTTCCAAATGAAATGAAATGAAAAGAAGCACATGAAATACAGCCTGCATGTTGGGCCGCGGTCCTCACTGTCGACAAGCTGAAACTGGGCTCAGCTGCGTGTACGGCCGCCGCTATCATTCATCCATTTAAGTTTCCAATCAATACTTCAAACCTCTTTCAACTGCAACATGAAAATGTCATAGTGGCCAGGTGCCTAAAAAAACTGTCTCCAAACCCCCCCACTCCCCCATTTCAGTTCATTTCCAGTACAGTCCAGAATGTCTTGGCAGCTGTATAAAGGAAGCGAGTCTCCATCAAACCGATTCTTCCGTTTATCTCTCGATCTCTTGTTCCAGTGCTTTGCTCACTGATGGTATTTAGCTCTGTCTTAATCTCTTTTTGCGGGAACCCCAGTGATGAACGAGCCACTAGGAGCCACTTAACGTCCCCGAAGCGCGCTCCCGCTTTGTCTCACACCTGATGATCGATCACTGAGACTTTGTTGGCTTACGCTCTCCGTGAAGAATGCGCATGAGCTCATGGGCTGGAGGGAGACTCGCTCCAAACACTTTTACTCGGCTCAGCCGGCCTCACTCTAATTGATCCCTGCATGGGTTGGCAGGAGTGGGTTTTTGGGGCCTCTGGTTTTTATATGGAAACTGCCTCCTGCCTGCCTTCTACTGATGGAGTTCTTTGACTCGTGTTCGTTTTCTTTGGCCTGCAGTTGCCTTTCTAACATGGATGAAGATCTAATGTACAGTACTATGCAAAGGTCTAAGGCACCTATGTGAATTGTTTGAAGCCATTTATGTCACCAGTGGTTACTTTCTGCTGGAATAAAACATTAGAATAAACACAAACACAAAAGAGCCAACCATTGTAATACTGGGCTTCCATGAGGAAGAGGTCTGGAAATGGCAACACTTTTTACTGTATTAATGTTTTGTGTTTATTGTAATATTACAATAAAGCACTACTCCCCCCCGATTGGAAGGTTGTAGGTTTGTATTTCAGGCCCGCCAGTGGCACCACTGAGGTACCCTTGAACAAGGTACCGTCCCCACACACACTGCTCGCCGGGCACTGCGTTATCGGCTGCCCGCTGCTTCTCCTGGTGAATGGGTTAAACACGGCGAAAGAATTTCACACTGTTCACTCTGAGTGCTGTGCTGAGGTGGGACTAACAGGCCACTTTACACAGTGGTAAACGGCTTTTAAATATAATTTTCTCAGATGTCTAAGACTTTTGCACAGTGCTGTATGCTGGCATGAGGGGTCCAGAAGTGAACCATGGGCATGAGCATTAAGACACATGGGTATATCTCTGTTATCAAGGCCTCGATAGTGCTGCAACATGTTCCAGTGCAGTGGTCCACTATGAAGAGGAAGCTCTGAGTGTGCTAGAAGTCATTAAATACGAAGCCAAGCCCCGAAGTGACTGTCGTTTTACAACCGAAAACAGACGACACATTTCACCACAAAGCAGCCTCAATGCACGAGGGTCAGAGAGGATCAACCCTGTTACAAAAATAATACTAACTCATCAAAATAAAGCCATGACTGCTCCTTATTTTGGTGACGGTCTAAAATACAGGGATGAATCGTAATGGGATGTCCAGGAAAAGCTTTTTCAAAAACAATGAATCACTCGTGAGACAGGCCCGAGCATCTGCTGCTGTTTGCCTCACACCCCTGTGGCGTCTCATAACAAGACGAGGAGAGCTCGATTCTTAAGTAGGCGATGAAAGGGTTGGATATGCCATTAATCCGAGCAACTCCGGTTGCGTAACGTTCGTGTGTGTTTTTTTCAATGTACGACATGCAAATGACTAGTTATGCAACTTTAGGGCCTGGGAGACATGCAATCACGCAACAAGAGGAGAATGGGGTCAACAGCGCCGTATAACCATATAGAATGATACAACCAAACAAAGGCCTGCCCCGTCCGTTGCTGTGCCGTAGGTTACTGGCACCAGAGCCACGGTGGGGACGGATGTGTGCTGAGATGTTTTGTTTCGTGGGTCATTTCACTGCACAGAGAAGGTCCAAGCCGATGACAGTTTAATTACAGTTCAGTCTGTTGGCTGCTTGCTGCGAGGGACAGGTTATGACGGAGCACGAAGGTGTTACCCTGTCTTCATTTTGAACTGAGCCAGTAAAATGACACAAACAGCTGCACACACGCCTTCACACAGCACGATAAAATAGGCATAAATCAGTATAAAAATAGTAGGTCATGTATGATACTGCGTTATACGTTGTAATATGTATTTTATACTATACGTAATAGTCTATCTGAGATGACTTGACTGTTCAGGAACAAACTCAAGCTGTGAAAATGAACTCAGTAAGAATAAATCACAGAGCAGAGGCGTTTCTCAGCATAGGCAAACTAAAGGGTTGTCTAGGGCAGCCTCCACCCCCCACCTCCAGCTAAAATCACCCCCTACACCTGCCCCCCGCCCCAGTCACCCCCGACACCACCCACCCGTCAGCAGGACTAATCACAGTGGCCAGAGTGTTTTTTGCTTTGTTTCTGAAATGTTTGTGTGTGTGTATCTGTGTGTTGTAAAAAGATTGTCAGATGTGTAATTTATGCAAAATTAAGTGGAAATAAAGTACATGCAAAGGAAATAAAATAATGTGAATTCAAAGTGAAGAGAGGAAGAATGACCCAGTTTACATTAGCCTCGTAGCTTTAGCATCAGACGCCAAGCATTTCTGTTGTCAAACTGTGAAAGAATGGACCAGCACTTACAGCTGAGCTCTCTGCCTTCACACACACACACACACACACACACACACACACGCATGCGCACAAACTCACACAGACACACACACGCATGCGCACAAACTCACACAGACACACACACACACACACACACACACACACACACATACGCATGAGCACAAACCCACACAAACACGCACAAACACACACACACACACACATACAC
>JBBJLS010000128.1:20394903-20408662 GCA_037577275.1 Bryconaethiops microstoma
AGTGAATGATCGAGTGGCTGAGTGAATGAATGAGTGAGTGAGTGAATGATCGAGTGGCTGAGTGAATGAATGAGTGAGTGAGTGAATGATCGAGTGGCTGAGTGAATGAATGAGTGAGTGAGTGAATGATCGAGTGGCTGAGTGAATGAATGAGTGAGTGAGTGAATGATCGAGTGGCTGAGTGAATGAATGAGTGAATGAATTAGTGAGTTACTTTGACAGTTTTGCAAAAAAAAACTCTGAGAATAACTGACAAAAACACTGGCTTGGGAATCTTTTTGTGATGTCAGCACTCAAACCTTTCTGCTAGACCATCTTTGAGCCTAAAGTGCTTCATTATGTGGTTTTAACAATGGAAAAAACCTTTGAATTCATCATTCAGGCAAAGCTTGGCCGTCGTATTAAGAAAACACTCTAATGAACACGAGTGTTGTTACACTGAAATGATTAACACAACGCAGTTTTATGCTAACATAACCATTGCATTTTTTTTCTCATGATGAAAATCAATCATTATGATGAGTGATGAGGACCAAACATTAGAAGCGAAGGCAGGGTATTTCGACAGACAGTGTATATGTTTGTGTGTATGGTGTATGTGCTCATGCATAAATTTGCACGAGTGGGAGGAAGAGATGAATGATGGATTCCACATGTGTGTACATGTCACTGATCCCTATGCTTTGTTTTGTAAAGCTGGCTAAGTGGTATGCTGTTGGGCTGAAATGGATCCTGTGTGTAAGGACAGGCAAACCAGAGCCCCATGCTGAGGTGTGTGTGTGTGTGTGTGTGTGTGTGTGTGTGTGTGTGTGTGTGTGTGTGTGTGCGCTGTGGACTTGAAAAGAGAGGAGAGCTCATATTTCTGTGAGTGTGGATCTTTTCAGGCTTGTTGTGGATTTTGTCAACAGTGTATGTGATGGGATAAACACTAAATAAGGCACCAATTCAATGCCCACCCTGAAATCAACATCAACAACAAAAAAGTTGGATCGGACATCGGATATCAGGGAAAGGAATGAATTCGATCTGATTCTGTGACAAATCTAGCACTGACTTTCTACTAATGGTATGACGACCTGTGCTCTGATGGCAGAAACAGCAACCAGTAATGATGAAAAAATTCATTTACCATAAGTTTAAAAACATAATTTATTTATTTATTTCATCCAAGACAGTCACATTAACGTATATGCGGACATGCTGCGTGATCCCACGTTGATTCCACAGACATTGTACCTGGATTTCATGAAGTAGTCGCTGAAACTGTGCTGGTTGAATGTTCTCGGGGCTGCAGGCAGTTATCATCCCTAAGAAAAGCTTTCGTTTGTGCAGTTTATATTATAGCACGTCCTCAGACTACAGTATTGGGTTTCACAGATACAAACAAAACAGCTTTGGCTTTCCGGAAAAACATTCATATCTTTGCTCTCGTACAACCAGACTCAGATAAGTGGCTATAGTGTCCCCGGCAGAGTGTGTGCGACATTTGAAATTCCCTTCTTTTTATTTTCATTAGTTACACTTTTGTTATTAGAGCTGACAATATACTGCGTCCACGGCTTTTACTGAACTGGGCGTTTATTCTGTTCTTTTATTTGATAATGCTTTATTAGATTAAGCTGTAACTCAGATTATCACTGTGCCTCCTCAATGTCTGCTTCAGAGTTAGGGCACATTTAAGGCTCTGTTTGTGGGCTTGTTGGAAGGTTGCGCATGCCAGATAGTTAATGAGTAAATACTAGTAAATACTAGTAAATTGATTCCATTCAGGTGTTTGTTGAAAGGTACACGAAGGTCCAGATACTTGTCTGGCTTTTTCTTCAACGTACTGAAAAGCACACAGGTATCATAGAAGCACATCAGGTATATTTTTCACATTCACTGCCAAGTTTAGCTTTTTTTTTTTTTTTTTACAGATGGGAAAGACGAAAGCATATCATAAACCTGTGTGTCACCTAGAATTCCAAGCATCCCACTTGAAATATGACTTTGTCAGGAGGATGTGGGAGCAAACAGAGGTTGTGTGAAAAAAATCACCTACACAAGTTCCACTGTGAGAACCTGGCTTAACACTGTGGGTCTGTAAAAACGTGTAGCTGTTGAAGAACATGTTACTGATAAAGAAACCAAACAAAAATCAAACAAAGCTGCTTTTTTTCTCAGAACAGTGGACTTGTTAGCCAGACCTGAACATTATTGATACTTTGGCAGGTTGGACATAACATTTTTCCTGACGCTCAAAAAATAATTGGATACTTAATGATGGGAAGCTGAAGACTGAAGTTGTGGTCTCTGAAATGTGCACAGCACTGTGCGAGATCATTTTGACTGCACTAGGCAGTGTTTTCCCCTTCCCTATGGGAACAACTGATAGAGCGGTACTCACTGAGATATGGCTTCAGTCTGCGAGGTCACTACTCACCCTTACACACACACACACACACACACACACACACACACACACACACAAACAAGGTGGTTAATCCATATCCAGAGTGATGATCTCACTCACCTGTGGTGAATGTTTGCTTGGACAAAAGCCCCCTTTGTTCCTCTGCAAACACGCTCTCGTTCTAACCTCACGTGAGATGCAGGAACCGAATAGAGCCGCGTTCAAATCCAAATCTCTCCCTTTATTCGCTAACAAGGCCCTTTCGTGTACTTTACACCCTTCAGTGTTAGCCCTTATTAAGTGCTAATGCAATTTAAACAGAAAGAGTGTTTGGTTTGAGCGAGTCTCTGTTTTGGATAAAAGCGTCTGATGGCCTTTCAGAAAGCCATAATATGCCTCACCTGCTTCCTACATCCTGTTTACGTGCCTTTCTGTACGACACGCCAAATATTTTCCCGCCTGTAATCTGGACGCTTCCAAGGAAGATCATTCATGCATGACCGGGTTCGATTTTTTAATCTACGTTATGACGTAATGCTTTTTAAAAAAACTTTTTTTCAGCTCTTCAGTCAATACAACACCATCACTGAGACCTTTGACCCAGTTCACAGCTTGCTAAGCTCAACTTTAAACTGATGGCTTGAGTCCAGCAGAGATGAGGCCCCCAATCAAACCCAATAATCTAGCGTTATCATAATTATGCATATTTGCAGTTTGATTGCTGCATCACGTGCTCCCGTGCACAGAAGTGAACACGTCATGCTGTAGGAATGATTCAAAATGAAGTGATTCATTCCTGCTTCCCTATTTGTTCACTCTTGCTAAGGAAGTCTTCAGCTTTCTTTAGACTCAGGTTAAGCTTAGTCCAAACCCGATTCATACCAAAAGCACTTCCGTTATTCAGCTGACAGACCGGATACGAAGTTTTCATCCAGACAGCCTCAAATGTCTAATCCAAAGTCTTATTACTGCAGAGAGATCTGTTTTAGTCAACCCCTAACTTTCTATAACACTGAGCTAAACATGTTCTTAAGCATCTTTTGATGTACTTTTAAATATAAACAAATACAAACAAATATAAACAAATATTGTTTAATGGTATGCATGAGCAAAGATATGAAAAAAAGGATTCAGAAAAATGTGTATGACTGCAAAGCTGAGTAATCACATTTTTGCACCACTGTGGTTCAGTTTTGGCTCATTCCTCTTGGCAAACCATCTTTAATTCCCAATGTTACAAGGGTCATTGTGCTGGACTTGCACATTCCAAATCCTCCATAAATTTACAAATGGATTCAAGTCAGGAGATTGGCAAGGCCGTTACCGTCACGTTTTAAAGACCAGCTTTGAAGTATTTTGGCTGCATGTTTGGAGCTCTTGAAACCTTTTCTCCCCAGATACATTTTATTGGCAGATGAGATAAATCCTAATATCTCCTGGTCCATCGTTCCATTCAATCTTCCTTTGATGACCTGTAATGCCCCAGTACTGTTTGTAGAAAAGCAACCTCATATCATGTTTTTCCCACCTCTGTACTTCACTGTATGAGTAGTGTTCTCGGGATCATGTGCCCAGCTCTTCTTTCTCCAAAGTTACTGCCATCTGATCAGAGTGCATTGTTCCAAAATGGTCTAAATGCTCACGTTCAAATCTAAATGCACATGCTTTTTTTGGGCTGAAGGAGTGGATGTGATTGGCAGCACAATTTGTTGCGTATTGTTTGCTAAGAAACAGTTTCTCCTGTTGCTATGAGGTTTGACTCTTTTAAGCATGACTGCTAGCTTATCTCTTACCTTCCTTATCAATAGTCGTGAGCTCTTGTGTGGAAAACCTGTCCAGCGCCAAATAATTGTGGTTTCTTGAACTTTCCACTTGCATATTATTGAATCAAAAGGACAGACAGATATGTTTTTGGGTCTTTGCTATTCATTTGAGTGTTTTTCAATAAGGGAGGCCTTCTCTCTCTCTGTGACATCTTCCTAACGACACCAAGTGCAATTTGCACCATGTTGTTTACATCGAACCCCAAACCAGACTAACAGATAAACTTTTTAAAAAATTGAGATAAATTAAAACGCCAAGTATGGGATATCTGTAATTCTCTCTCGAATTATTGGTACCCCCGATAACCAAGTTAGGAGACACTTGAAGCCGATTGATTCTGTGGTCACTTAACTATTCAAAAATAGACCAGAAGATACGTTTGGATCATTGTGCGGCCGAGAGATGTGACCACAAGTGACCTTGCAGATGTAGCCAGATTTTAATCTGAAGTATCCTGGTGTTAATAAAGTCCTTGACACCATGTATCCTAACAAGATTCCCAGGGCCTTTGGAATTAAAACAAGCCGACAACATCACACATCACAGTTTATGGTTTAAACAAAGGCTTTCTTATGGCAAGCATGCCAGATAGTTTTTTGGCACGGAGGTGGTGAGCATCACAGCTCCTGCTGTTTGAAGCTTCTTAATTATTTCCCTAATAGTGTAGATTGGTATTTCCAGGTGGTACACAGTCCACTGTCTCATTTTATTTGTGCATTCTCTGATCTTCCCCGTGCTCATGGATGATAAGTATTTTGTCTTCACCTCATGCACTATTTGTCCAAAAGTTTGTAGACGCCTACATGTTTCTGCTGAAAGCAAGGGTATAAGTAGGGAAGCTGGGACTAGATGCTGGAACATTGGTGTGAAGATTTGATAGCAGCCACAGGAACACAAGTGAGGTAAGATACTGATGAGTTTATCCATACCTGGATAAACAGGCATGGATCTAAACGCCACTCCAACTCATTCCAAAGGTCCTGGAAGGAGCTCAGTCACTCCAGAGAATAACAGTTCTACTGCCCCTCAGCTGAGTGCTGGGGAGCTTTAAACAGAGCTTTAGGCTCTTGTGTGGTGTCTCCAGACCATTCCATTCTATTGCCAATGCTTTCTACACAGCATTACTCTACATACATATACAAACGGTGTGTGTGCAATGGAATGCCTTGGCACTTTGTGCATATTAGCTCAGTTCATAAATTAGAAAGGGGTCTGGATATTTTTGGACATGCTTATTTCTATATTACTGAAACAGGAAGTCTTGAATCAACTCTTTATAAATACTCAAATGGTCTTAAAAAATGTAAAAAAAAACAAAAAAAAAAACTAATGAGGCGATGGGGACTTTCTGTATAAAAAGGTCAAGGATTGCCAGTTACTGTGACAAGTCTTTGAGAAAGAAATGTTCTTGTTTTGTCTATATATAACTTAAAAATGTGATTTTTCTGACATGTTCTGTGTAAGAAATGCATTATTCTAAGCTTGTTATGCTCTTCTTTTACCAAGTGTCAGAGTGGTGTGCTAATGGAGCGTTTTAGGTAAGCCCCTGTTCGGCTTCAACAGGGTCATATTTGTTATGGTGTGTGTGTATCTGTCTCAGAGAGCTTATCCAGACACCACGACACGTTCATACCCAGCTCATACTGAAAAGCCTGATTTGGAATAGAAGTGCAGTGGGCTACAAGGCCAGCCCTGATGGATGAGCCGGAGTGTTAGTGCCTCTCTACATGAAAGCGTGGGCTTGAGAGTGGAGACAGGTCTGTTTTGACCAAAGTGCGGCACAGTCGGGATCACCGAGACACTTTAATACTGTCCGGAACTCTTGTGATGTCATGACCAAATCCATCGATATGATCTCATAATCTCAGAGTTGAAGGCACAGTGCATTTGCTCGTGTTCAGTAGGTGAGAAGTTGGCGCAGGCTTGAGTAAACCTCCTTCTTTAGTTAGCCTCCCTGCATGCCCAGTTTTAGTCAAACAAATCAGGCAGCACAGACTCTTTTGTTGATGTTCTTGTTGTCAGACCTCAACCGACAACTCAGAACTGATAACAGACAAACTCACAGACAACCATATAATATTATTCGTTATTAGTGAGTCCAAGTTTAGGCCTAATCCACATTTACACAGGTTTTCCTTCAAGTCAAGTCAACTCAAGTAGATTTTGAGCCATTTCAGCCATATTCACAGCACAGTTTAAAAACCAAATAACGTTTTTCCAGGACCGTGGTGCAACACGAGAACAAAGAGAAATCTCTTCCACACAAGCACAGTTTAAAAAAGAATCTCTGTCTGCATGAAAATGCAAAACATGCCGTCAAGATCAGATCAAATCAACACGCAGTGATATTACATTAACCATAAAGCCATGCTGGCCAATCAGGAGCCTGAATAAAGTTATCCCCTGTTCTAGTACGCTTACAAAACTGGCAGTGTGGGCAGCACAGTCTTTGTACTACATTATTTGTTGGTGTTTTAATGAGTGGTGGAGGTCTATTGGGTGGAATACTTGCCTCTGGATCAAGAGCGGGTGGGTTTGAATCCTACCTTGAGCACCACCACCGGGTTCCTGAGTAAGATCCTTAACACCAAGTTGCTCCAGGGAGACTGCCCCCTGTAGTTAGGGAACGGAGGTCGCTTTGGATAAAAGTGTCTGATAAATGCCGTGAATGTCATCCGAATAAAATGTCCTCGTCTGTCCGCTGTCCTTGATTTTGACTCATCTGACAGTCAAGCTGATCCACATGCTGGTCAGCTCTATGAATATATTTAGGGAGGTCGTGGGCTACAAAGCAGGTGATTTCAGGGATACAACCCGAGTTGTGCAAGAGTTGGATGTAGGAAAGACCTGCACAGTGCATGCTGATGCCATCGGGAGAGTGACTGTATATTTATGTAAACATGTAAAAAGTCCTGTTACATTAAAGCCAGCACTATTTAGCACCATCTGCCATTGCACAAAATAATGAAAACGAAGAAGACGATGGAGCACACGTTGAAGTTCCAAGCCAGAGCTCTCCCTACATGTGTCGGGTTCAGACCAGGATGGACACAAGCGCAGAGTAAAACCGGCAACAATATTTATTCCATAAATCAGTAGATTATAAAAAACAGACGCTGGCAGCGTTCCAGAACCAAAGGCCAGTCTGAACAGTAAACAAATCCGCACTGTCCTACTAAAGAGACGAGTACAAGAGAAGAGTCCAAATAGTCAGAGTCCTGAAAGGCATCAGTGAGCAAAACAAAGGGGTGAGTCAGGAATCAAATTTGAGAAATACAGGCAGGGTAATACAAACCAGGGAAATCGAATAATAAGATACAACAAGTGGCTGCTATGCAGGGATAGTCCATGGCAATACTCAACCAATCTGAATCCAGAAGTGTTTGAGTAAAGTAAAGCGGCTTGGTGTGAACGCACCATAGCACAGCACACAGTGTGAAATTCATTAGAGTCATGTGATTAGAAGTTAATGTTAGGAAGAGGGGCAGAGTTTGGGGTTTGTGTTCTGATGAAATCTGACAACACGTCAACTCTGAAACCAGAGTTTCTGAACATCTTCCTCCTGGAAGAAGTTTTCCCAAAGGTCAGTTTTCAGTGACCTGAAATGCTGTGGATGAAAGGACATCACCCATGTCAGTGTGGACGAGGCCTTAACCTCCATTGCAGCTTCCATTCTTTTCGAGAGTCCTGTTTTCAGTTTATCTCCAGAAATCCACAGGGATATTTTTCCATGCTTTTTGTAAAGTCTCAGTCTTAGATGTCGGCTGCTTCACCATCAAAGTTAATCCAGATTACAAATTTAAATTCATCAGTCCTCCACATCTTAGATACACAGTTTGGGTGTTCTGGTGTAGATGTTTTTCTTTTCTGCCTGTTTTTTTATTTCTCAGTAACAGGATCTGCCTGTGTGAATGTGTGTGTGTCTCTTTGAAGGGGAGTATTATGACAGTGAGAGATTTGGGGGCAGCTTTTGTTTGGAATAAACAGCTGTAACTGGGTTTGAGACTGGAAGGATGGAGTTAAACTGGTAACAGTAAAGAGTGGATGAACGAATTACTGATAGGTTTTCATATTACTTGAACTTAATAGTCACTTTGACTGTGAATTAAATGAACAGAAGTGTCTTATATGACTTTCGGACAGTAATGCACAAAACTTGATGATATAAGGCATTAAAACACATTCCCAAATATATGCCGAAACCTTTGCTAGCAGAAAGACACTATTTCACACACTGAGAAAAACAATTTAAACAGGTTTTGCACAGTATTGTACATAAAATATTTTACACCACCATCAAGTTTAAAGTAAGGAATCACAGACAATATAGTATTTGTATGGAAATGGTGTAAAATAAGCAAATTGCCCCAAAGGCTTAAACGTAGACCTGAAAGGGTTAACAGACATTTCCGTTTTTTGCAGATTTTCATCTGTTACAGTCAGAATTAAGGGGAGAAGGAACCAAGCTGGGCTTGATTTTCCCCACGGAAGTGCTGTGTTTTCACGCCATGACTGTGTGTATCTTATCAGGCTGGGTCAGAGGCTAATTGGCCAGAAAGGGGGAGGCAGCAGAGGCCGATGACAGATTAGAGCAGGAAAAGCTTCTGAAACAAAAAGCCCTCTGCTTCTGCGGGGTCCTGGTTATGCGTGGTCCTGGATTTGTGTTATGAATAGCCACGGTTTTTCTTTGCTTTTCTTTTTTTTTTTTCAGTTTCTTGCAGGACCGCTGGGCTGTTAGGGAGAGAGGGGGTACAGATTGACGTCCTAAAATGGAGCTTTTGTATTTTTAGAGGTTCAAACGATCCATTACACCATTCATCATGAGATGTCGGACTGTGATTCATGATTTCGAATTAGGCTTGATATGAATAGCGCTGCGCACCCTCATGTTTTTCCAGAGGTCTTTAAATGCAGTAGCTGCAGTGATAATCCCACCCTGTGACAGCTTCGCATCTGGGCCAGCGGAGTTGCACTGTCAGCCATAGATAGAAAGGCCGCAGCTTAGCTATAGACGGAAAAAAATGTTTTAGTGGCGAAGTTTGGCTTGTGAGATTACACAGCAATCTCATTCCTTGCTGAACCCTCTCTCTCCCTCTCCCTCTCTCCCTCTCTCTCTCTCTCTCTCTGTCTGTCTATGTCTCTCTCTCTCCCCTGTGAGTAAGGCAGGAGACCACAGAAATAGCCCTCGCTGTCTTTCGGTGTTAGGGGTGATTTAAAGCAAACCTAATTATATAGGACTCACCTGACAGTTGACCTTAGCACACTTTGAAACACACACCTTTTATTCTATCATTGATAAATGACAAAAAGGACAATGGCCTTCAGTCTCCCAGTCTCTCTCTCTCTCCTCAGCTTGTGTGATGGCTCTGCAGGATTTGAAAAGGTTTGGATCATTTTTCAGTCGGCGTTCAAAGCGCGGCGTTCTCATCCTGCGCTCGTTTTCACACCTCTCATTTATCGCTGGCTCTCAAATCCACCCAAACAAAACACCCTCGTCCGTCCCTCAGTGTTTACCCAACACAGCCCGGCCACTTACCCAAAGCCTTATTTACCCCAAACAGGCCAGAGCTGACCCAGACTCAAAGCAGGGCCAAAACGAGGCATATCCAAGGAAGGAGAGAGGGGAGCGAAGGCTGGATGAGTGAGGAAGGGGGAGGGAAGGGTAAATGGGGGCAGGCTGTCCAAATGTGGCGCCTTGCTGTGGTCAGCTGGACAAATCTTGTTCTGATGCCATCCATCCGACCAATAATGCTGTTGTGGCACGATGACAGATGCCCTTGTATTGCAGTCCAACACAGAGCCACCCATGGAGCCTGGTTTATTGTACAGCAGAGGTTCAAACAAGCAAAGTGAGATGTTTTTTTTTTTTTCGTGCTGGACCGAGAACAGAAACCAGAGCCTGTCAGAAGAGGAGTTTTCTAAACTTCGGGAGTATTCTCTCCCCTCTTTCAGGCTTGTATCCACACGATGTGAAAATAATCCTCCGAGTTTTTATGAATATTACTTCTAACCGCCTGTTTAATAGCTGCCTCAGCGAAATCTGCTAATCAACTTGGAGCGCAAAAGTTTACCAGGCCAAATGGTCTGGGCCAGCCATGAGCACAGCCAAGAATAAAATGACATTACCAGGCAAACCCATCTTTCAGACCAGTGCCACTCGAAGTAATCAGTCCATTCACAAATGTATAATTTTCATAGCTACTGTTGTAATGTTGGACACACTTTACAGACCTCTGGCAAAAATCCCATTCAAAACAATGAAACCCTTGCATTTCTAGACTGAAATACAGAATCCATTGATTAATTCTGTACATCTGTTAGGACAGACAGTGTGCAGTATTGTCAGCATTGTAGCAGATTCTGTGCTGTTGCTGTTTCCAATAGAATTTCATTTGGGATGGGGGTGGTTCCAGAGACTAGTGAGGTTTAAAGCTGCCAGCTAGATTAGTCTGTTGTGGTTACCGTGACCAGAGACGAAAAATGACATTTTAAGCACCATACACATTTAAACTGCATGTGGTGCTATAACAGCCTACCACAGCAGACGAAAACTAATCAACCATCTTCACAGCGCTAGGAGTAGGTGTCTGGGGCAAAAGGTTTCTTTCGCTGGTGGCAGTGTTTGCCCATATTGAGACTGTAATAGCAAACACCAAAAATTGGTGATGAAGGAAGAGCTTTGACTGATATTTTGGTTTAATAAAGGTGGAAGAAATGTGCAAATATGCAACAACTCAGGCTATTTATACTTTGTTATAGCATTACACCGCGAGGGTCTATGCCCGCCAGGCCGCCGGTCTAACCAGCTTTAAAAAGCTGCACCAGTGTAGTCCAGCTCAATAACATAGCATTTTAACTTTAAACAAAGATTACAGCAGCCCAGTTCTGGACAATTTTGGAGTACCATCCCTTACTTTGTGTTTTCTCTGCTCTATGTGTGTAAAGTGGCCATTTGTCATGCATGAACACACCACACAGTGCAAGTGAAGCAGTGGGCATCTGACAATGGGAGCAGTGTGTGGGGATGGTATATTGCTCAAGAGTGCCTGGGATTCAAACCCACAACCTTCTGAATACAGGGGGAACTTCCTAACCACCAGGCCACCAGTTCAGCTCAGGAAAAGCTTTATAATTAGTTCATAGTTGCATCAGGCGTGTTGGGACCAGAGGAATGTGCAGGGCAGGCATGCCCCAGAATCAGGACTGAGAAAAACTGATGTTAGGTGTTTTGAGATGTGCTCTTACATTTCTCACTGAACTAAGAGGGATTTGGGCCAACATTCTTTAAAGCTCATCCAACCCGGGAGCGAATGCATTGTGGTCACCTTCAGAAGGCCATCAGCATCCTGCTTCTCTCTCTCGCAGTCTTTGCCTTTTCACCTTTTCCTGCCCTCTGCTCCAGCTCGAGGAGCTGCAGGTTTGTTTCTCTTTACAGCAGCAGTCAGACTCAGGAGTCAGGCTGTTCTGTTCAAAAGACTCTTTTGTGTTCGGCGAGCCAGAGAGGCCGCCTGTGCTCAGGAAACCTTTGAAGGGGCTTCCCGAGGTAAAGCAGCTCCCTCTGCAACTCATCTGTCATAGGCACTATTAACACTTCATCTTTGTCCTCTGCACTCGTTCTACCACTCCCTCACTCCCCTCTGCCCTCATCTGAGGTGTTTCCTGAGGAAAGGAGGAGTGAGGTGGAGGTTTATTCGCTCTCTCTGCGCTGGCACATGTTAATGAGACTTTCAGAGGCGCAGAGCTGCTCTCAGGTTACCCTGTTTCAGCCTCCGCCGACCTTCCATAATCCCTCTCTCTCCCTCTCTCTCTCTCTCTCTCTCTTTCAAACGCACACACATATACAGTAAGACGTGGCAAACGTATAACATCACAAGACATTTTCATGATACTCAGCATAATATTTAGTCTAGTTTATTGGAAACAATGGAAAGCACAAAGTGCATGACCAAGACAGCAGTGCCATTTTAGAAAGGCAAGGAAAACTGAGGACAATGATTTTTGATTGTAGTTTGATGCAGCTTCCAAATGTACCATTAATTCTTCAGTCTGTACTGTTTTTTATATGGAAAGCAAGCTGCAAAAACAGCCTGTTCTACGTTCGCTGTATTTATGATGTCAAGGAAACCACCTGTACATTTCTGCCTACATTTGGTCTAGATCAGTTTAGCCCCACCAATTCGTTTTGAGGTTATAAGTAGTAGCACAGACTGCCTTTAGAAAGAGGCACAGTACAGGACATCCAATCATGACTGAGATTATTTACATATAGCAGTATTATAGGCAAAGAAATAAATAAGAAGCTGGAAAATGGTCATGTGAAAATAAATGATGGGTGTTTTGGTGCAAAAAAAATCACACGAATGGGAAAAAATATAGGTTATGGGCCATTTAGGATGGAACACGGCTGAAAAATAATTTGTAAAAACAGATAATGCTAATAAGCATCCATTCAATTATATTTGTCCAGTTACTGTACACCGTTGTTTTTTTACAGGCTCTTTATAATCTGGGCCTTCTAAAAGTCTTTTAATGGTCCATGTAGTTCAGTTTTATAAAAAGACTAATATGCTTTTTCATGCTCAAAAATATCAAATTGTGACATTTTTCGTAATTTTGTCTCACTGTTCACCCCTAATTCAGTGACATAATTTCGACTAATTGCCTCATAACCTTATTTCTCTCTCGGGCACTGGAGCTTTGAATCTTACTTCCACTTTATTTGTTTTTGTGCTCGTCTGGCTTGAGCTTTGGAACACGTTTATTTACTCTAAGCCCCTTTTAAACAAAGTACCAATTCAGGTCAATCTCCTACCGAAGGTAAGGGCCCCGTTTAGGCCATGTTTTGATGTACCACTGCTGAGCCATGAGTGCAGTATTTTTCAGTTCTCATAGTGGGGTCATGACCTCTTACAGTTTCTATGTCAGTGTTCTCTATCTGAATCACCCTCAGTGCCCTGTCAGAAATAAGAGCATTTAATAAGAGCAATTAGAACTGAATGGGGTTGTTACACGCGAGGTTGCCCTGAGCCTCAGGGCCTATCAGACCTGAACAGCAGGAATGCCGAGCACAATGGTAGAGTGAGATGATGACGTTATTGATCAACTTCCCATTGCATCGAACTAAAGACTAATTACCTGTCATCAGACACCAGGTTCACTGCTGGCATTCCTGATCATCAGCATCGACACTGGCCTTTGTTTCTTTCTGGGAATTTGCCAAATATTTCTGATAATATCAGAACTCTTGTGTCATATGTTCATTCTGATTTTGGGTGGGATAGTGTGTGCTTGTGTGTGTATGTAGTATGCATGTGTGTGTGTGTGTGCATGTGTGTGTGCGTGTGTGCATTTTGCTGTGTAGTTAATAATGTTGCTGTTGTAACAAAATCTGTCATAAGACCTTCATTCTACAGTTTTATTTACAACCCCAAATCAGAAAAAGTTGGGACAGGGTGGAAAATGTGACTAAAAAAATAAAGCAGTAATTCACAAATGTCCCTTAACTTTTATTTCATTGCAGACAGTATGAACACAAGATAATTC
>JBBJLS010000128.1:20412916-20431562 GCA_037577275.1 Bryconaethiops microstoma
GTATAAAAACACTGCTGTAATCGACACTCTCCTCTCACAGTGAGACCAGTTGGACGGTGAAACACTACTAGAAGTTCGTTAAAGGTAATTATTGCCATTTTGTTTAAGAGAGAACGAGAGATTTGGTTTCTTTGAATTATTCAAGTTCTGTAAACGCTGCATCATTTCTCTTATTGCGATGTTTTGTCGTTTCCTTCAAAATTATGCTTTAAAGAACAATATTTTTATTTGAAAATTAGGTGAAATATTGTCACCTATAAAAGATAAAACCTGAGAAACTCAACATTTTTGCAGTGGCTGAAAATTTTTCCAAGGTTGAAAATTTACAAATGACATCTTTTATTATTACATAATATATGATCTTCACACAGCAGAAAGTAACAAAATAATCAACAGTGCACTGAATCTGTCGTTCTCACCTGCGTTGAGCAGCAGCAGGGCGCAGTCCAGATGCGCTTTAGCACAGGCTGCATGCAGCGGCGTCCCAAAGTAAATGTCAAAGGCCTCTAGCGAAGCTCCTTTGGAAATCATCAGCGTCACACACGCTGCACTACCTGCAACAAAAATGCTCCCAATGACTTGAAGGTATCCAAAACAAGGGTGAAGGATATAGCAAAAGTTAACATCCGGATATGAGGTCTGTGAATAAGCTGGAATGAACAGAATGAAAGCAGCAGTGCAACATTTATAAAAAATTTTAAAAAACGAATTTTTAAAAAACATTTGCAAAAATCTGTACTAATTATGAAGAAAGGAAATTATGGGGGAAAAATCTAACAATGGGTTAAAATAGACTGATAGAAAACACTAGATGCTGTTTATAGGCTCACCCACAAGTCACACCCACTGAGGTAAGTTCCTCTGTGTTTGCATATTTGTCACACTAAAGGGTTTCAGGTCCTCAAACAAAATGTAATATGAGAAAAGGAGAGCATGGTGGGAAAGCCCGGCTATAATGACCTTTTCATTTTCTAGAGGAACTTTCTGCAACACCTCTATTTCCTACATTAAAATGAAATTGCCCGCTTGTCTGACAGCCCTTTCCATTCAGCCTCCTTTCTCATCTCTCCCAGAATTTCTTTTGCTGCAGCATCATGTGCTGCTCGTTTCCTCAGGATGTCTCTGTCTTATCCTCAACTTTGTTTCAAGATCTGAAAATGACATTTGCAGAAAAACGGTACAAGCTCAGAAGAGCAGGCCATGACAAAAGTTTCACGATCATGATAATATTCCTATTATGAAAAGTTGGGCTTATTTTTTCTAGAGGTTTCCTCATGAGTTGTGTACATGCTGGACTTATACTCACTCACTCACAGTCCAGTCTTACCTCCGATGCAGGCCTCATGGAGGGGGGAGGCGGTGAGGGCAGTGAGGGAAGGGTTGACCGAGGCTCCGTGATCCAGAAGCAGCCTCACACACTCCACACTGCCCGACGCACACGCGTAGCAGAGAGCGGTGCTGCCATGGATATTCCGCACATCCACCTTTAACACCACACACACACGACAGCAGAGGTGTGCAAAGCTGGCTCTACACTGATACTTCAGTTAAGACCAGCTACCAAAATTTTTTTTAAATACAAACAGGTATCACTTTTCACTGTATTACTATTTATTAGGTCTGATATTTCTTTTTATTATCATAAAAGGCGCTGTTGTCAACAAGAAGGAAAGACAAGCACAAAAAACTAATTAGGAACAGTAGCTCATATAGATGTATTTTTTTAAAAAAGATTTCTTTTTAAATAAATTGCCACATAAACTGCCTGTTTACTACTTTGAATCTCCCTGTTGGTATTATTTCATACCTGTCAAACTTATCTTTGGCATATTGAGTAGTTTCAATGAAAGAAATGTTTTACCGCGAGAGGCTGCAAAGTGCCTAAAGATACAAAGTTCCTAGATAAAGGTGTTCTAACCCAAACTTTCTGTTTTCTGCATTTAACCCATTCACCAATGAAGCAGTGGGCTGCCAACAGTGGAGCAGTGTGTGGGGACAGTATCTTGCTCAAGAGTACCCCAGTAGCGCCACCAGCAGTCCGAGCATTCAAACCCACAAGGTTCTGAATGCAGGGGCAACTTTGTAACCACTAGGCCACCCCAAAAGTGTTCTCTGCATTTAACCCATTCACTGAGCGAAACAAGGGGCTGCCCGTGTTTGGGGAGGGTGCCTTAATTGCTCAAGGATACCTCAGTGGTGCCAGTGGCAGTCCTGAGTCGTGTACAGGAGTCTGAAGCTTTACGCTTGCCCTTCACTGGAAGTAAGGGGCCTAGATCAAACCTTGAGAAACAGGTATGTCCCAATACATTTGTCCTTATAGTGTTTTAGAAACACATGGGGTCCCACAGCGCCCCTGGTGGTGAAGGTGTGTACCTGCGCTCCAGCCTCCAGCAGCAGGCGCACACACTGCGGGTGTCCCTTTACGCACGCGTCGTGCAGGGGGGTGATGTTGTCCACCGACACCGTGTTGACTGAAGCCCCCGCGTCCAGGAGCTGCCTGAGCTGCAGAACTCGACCCAGAGAGGCAGCTTCGTGTACAGGAGTCCTGTCCGCCCAGGAGCCTGCTGACAGCACAGTCTCAGCATGTAAACAAACACACACACACACACACACACACAGAGCAGAGAGCTGCACTCACCGATATCCCCATACACTGTCTGTCTGGCTGCAGTTAAATCCATCTCCGACTCAACCAGACATCACCCCTCTGACAGGAGTCCCTCTGTTTATGTGAAACTATTTATTTTTAGACAGATTCATACGATCCACGCAATAACAGCTCCCCGTGACGTCAGGAGGAGCGCGGGCATTCTGGGAAATGTAGTTTTCTGTTTTATTAGCGGTTTAATTATTAAAGTACTGAGATCTACAAACACACATGGGACATTCGAGCAATCAAAGAGGAGAAATAAAAGACTGAAAATAATATGTTCACACACACACACCCCACATCTGGTGGTTAGGGAGTTGCCCCTGCAATCATAAGTTTGTGGGTTTAAATTCCAGGACTGACAAAGTCACCACTGCGGTAGCAAGGGGCCGCCCTCACACTCTGCTCCCCGGGCACAGAGAAAGAATTTCACATCGTTCACACTGTGTGGTGTGTTAACACATGAATATAAGAGGGCATGTTACACAAATTTCGCACATTCAAACGTAGTCAATACAGATTTAAATTTCACGCTCACGCACACATACAAAGGAAAGCCACTAAATCACTTAGGTGTTTATGTTCAAAACTTTGGTAATCATTAAAAGATCTACTGCTTTCCTAAGTTTCAGTATGAGTTCAGTCGAGAGGGACAGTGAAGGATTAGCGTGCAGAACGTAAAACTGTGTTCTGGCACCTAACAGCAGGTGGCTGGCGGCTAGGAAGTCACCACAAATTTAACACACTCATCGGAAAACTATTAAATCACTTATGAGTTCATGTGAAGTAAGTCATCGTTGAACGATCTTCTGCTTTCCGAAGACCAGTTAAGAGCTCTTTTGTGAAGGATTAGCAAGCATGTAGAATGAAAGTTTGACACAGCATGGGGTGATGGCACATTTTCTCCTTTCTATCATGGGCTGAGCGAACTTTTCCAGCAGTTTGTGCTACAGCAGCTCTTCTGTGGGATCATGCCAGACTGTGTAGTCTTCACTCCCCGCATCACTGAGACTCAGTCAAAGGTTCACTGGTTGTTCTTCCTTGGATCGCTTTTGAACAATCCACAAATCTTCCCCTGTATACAAACTGTACATACATTTACACTGGCGTTAGATTTAGTGTTCTTTACTTGTAACATGTGAACTATTGGGTGTTGCTTTATTTTATATTTAAGTGGAGCTAACGTGCTGCAAGAATACAGTTTTCCTCTGGGATCAATAAGTACAAAACTAATCAACAATACTGATGCACTTTTTTTTTGACATACTACAATAGTGGTTTTGCACTTTGGTCTTTGTCTCATGAGGCTGTTGCAACAATTATTTTTACACTCAGCATCAAAGAAACGAGGAAAAACGAGGAATCAAGAAAACACTTAATATTGAGACTTTCAGGTGAAATATTAGAAACACATGGTTTGCCTGTAGTGTTTTATCAGCAGGTGCAGTGCAGGCACTGTTGTCAACAAACTCAAAAAAGTAATTAGGAACTAAAGTCCAAATAGATTTGGTAGATACTGACCACTGCATGGCAGGAACAACCCACAAGACCTGTGATTTTGGGGATGTTCTCCCTCAGTCGCCCACACATCACAAACTGGTCTATGTCAGTCTTTCAGATCCTTACATTTCACTGAGTTATTTGCTACCAAATATATCCTAACCCCTAGACAGGCAGCAATGTAACGAGATCATCAATGTTATTCACCTCCTCTGTCAGAGGTTTTAGTATAGTTGTGTATAAACACTCAGGGGTTCAGTGCAAATCTACCAACATCAGTTCCTTTACAGTGGTGGAGAGTTGCCATGGCAACACCACAAATAAAGGCATTTTATTTACTGTGAACCTCCATGTGCCTCCTGGGATTTTACCTGTTATGTTGATCGATGAAATTATCTGATTCTGATTCGTTTTGAGTACTATTCTGCCTTACAACACTCTACATGTATCTCTCAATCATGAAGGTGTTTTAAAAAATATTTTAGGCCAAAAGCATATCTCGAACTACGGTTAAACAATGTCTCAGGCATCAGGTACTAGTATTTCGAACCATTCGGTCTAAAAACTTTGTGAGGGAGCTTTTGGAGGCATTAAATTTGTCAAAGTCTTTTTTTAAAATCACACCACTCAGAATAACATTTATCACCATAACCATTCAATTATGTAGAAACATCAAATGCAGTCAGTTTAACTCCCCTTCAAACACCTCTACTCAATCAAAAACTGCCCTTAAAAAGGTCCAATACACACATTTCTGCTGTGTAGCAAGAATCTAGACAAGAATCTCTCTTCCAAAACCATTCTGTTACATTTTAGTCATTTTATTCATCGGGTCAAATGAGTGTAAAACCACCATTCGGAAGGAAAACACAAACAACGGTTTCACAAGTTAACATTTTTACTTCGCAGTACAGAAATCATTTGAGCCCTATTTGCTCAGCACAGTTCCTCCGCTGTTTAAAACACTGATGACATTTTGCACAGGGCCCTCTGACATGCCAATACTGCTGTAGACATTTGGTCCTTTCTAATGCAACAGAGATATAAAGGAGAGAACTAGGCCACTTTTCTCATCTGCTTTTTTAAGAGCTCCTCTCTGCAACAACAATCAGAGAGACAGTTCCTCTAAAGCACAGTGTTCAAGCAGCTCTCACAGACTTACACAGTTAAGTAGCTTTCCCGTTGACATGTGATGACCCCTGACCAGTGGCCTGAGAATCACGCACTGCTTCTCACAACAGAGATGCAAAGGCAATAGCTGGAAAACCCCCAGTCTCCCTGTCCTACCAATTTACAGCCGCACAATTTACAGATAACAGGTCAGTTATGTTATGCCTCATTCATATTTAGGAAAGGTATGTATATAATCGGAGGCTGGATGAGCATTATTTGAAGGTAAACAGGATTTTATACATTTTCTGTGCTTGATACTTCCCTTACATTTGCGAAGCAAGGTTTTGATATACATTGCTAGCCACAGTTTAGTAACTAGTTAAAGCACCAATCTGTAGGAAAATACAATGCGTCGTCATTCCTTTCATCAAAGTTGGTAATTGCGGTCTAAAATCTTTAGAGGATTACTTTTGCAAACCTAGTTAGCTGAACTTAACAGACATTTTTACAGTTTTGCTCTCCTTAGACACTTCTGCTCGAGAGGCCATCTTTCAGTTTTTGCACATAATTATAAAAAAATACTTATTTTTAAAGTACTGTCTGTTACCTGTGCCTTTGTCAATTGAGAGAAGAAAAAAAAAAAAATCTGATCATTTGGCATCTTTGGACTAAAAGTCCTCCCTGTCTGAGCAGGGTGACAACACGATGACATGATGGCAACTGGATACAGGACGTCGACCAACAATCAGTGCAATGTCTCATAACCTGATTATACAAAGCAGACCGCCAAACCCTTCTCCCCACTTTAAATGCTAAATCTGTAATGGTATACAAGAAATTCCTTTATGGGCAACAACATATACTTGAAATCATCAGCTAGCCCATTTTGGTTACCTTTTTTTTTTTCTTCTTTTTTCTTAATTTCTTTTTTTACTTAAAGATTACCATCCTCTGAATACGTGATATTCAACAGTGCCTTGAGCCAAGTTACTGGTCTGCCCCGTCACCGAAGATGTCGTTCTTCTTGCGCTCCATCTCAGCAAAGTCAAAGTCCGTGCCCGTCATGCGCTTGTAGATGTCTTTGATGTCGTCACAGGTCGTCTCAAAGTGGGTTGTAGCATCATAGGAGCGTGAGATGAAGACCTGAACCCCAAAAAAGAGAGGAGGGAAAAATATAAAAAATAATTACATACATATGTAAATAAATAACTGCGTTTAATGTCAAGATACTTAATTTAAACCTGCCATTCAACATTCAGTACCAAACTGTTAATGGGAGTCCAATGCAGTGTAGTCCTAAAAAAGTTACCCAATTCTATTACTGAGGTGTGCTTTCAAAAGTACGATGCAGTGCAAAATTACTTATCACGTATCAGGCAATCAAAAGAGATAACAAAACTACACAAACATATACAACATATATAATAAAACACCATCCATGACAATTCTCTCCAACAGGTTCCGTACACCACAACCTTATTTTTCCACATCATACAACACCACAGGTAACTGTGCAGCCAGAATACTGGCTATCAACCTAACTGGTAATGTATGAGTACATGCTAAAATACTCACTCAAAATGAAGTTTCATTGGTTGGAAAAGATAGTCATACACTATCTTTTCCAACCCAAAACTGAATGCTATGTCTATGTCCCGTTAAAACAAAAGAGTAAACTTTATTGCACCTTACTTTACAAATATACACTACCAGTCCAAAGTTTGGACACACCTTCTCATTCAAAGATTTCCTTTTTTATTTTTTATTATTGGCTATATTGTAGATTAATATTGAAAACATCACCTATTGCTCTGATGACAGCTTTGCACACTCTTGGCATTTTTTTCTATCAGATTCATGAGAAATCGACCTGGAATGGTGTTTAATTAACAGGTGTTCTCTGTCAAGACTTCATTAGTGAAATTTTATGCCTTCTTAATGTGTTTGGGACCATCAGTTGTGATGGTCGGATTGGTACACAGTTAGTGATCCTATTCCACTACGGTTCTACTCCACAATATGGCAAGAACCACTTAAGTAAAAAAACCAAAAAAAAAAACCAGTCCATCATTACCTGATTACAAAACATATTCTGGTTTGTTTAACTCTTTTACTGTATACTGCATAATTCCATGTGTTCCTTCATCATTTTGTTTGTTTTCAATATTAATCTACAATGTAGAAAATAAAAACAAAACACAAAAAAACATTGAATGAGTAGGTGTGTCCAAACTTTTGATTGGTAGTGTAAGTGGCACTCAGAGGAACTAACCTGGCTCTCAGCTCCCAGGTCAGTTGGAGCATACAGATCACTGATGCTTACAAACCTGTGAAGAAACAAACAGTAGAGAAATCAACACGCAGCAGAATGTAATATAATCCCGTCAATGCAATTATCATATTGACATAACTCCACATCAACACAGACTACATACTTCTGCTCAATAGGCTCCAGCAGGTCTAGGGCTGGTTTGACCTCCTTCTCAGGGTCGTTCGTTTCCACAGTGGTGCTGACGATGGCAATGTATTTACCTTGGGCTGCCACATTGTGTGCATAGGAGATCATACACACGTAGATATCTATAATAAAACACATATGAAATAAGAACATAAACTCCATATATAACACAGAACGCGAACCTAAACAAATTGAGGTTTGGCGCACCATGCTTCCTGTTGACCTGGTTCTGAGGGATGATGAGCTGACAGGAGTTGGCATCCGAGGTGCTCTTGATGGGGTGACTCAAGACGCAGATGACTCTGATCACCTTGCCCACAACCTTGGCACGATCCGTGATGTAGCTGGGATCGCAAATCAGCTGCTTACAGCGGGCGATCTGAGCACAAGAGAACAAAACGCACCATTTTTAGCAGAACAGTGGTTCTGCCCTTCAAAAACTCATATCTGAGCATGTATAGATGCTGCAGAATCAAATATCAACCATACAAAATGATCAAAACAGTTTTGAGAAGGGACAAAAACTAAACAAAAACTCACCTCTCCCTCAGATTTAACACCCACTACTTTGCCATTCTCATAGATGATCTCCTCAATTGGCTTGTTCAGCATGTAGGTTCCTCCATAGATGGCACTTAATCTACAACCAAAATAAACATCAAGTTGGTGCCCTCTAGTGCTGTGGTATGGTAGTGCTATATGACAATTCAAATGACTACTTCTGTAGATAGCTATAATACAGAAATAGTCCATATGTAAAAAAAAAAACCCCAAAAGAGCTTACCTGGCAAAGCCCTGGGGGAGTTCTCCAAGACCATACAAGGGGTAAAGATAGGGGCTCTTCCCATATCTTGCCAAGGACTCACTGTACAATTTAATCCTGTTTATCGTCTCTATGCAAGGCTGATCCAGATAACTAGAGTGGGGGAGGGGTGGATAGAAAGGGAAAGTGAGAGAGAAAAAAAGATAAAATACACAGTTTAACACCAGTGGAACATCTGGGTTTACTACGCTCAAACGCTGGTGGACTGATATTTTACAATGCTGAAAAAAAACGTACTCATCTGTGCGGTAGAGGGCAATGGCATGGCCTGTGAAGTCAATGACATCTTGGCCCAAGTCAAACTTCTTGTAAACCTCACGCATGGTGGTCTTATTGGGGTCTACGCCCTCCATGGTTTTGGGGTCATTCTCATCAAAGTTAGCAACAAAAACCAGGAACTTTCGGAACCGTCTCTTCTCAAACAGCCCCATCAGACCTGAAGGACCAATGAAAACTTTTAGTCTGATCCACAGGACATCTGATCTCTTTGCTCCAGTTTAGTTTCTAAGTGAAACTGAACATCACATCAAAGCTTAATACCTTTAGGGAACTTTCTAGCTGGTTGGGAGGGGAACTATGCTACACGACACTTTCAAACTAACACAATAAGCTCATTATAACCACACTTTTGTAGGCTGTAACTAAAAAAGGAAGTAACACCAAAATCAACCCAACTGAATCCGCTTGGAGAAATTCTACTACCATAGCAATATGCTTTTTGAAATGTGCATAAATACGGAATAAGACCAAATACTTCTACCAAATACCAGAACAAATATCAAACCAAACAATATCCCTGAGGTTCAAACAGGAGTAGCTCATGATTGCCAGATGATCTTCCAGGTAACTGTACTACTGTGAAAGAAGCTGCAAGTTATTTACAATCTATGATGGAAACAATGTGGTATAGTGATGACTTGCTACTCGAAATAAACAACTTGAGTAAAACATCTATTTGCATTTTTTCTGACTGCAGATAACATTGCGTTTATTTACAGTAAATTAAAATCAAGGCTGGTGTATCAGCCAAAAAGACCATATATCCTTTTCTTCCTAGACTGGAGCTTGACTGCAGATGCACACAAGGCTGATAGTTAGTTGTAATTACGTTGTTTGTCACAGCACACAGGTGTTGCGTAATTTCTAACTGGTCTAACTCATCTACAGGCAGTTTATGAGCTCTATGTAATTAGATTCAATTTCCAAACTCGCTTGTTAAGATAATATTAATAGCAAACTATGAAAACTATTTTTTCCCCACTTTTACAAATTGTCATGTTGATATAAAAGTGATTAATCTTTTAGCTCCTCATACCAATGATCTCAAACAACATTAAAAGCCACTTACTGGAAGCCAGAGCCTCAGTCTCAGTAGAGGGTACTTTGTAGATACCACCTTTCTTGTATACAAAGCTGCCCTCAATCACTTTGAAGTCAAGATAACGAGTCACCTGTGTGATCAGCAACATACGAACCAGCTGACCTACACACACACACACACACACACACGTTGATGTCATTAATATGCATTTGAATTTACTGGAATACAAGCATTAAAAGAGTCTAATACTTTTAAAATTTAACACTGGGATTTTAGAATGATCCTCTTTTAGAGGCATGAATGAGCAACTAACTAACAGAAGTGTTAAATCAAAACGGATTGCTAGGCAACCGTATCAGCTGAGCTGTGAAATCTGGCTGCACTTGGCTTCGAGTTTTCCAGATTGTATTAGTTTTTGTTTTCCTATGACTGCTGACTGTGGAAATGTACAGGAAGAGAGTCATCAGTTCTCACCATTTGCCATGAGGAATTTGGGGATGAGGTCCACGTTCCAGTCACGGCCCTTCCCCATCGACTCGGGAGGACTGCCAGGTAGGCTGAACCGCTTGAACAGCTGAGGGAGGGAGGGAGGATGGAAGGGGTTTTTGGACAACATCAAAATCTATATAAACACTTGGCAGTCAGATCAGTATATAATGAATGCAAGAGTCAGATTATTACATTGCAATTTATGTGAGACCATTTACGGTCAGACGTGTTTGCATTTTTGAGTACAATATCTTTTTAAACATGCTGGAATGCTTGTAAGGCCTTACATCCTCCAGAGGGGTGATGGAAGCGCTTTCTCCTCCATAGTAGGAGTTCCTGTCCATATGCAAGACCTTCTTCCCCTTCACAGACATGATCCCCGAAAGGATGCATTCCTGCAAGAAAAAAAAAAGTTTGTTTACTTAGACATTCTCTCACACATGCAGTGCCAGGTGTTTCTGTAAAAAAGCAATTCATAGGCATTAAAAACAGCGCTGGGCAATATCCCACACACACACACAAATCCTTGGTTTCACTATGTTCTGTATTTCCTAAAATATTTTCCAGTAGTGTCAAACATTAGAACTAAAATTACATTAAATTACGTATTCTGGGAGCACATACCAAATTGTTCCAGATAATCACTGCAGGTGTTCAAAAGCCAGCAGCAGAACTGAGCCAAGGCAAGCTGCATTCTGCTGCATTTGCCCACAGGAGCCTCTTTGGTTTCAAAGAGTCTACCTGCATTATATTTCCTCAAATATGTCGCCAGTAGCGTCAACAACCAGATGTCATACAGGGCGGCTTGTGATACTTCTGCATCCTCTAATTTGTCCAGTCCTTGGTTAATTCCTTAAAAATGATTTTTCTTTAAAAAAAACAAACATATTGCCCTCTGCATCACTTATTTTCCCCCCCCTTATAAATCAGTGTTTCTCAGGAATGCTAAGCTGACAGAATGATGTGTTACGGTAACAGATGGGTTAAAGTGACCAACAGAGGGACATGCCATCTGGTTTACATTACCACAGAGACAAAACCACAGAGACTCTGCATAGCATTCTCTGGGTCATTTACATACTTTTCCAAGGAAAGAGAGATTTGGTTTTACTCAAAGAGTCACCACACTGCATGCAATAAAGCAACAGTAGAGCAGTTAGTGAAGTAAGTGATTAAATGCATGTGAAATGTTAAAGTAAAAGGAGGCAAACAAAGTGACCGCATGTATAAGGAAGTTCAAATTATCTTCAAATTACGCTCCACTTCAGGGCTGGAATATGTACGGACCGCACTACTACTACTGTTGTGATTTAATTCGCTTCTTCAAGTCAAGAACAGTCTGTATTGTATCCCGTCATAAGAATGGGGGTGTTTTACATGGCCTACGCAAGCACATGTGAGCTAACATGAAGTTTTCTTACCCTCTCAGAGACTGTAATGCGATTAGCTGTAGTTGTAGAGGGGGCAAACCTCAGGGCCATGTGATGGAGTGGACTTTACACAGGGCATGGAGAACGCCCCAGCCACAACAGCACAGACACTAATTTGTGTCACAGAACTGCTCATTAGGCTCAGATAACATTGCTTTACGCATTACGGAGCCCAAATCAAATCGCTCCAGAGGATCACTGCAGGCATGCAAACACCAGCAGCAGAATTCTTTAAAAAAAAGGAACTGAGACAAGGTGTGTGGCAAACAAAAACGCAACTGGTCTGAACGGAGCCCAGCTGTACCGCAGCAGGACTGGAGCTGGGCTGGAAACGTTGTTTAATTTGTAATGTGTTCAGTCCAGTCTTTTGTAGCCAGCGTGATGCAGGCTACCATTGCTGTCGAGGACAGTAGATCGAGCTCCATTGTGGCACAGGAACTGCAGATTATGTGTGTTTTTGTTCTCATTCAGCACTCTCTTATGTCCCTATTCAGTCTGAGTCAGGCCTGGCCAGAACATCCCATGCCTGGTTGGTCTCCAAACACTGACACGCCCTCAAAGTTAAGGAAAAAGGAAATTATTTGCCTTTAATGCCACAAGTCATCAATTACAACCTCTCGCACCTTTTTTCTGGCCTTCAAACTGCAGTCGTACAGCTCAAAGGCTGGTCACTGTAACACCTTTCATATAAAGATCAATGTTTTACCTTCGAACTGAAAGGCTCATACTTTCATTTCACAGAGCAGCTGAGTCAAGAGCCAGTGCAGCATCTGAGCATGCTCACTACAAGCCAATCTGCCTGCCAACAGCCATAAGTGGAACCGCATGTGGAATACGGATTTTACATATTACTTTAAATAACACTCGGCCGTCTTGATTAATCAATCAAACTTAATTCTCGAAAAACCAATCGATATGCATCTTCTTGATGAACTAGCAAACGGTAGTTATCAATATAAATGACACTTTTAACAATAAGAAACTGTTGATGTCTTGGAAAGTTTGCTACTAGTAGTCCAGATAACTGGAATACTGATATTTAGCTATTTGTAGTTTTGTTTTTGGTATGGCATTGTTTTTAATTAATGAAGACTGACAATAAACCCGCTCACATTCTCTGCATTCCAAGAAACAAACTGAACTTAAGAACCCACAATAAGTGAAGGTCTACCATCATCACCATCCCGGACTTAAATAGTGGGCAAATAAACAACATGCAGGTCCAAACCTGCTGACCTTTCAAAACATCTGACCATTCCAACACAGTACAACAGCTTTAAAGGAGAACAGGGATGCAATAAGAGTTAAAGGTTAACAGAGCTATAGTAAAATGTCTTTGCCTTCTTTTGGTGGAGACAGGCTTCAGTCAGTCACATGACAGAGCGCTGGTGTCTCAGGTAAAATGACATTTCAACTCCGTTTTCAAAGCACTGGCCGCCTGCTGGGGCCTGGAGATCTGGCTATGCGGGCGCGTCTGTCCGTCAAACAGCAAATGTCAGACCAGGCTACTATCATGGTGTCAAAATCTGCCGGGACTCGCTATTCTGAAAACTGCCACTTCCATCAACACTCACTTTTTGTTCGCCCATCCGTCCCTGTTCATCTGTCACTCATCTTGAACTCAAGGCTTACATTCGCGCCTTTGCTTTTGAACGATGACTCACTTTAGTGCACGCACCAATTTTACGGGAGATGACATTTTGTGTGGTGTGGAAGACGGGCCGTTAGTAATAATGGTTTCCCTGTGTGCCAATTTAGCTGTCACTACAGAGACAAGTTACAATCACTCTGTAGTTCAGATTCTGGAGATGAGGGAGAGAAGAGAGAGAGAGAGAGAGAGAGAGAGGGAGGAGTAAAGTATGAGAAAGACAAAAAACAAAACAAAAGCTTAAGCAATGTTAACTATGCGCAGTCAAGCCACCAGTGAATAATGTTTTTCATTCTTTTAGATACAATAATAACCAAAAACTCTTTCAGTCTCCAGACACGTTTTATGAGTCTTAACCAGGTCGTAAACAGTATAAGCAACAGTTGCGTCTTCAGAGCAAATCAAAAGGAGGTGTAATTTTTATTTATTTTTTTTAAACTCAGAGCTTGTAAACACAAAGGGGTAAAACTGCGATTAAACTGTGCCTCATCTGCTCATGTTAGGTGGGACTTGAGCAAGCGAGTGATCCAACAGCTTTTTCTAACCCGACCCATCTCAACAGTGCAGAGACTACTTTGCAGAAGCAGCTTAATTTGAGACTTTCATTTCCGTCGTGCTTCATGCCCATTCTTTCAGTGAAGGTGCTCCACTAGATTCCCTACTTCCTCTTTCCTGTTTATATGCAACACTCTCTGCTTTTGAAACAAATGAGGCCTATCAATATTTCCTGAATGTCAGCCATGCTTCCTGGGCCACTATAGGATCAAAACCTGCATTCAGCCAAGAGGCAAAACCCACAATTGGGCTGAACTAGCTTACCAAGGTCCTTCATAACAGTAGGGTTTAATCTGGTGAACTCTGGCTTCTTAAATGGGGCAGAACTTGTATGAAAGATCTGGTCCTGAAATTACTGTGAAAGCAGAGTGTTGTTCATTATACAGTAACAAATCCACTACAGCCAATACAGAAAGTAAGTCAGACTGATGCTTATCACAGGTATTTTTTCAAGTCGGCTTTTACTGTCATCCATCCAAATAAACAGTGTATGATTGAACAAAATTGCACTTCTTTCTGTCCCATGTGTGTGGACAGCACTAAAACAATTCCACACAACATAAGACATGAAGACAAAAAGATTTAAGGGGGGGGGGCAAGATATATACATTGAGGTGATAGAGTGCAAAGATGTCAAAGATATCTGGTGTGCCGATGTCAGATATACATATACACACACACACATTATATAATATATACACACACACACACACAAACGAAATCTCGCATGGTGAAGTGTATTATATGTGCATTATGTTCCTTATTAAAATAGGGCAGAACTGGTCCTGAAAAAAGCAATGTGTTGTACATTATACAGCAACAAATCCACTACAGCCAGCACTTTGTGGTATGATTTAAGAGCAAGTTTTAAGTAAAGATCCACAGGTTCTAGCTATGACTTGCATAAACAAATATAACGTCGACATAAGAACAGTGACAAGTAGTAACACTGTAGTGGACAGTCAGTACAGAAAGTAAGTTAGACTAATGCTTATCACGAGTATTTTCGCCTCCTCCTTCTTTCTGTTATGATTTAAGCCCAAGTTCTAAGTAAAGTACCACAGGTTCTAGCTACGACTTGCATAAACAAAGAACAGAAGCCCCTAATAAAGTCAGATGGAGACTGAGCTCCCACCTTCTGTTTCAGAGAAGAGGGCTGCACCTTCTCTCTATACTATTAAAAGAACCTTAGTGGATTATTTGGTAAGCCCCATGGAGGGTGTGGTTGCTCACTGACCCATGTACTGCACAAGTTGCACACTTTAGAGGAAAAAATCTCCCCACCCAAGTTCACTTTTAGCTGTTAAATAACAAAAATAGGTGGGAGCACTGAACAGTTAACCTGTGCCGCTAAACTAAACTCATTCAGTGCTCCCGAGGAAACCTAGCCACAAAATAGAAATCTAATTGCAAAAGTACATTAAGAAAAAGACTAAGGACATTTGTAACTAAAGCTAGTGTTCCTGGACAAAGTCTCAGACTGTCCAGCTGGCATCTGCACGCTATCTAGCCACGTTAGTTAAGAACTAGCCAGTGAGCTAACTGACAACTCATTATTAGCCATATTTTCTAACCCTCTTTTTGCAAAACAAGTGAACATAAATAATCAATTAAAGGCTACATGCCAAGGTAGAGAGCCTAAACGTATCTAGCAGACTGGTCACGGTTAGAAAAACAGAGCGAATATGTTTGAAAAATGAATAATTAACATTAGCTAGTTAGCCACAATTAGCCAGTTTGAGCACAAGACCAGGATAAAGCTGGCTAGCTAATGTTAGCCTGATTGGCTTTTTTGTTTTGGTACAAATTAAACAGGAAAAAAGCATGCATATGTGAAAAAGTGTGTATCTTAGGCAAGTAAGTGTACCGTCAGCCCGGTCCCCAGCACGATAACATCGTATTCTTCATTCATTTTTCAATTTCGAGCGAGTTTAATCCCCTTTTCCTGTCTGAGGGCCTGAAGAAAATGGAGAGCAGAGCAGAAGCTGGAAATGAAAGAAGGAGCCGCAACGTCAGACAGGGAGGAGCCGGTTTTTCCTCATACAATGTGGACAAAAGTATTGGGACAGACCTGTTTTCAAAGGGTTCTGGCGCTTCACTGGAAGTAAGGAACATAATCTTAATGCGTCAGCATATCTGGGCATTTTGGACAACGACCATACTTTGTGGACACAGGTGTTTTTCGATTTTCTCCCTTTTCTATTCCAGCATTTTATTCCAAGGATTTCAGTGGACATCTGCTACAGTCCGCTGCTCTACCAACTGAGCTATTGAAATACTGTCAATATTGTGATAGTATTCAATAAACATACACTATATGGACCAAAGGATTGGGACACACCTGTTTTTCAGGCCCTTCACTGGAAGTAAGGCACAAAATCTTAATGCTTCAGCATACCAAGTCATTTTGATCATTATTCCAGCATGACTGTGCCCCAGTGCATAAGCAAGGCCCATAAAAATATGATTTGATGAGTTTGGTGTGGAAGAACCTGATGGGCCCACACAGAGCCCTAGCCTCAACACCGCCCAACACTTTTGAGACTAACTGGAACAGAGATTGCGAGCCAGGCCTTCTCGTCCAACATTGGTGCCTGACCTCATAAATGCGCTACAGAAAAAATGGGTACAAATTCCCACAGAAACTCCAAAATCTTGTGGAAAGCCTTTCAAGAAGACTGGAAGTTGTTATTAATGTCCCTTTTTCTGTAATGTGACCATTTTTGTCATATATGAACATACCACAGCACAAAATTGTTCTATGCATTTAACTCACTCACAAAGTGAGGCAGTGGGCGGCCAGGAACACAGCGACCAGCAGTGTGTGGAGTACTTTGCTCAAAGGTGCCACTAACAGTCTTGAGATTCAAACAAACAACTTTCTGATCACAGGCCGAACAGCAGCGGTAGAAATATTTACTGTCCTGTGATGTTACACTTTGCTGCCAGTGGCAGCTCCAGATATGACGTTTACCTGCCAATTAGATATGCCTCTCAACCACTGGCAGGACAGGAAGTTGCAGTTATCTGCCACTGGCATATGCCTATTAAAAGTGGAATATGCCACTGGCATACAACAATATAATAAGAATATGCCAGTGGCATACGTCGAATTAGAGTGAAATATCCCACTGGAATTCGACGATTTGATAATACAGAGCTATTTTGACTGTATACAGTATGACGATATAATAAGACTATGCTAGTGGCATACGCCGACTTTAAGTGGAATATGCCAGTGGAATGATTTTACAATACTGAAGTATTTTGTCTACATATGGCTATATAATGAAAATATGCCACTGGTATATGCTGATTTTAGGTGGAATATGCCAGTGACGTATGACGCCTTAGAGTGGAATATGCCACTGGAATACTGTTATGGTTAAATATGACGACATTAGGAGAATATGCCACTGGCATATGCCGATACAAACTGGAATGTTTTTGGCATATGGCGATTTAAAGTGGAATGTGCCAGTGTAACAATTCTGCCTACATATGAAGATATAATGAAAATATGCCATGGAATATGCCGCCCTGTGTTGCAGAAAGAAATACTTATATGTCAATTCCTGATCCCCCACAGTTGCCAAGTCTCACAAAATAAGGAAAAGATGGCACCCACTTCTACGGCACAGAAAACACAGTTTTAACTCAATAAAACAGGTTGAATACATTCGTAATATAATTAAAATTAATATAAATTAAGGCAAATTATGCAGTTTGCAATACAGTTTGCATTATTATAGGTCCAACAACCTTGGTTTTTGGTTATTTTGTTCAGATGCCATTTTCTGGAAAAATGTAAACGTTCTGATTATAATATTTTAGTTTGGAATTTTAAATCAAATGTTGTCAGTAGTTACAAAAAGAATATCAAAACGTATATTGTATATGGCCACACAGTGATGAAACTTTAGGGGTGGCCTAGTGTTTAGGGATTCACGCTGGAGTCTGAAAGGTTGCTGGTTTGAATCTTACAACTAGCAAGGTACCAATGATGTACCCTGAGCATGGTACTGTCCTTGCACACTGCTTCCTAAGCGCTGGATCTATAGCTGAATGCTGCTATGCCACATGTGTACACATATAGGTAAAACCAGAAGCCACATTTTGTTGTTGTGCCACGTTGTGTCAATAATGATAGTTTATCCTTTTAACTTAATATCTTCCAGTGCTGTATATTATATTTTTGTATGTGATACATTTTAATCAACCCAGTGCTGGTCTGAGCAGAAAAGGCTCCTCTTCCCTAGTCTTGGTTTGTCTCAAGGTTTCTTACATAGAAAGGATTTTTTTTGCCACTGTTGGCCTGGGTGTTCTGGACTGGATTGCTCTAAAGCTGCTTTGTGAAAACGTATAAAGTGTTATGCTAGAACTCATGTGGCTGGAGTGTGTCAGCCGTTCCTGTAAGATGAAGGCATTGATGCTATGGACTGGCCCGCCCGTTCCCCAGACCTGAATCCAATTGAGCACATCTGAGACATCATGTCTCGCTCCATCCACCAACACCACATTGCACCACAGACTGTCCAGGAGTTGGCGGATGCTTTAGTCCAGGTCTGGGAGGAGATCCCTAAGGAGACCATCCGCCACCTCATCAGGAGCATGCCCAGGCGTTGTAGGGAGGTCATACAGGCACGTGGAGGCCACACA
>JBBJLS010000128.1:20454794-20464842 GCA_037577275.1 Bryconaethiops microstoma
TGTATATTCTAAAGGTATATATGCACACACACACACACACACACACACACACACACACACATGTATATTTATACATATATATATATACACACGCATACATACATTTATGAGTCATTACTAACCACAAGTAGAGATTACGTATGACGTTACCATATAACACAAAACTTTACGGAACATAAATATGCACAACAAACACCAAAGAACAGCAGCGGAAGCGTTGACAGACGGAAGAAAGCATTACACTGTTGATTAGTAATTCCAGTGTATTAGCAACTTGTGTGTTTAGTCTGAATAATCCCATTAGCCTAATTCTGGTACGTGTGTGTAATTCTATTTAAACTGTGGTTAATTATCAGTAAGCATATTTGAGTAATTATATATTTAATTTCCCTATTAAGCTTTATATAGAGTTGCTGTACCATGTGGCTGTGTGGCTGAGAGATGGGTGATGGTGTGATGGTGAAATGCATGGTTCTGGCACGACACATAATTCATGTGCACAGCCTTTTCAGCACAGATTCCCCAGCGCTGGCTCCAGCAACTTCACTAAAGGCAATTTTCCATAGGCATACAGGAACCATGCTGTACCTAAACCGTGCTGAACTTGCAGCATGCTTTGATTTTCCAGTGAGTCTCAGTCTGTAATCGTGTGTCTGACCGGATGTCATCCCGAAAACACATCCATGAAGTCGACCGGCAGAAAGCTTTTCTGTCGGAGCTGCTTTTGTTATTGTGGTTGTTTATTATTTATAGTCTGGTTTGAGTTTTCTTTTTTTTTCTTGGCATTCTTTTGCCGTGCGATGAAAATCTAACCCAGCTAACTTGTAAGTGATGTCCAGGTTCAAGTTTGTGTTTCTCACAGTGTTAAAAAACATTTGTCAGTTTCATAGAAAACACCCACTGAAATTTATCTTCAGCTCAAACAGACAGTAGCGCTTGTACTTTGTTGACTTTACAGTTAGTTGGACAGAAAAAAACCAATGACCTCTTTCTCTGCTGTAATGACAACACTTTAACCAGTCAGGAAGCGGTGACACCGACGGCTCAGCTGTGGCCCGCTTTTGGTCTTGCCATCGAGCAGCTCGGGCACGGCTCAGGTATGGTTCACTTTATTTGTAACAGAAAATATTTGTTTGCGGTACCTCATGGTTCCTTGTGCCAGTGGAAAAACACCATAAGAGCAGACATCTGTTCTTACCAAGGTCACGCAAAGGCGGCACCTCTACAGTTGCCTTTAAGACACAGGTAACAATCTGCTGCATTCATACTGATATTCTGGTTTAGTGAAGCACGTCAGTGGACTGTGGGACAAGGCTGAGTATCGCTGCATGAATTATCTGTGGAGTGGGAGAGTGTCTAGGCCCCTTCATCTTCTCTGTAAATGTGCGTTAGTAACTCAGCATCCTCTCTCTCTCTCTCTCTCTCTCTCTCTCTCTCTCTCTCTCGCTCTCTCTCTCTCTCTCTCGCTCTCGCTCTTTGATTTTTGCAAGACTTGCGAATCTCACCTCCGTCCAGCTGTGGCCTCTCTTCCGACATGGCCTTGCGGAGGGTCAGGTGACGGCCATCAGTGATCTCATTGGCCACCGCTTTCTGTAGCGTGAGCACGCCCACTACGCTGTGTCTGTGGTGCCTCAGGGAGAGGCGGCCGTTTTGGGCTGAGGGTGGTGAGGCCATGTACAAGCCAAAGGGTCGAGGGGAAGGGAAGAGGACGGGGTTCGGGGACAAGTTAGGGAAGGGTTGAGGGGAGGGGGACGAGATGGAGACTCAGAGTATGAACTCCTTACAACATGGACACCACCAGCTTTTTACTGTATGTCATAGTCACATGCAGCCACAGCGCGCGCCCCTCTGGCCGTAAAGGGGGGCAGGTCGAGGGGGGATTGGGTCGTTGGGCATTGCGCAGCCACTGAGGTGCATTGTAGGCCAGCAGTAGCCACAGGGAGGAAGAAGGAGGAGGGTGCTTGGTAGAAGGGTTGCGGGCAGCAGAGGCCACATGCACAGCTGGCTCAGTGGAGGAGGAGCTGCAGAAAAAGCCAGGTGGGGGGTCGTTCGGGAACCGAACACACGACCCAGTGGGACAACAGAATGAGAAGGGTTCCAAATAATGGAGGAGTCAGCAAACGGGAGTGGAGGGGGTCCGGGACAAGTGGCCAGCGAGTAAAGCTGGCTCAGGCGCTGCCCTTTGTGCTCTAGGCGCTGTGTGCTGGCAAGGGATGTCCCATGGCAGCTGAGCTAGCCTTAATTTGAAAATAACCGGGGCGACCCCAGATATTTTCCAGTCCTAGTTACAGCAGCAGTCACATGTGCTCATGTAGGCGGCCCTCTTCTAAAACGCCTCCTGGCATACAGAGGAGGCCCGCGTGACTCAGCCACTGACAGATCAGGTCCGATTCCCTGACAGTGACTGACAGGTCGACCTGCAGTAGCTCAGAAAGCATCTTATTTAAGCCGGCTGGGCTGTGAGCACAGATGAGAATAACTGGGTCAGAGTTCTTTTTATTTAGTCTGCATTTTATGTCCTGCATTAGATTTAGGATCAAAGCATTCGCCTTACTGGACACAGCACTAATCAGTTGCTGCCATTTTATATGATCATTAATGTTGTTCGATTCACAGCTTTACCGTGCTTTGGTTTTAAAAAGTTGTGTTAGACTACATTAAGATGCGTTAATGAATATTTATGATCTGAGAATGTAGATTTTTTTGAAGACTGTACATTATATTCGTATGAGCATTTATTTATATATTTAATTATTTACATTTAATCATAATTACTCTGTTTAGTGAACTGGCTCTGAGCGTTTGCAGGAACATTTAGGGCTCTAGGTTGCATGAGTGTGTGCAGGTGTACGCATGAGCGTGCGTGCGGAGTGGTAAAGTGTCTCCAGTACACGGGTGAGAACAAACAGGAGAGGAAGCGGTGAGGTAAACAGACTGTGACCACGAGGGGACCAGAACAAGGGAGAGAGAATAAAAAGAAGACGAAAAAGGGTAGCAAAAAAAAAAAAAGAGAAGAAAAGAACAGAAGGAGGAACAGATGAGTGTGAAGGCAGCCATGCTGTGGAGGCTTTATTTGCGTCGTTTACTTGGTTGGAGGCGATGCTGGCCGGCAGCTTCGGCCGTCGCCGCGGCGTCGTCAGGGTGTGCCCGGGCCGCGCCACTTTTGCTGTGAGCGCGAGGGGTCCCGTGGGAACGAGCTTGACCCTCAGAGGGAGACGGCTTCGACGTGCTGGGGCTACTGTGAGATTTCTCAATAGTGGGAACCTGCGTATCTAAAACAATCAGAACCAAATTACCACACAGAGCCCCCGGGTTCCTGCCTTTCCCTTTTTCGAATCCGATACGACTGCAGGCACCATCCTCAGTCCAAGCCTCTGTCACGCTCTGGTCCGCCACTCTCATTAACCCCTTGACCCAAGTCCAGGAGAAATCACAGATACTGAAAAACGGCGAATCATTATAACATCATCCATTCATGGGTTTGAACACGTCTAACAATCTAATTCACCTCATTAAGCTTCACATTAATGTTCACATTAAACTATGTTTAAGTGCTTTTGATGATTAGTTCATTAACGATAGCTGACGTTAAAACGATCTGTCAGCTGGCTAGACTATTTAAAGCTAATCATGTTTATTCGGTCGGATGCAGAATTCGTTACAAAGCATAAAGCCCGAAGTTTGGTCACGGCAAGCGTTTCAGTAAATAAATAAATAAACAAATACCTATTTACAGTCAGGAGAGATGATGTAGGTTAGGGTTATGAAACATTAGGTTATTGTTAGCCGATTTCACTGCTAGTTAGCTGTAATAAGTTAGCTGCAGTAAGTTTAATGCACGTCCCTGTAAAGAAATTCATGTGGACATGCGTCAGTCTGCAAGAGCTATGAGAGTGGCACTGGTCTGCTATGGGAGTGGTGCTGCACCCATATTTTACTGGTCTTTTCTCTGTTGAGTTTCTTTATGTGTTTTTTTAGTTCAGCCTAATGTTTAGTACCTTAATTTGTTATTTAGTACCAGTTGTTTAGGTTTCAGCTAATGTTATGGTTTGGCAAACCTGTCTCCCCCCTGCATGGATTGGCTAAGATGGGGCGCTGGAGAGCGCAGTGCTGTTATGAGCTGAATACACATATGGAGAGAACATGGAGCCAAAGCTACAATGAATGGATGGTATAGACTGGCCAGAGGGCAGAGAGAGAGAGAGCGAGAGAAAGAAAGAGGGACAGTAAAGCAAAGATAGAAAGGACAGCAAAATAGAAAGAGCCAGACTAAGTCGGGGGGTGGGGGATGGGGAGAGATGCGGGACGGGCAGCCAGACAAGAAAGAGTGTGAGTCCAACGTTCCAGATCAGAGCAATAAACGCATATCCTACCCTTGGCTGGGTCAGGGAAGATGCCGTGGCTGCGGCTCTTGATGACAGAGGATTTGGGCGAGTCCTGGCTGCCGTGGCCGGAGGTTTTGGGTGAGTGTCCAGCAGGCGGTTTGGGTGAGTGCTGGCGGCCCTGACTCGAGTGCGAGCGGCGGTGGTGCTCCCCCTCGCTCTGTTCCTTCAGTGGCAGCCAGCGCGGCACGTTATCCAGCTGAGCCGTATTCGACAGGTCTATCAGCACCTACACCACACCACACAACCTCGTTACACAACACGCCAGCTGTGTGTGTGTGTGTGTGCATGCACTATTGTTCAAACACTTGGAATCCGCAGCATAGTTGGCCGCAAACAAACGTACATAATGATTCTAATATGAACACAAGATTTCAGTGTTCCGAAGGATTTTTGATCAGAATGAAGCTCACAAGTGGTGGTGAAAACATTATGCAGATAACTTGACAGAAATACTGCAAATAGGTCATTACAGATTATTTATTGTTTAATACATCGAATAATGGTTCCGCACTTCGGAATGGTATCGAAAATGAACTGATTTCTCACCTCCCCCAGGAAGTCATTGGAGGAGCACTTGTCATAGTCCCACACACTGACCTCTAAAGTCTTCTTCCTCAGCTAAAGAAACACACACAGCACAGTTCAGCTTCGTTAATCACCAGTAACGTCGGATAATTAAAAGTGGTGTCGAAAACTGTAAAACGTAATGAAACCGCTCTCCAGTCTCAATAACATGCATGATGAGAAACAAATATAACCGGACATCACTCTCAACAATACTGTCTCGCACTGAAGCGAGGAAATCCAGATGGTTTTCTAGAAAACTAGCAACTCTCTACACACTTCTCTACCTTCTGTTTCCTCGCAATTAAGACCTGTTTTCCTCGCCTCAACAGTCGGGTGACGGTGCATCAATCAGTGCTGTCATTAGATGCCTCTGAAAGTAGAGGGAACTGAAGGAGCTTCTTGGTCTTAATTAAGCTGAAGCACTTCTGGGAGGCGGGAGACCGGTCCCTGTTCACACCGCAGACCCAGACTGCCTCTGAAGAGCTCTTATCTAATTGAGACCTCAGTAACGTTATGGGCTGTTGATTTTTTAAAGTGCCGTCTCACAAAGAGTGAGGACCACCATTTAGGAAGGGGTGTCGGGTGCCGGGGGCCAGAAGGTTTTGAATCATATAATTGCAGGATTCATAGACGTTTATATCCTCAGTTCAATCACCACCTTCACTGACCTTCTGTCATATGGTGACACATGTGCTTCACTTAGACAGGCATTAATCTTTTTCTTTAAAAAAAAAATGTATTTATCAGTCTATATGTTAATCACCACATTAATATCCAAAATCCAACCTCATGTCACGCTTTTCCAAATGCAGCCGTACATTTATGGTGCTATTTTCATGTTAAGGCTGTCATATTTGTAGCAGTGTCTGAAGATAATGTTTTATAGTACATTAAAGGGGACATAAAACTCACTTTAGTTATAATAGGTCTGTGGGCGATGCAAAACATGTTCATGAAGTTCTCTGCACAAAATCACTCTCACATAAAGAGTCTCGCCAGGTTTATTCCTCACAGTTTCAGGCCCTTTCAAAATGAGCCGTCTGAACGCAGGGCGCAGTGTGACGTAACACTGGGCCAATTTGCATAGAACCACCCCTCATCTGTCGAGACCCCACCCACTAGATTAGTTGAAGATCCGCCATTCTGTCTGCTAGTTTTACGAGCACAGATAAGCTGAGCGCTATGGCTACAGGCAAAGGCAAGTTACACAAGAAGTGTTGTGTTGTTGGTGCAGAGAACAGCACAAATCCCTACACTTTCTCCCAGACAAAGAAAACCGAAGGACAGCGTGGCTCCATTTCATTTTCGATGGCCATGTCCCAGCAACAATCGGGTTCGTTCCACCTTAAACACTGCTGTTTAACGTTGAACGAAAAATTCGAATAAGGAGCTGTGAATAAGGAGCAAACTTCTGTATCTACTGTCCATGACAAGCCAGCAGATGAGGGAGATGTAAGTACTTACATCTCCCTTTTGTGTTTCTATCGCAGTTAAGTATGAACTAGATTGTTCGTTTCGTTTCGTTAGCGTGGGATGGGTGGGGCGTGGCCAGCAACAGCTTATTCGCATAAAAGTGACAGAGCTCTGAAACGGCTCGTTTTGAAAGGGACTGAAACTGTCAAGAATAAAGCTGGTGAGATCTCTTTATGTGAGAGTGATTTTGTCCAAAAACTTCATGAACATGTTTCGTATAGTCCATAGACCTATTATAATTTGTTTTTTTTTTAAAGTGAGTTTTGCATAATATGTCCCCTTTAATATAATTTGTCCTCTTCCAATGGCATGTAGGCGGTGGCCCATGTAGGCTGTGTTGGGCTGCCAAGCCAATAACGTGTATAGGATGTCCCGCAGTTCACCTGTTCCAGGTGGATGTTCTTGTAGATGACTGTTTGATTCCATTCTGGGTTCAAGCTCTTCTGGGCATGTTTGGACCTCCGCTTGTTCTCAGCACTGCAATGAGGTCACAAATCACAAGGGTTCATTCCAGGGCACAAGCCAAAAGATGCAGCTACAATTGGAGTACAGCACTTCACAAATGTAGGTATTGAAAGCAAGTATTGCAGCAATGTGACTCTTTTTATAGCCTATGATCTCCATCCTGAGATCTAAAACGCGACCATGTAAACCTTTTGATTTTGATATGGACCAAGTTTGATGATGATACGGACTGGCCTTTCACAAATGTTCTCAATGAAAAATGAAGTACACGAAGCACAACGCACAGTATAGGTCCACAGTGACCTAGGCCTATACTTCATTTACATGAGATATGGAAACGTTCACGGATGCAGAAAAAGATAAAGGGCAACATACATGTAAGAAAGCAGCTGGTTTAAAAAAAACCCAAAAACCTCTTTTTAGCCATTCACATGAGATACGGATCTGATGGTACTGTAGGAAAGGATCACATACCTGGCATTCTGCACAACCATGACCTGACTGTGGAGATCCAGCATGCAGCAAAAACAGACAACAATCCGTAAGGCGTGGGGAAGTGTGTGTGTGTGTGTATGTGTGTCTGTGTGTGTGTGTGTGTGTGTGTGGGTGAAAGCAAGAGAGAGGAAGAGAGAAAATGAGCGACAGAAACAGAGTGTGACTGAGATGGATTAGCTCATGCAAAGGCAGTGCTTATAAATTCAGTGTCAAAGTGTGTGAGCGTGTGTAAAAGTGTGTGTGTGTGCACGCTGATGCTTATGCAGGAGCCCATGCGTACATGCCCATATGGAGCACAGCAACAGCGTATCTGTATTCTGCTCTGTACAGGTACTGTATGATCAAATGATAGCTGTTGATGGTCCTAAAGCAATACACACACATACACACACACACACACGCGCGCATAAACAAACACTCAAATGCAAAATAGCTCAGGACAGAGCAACTCTCAAGTTACTCTTAAACCAAGCAGACATATTGATTTTCCTATTATGTTAGCTCAGCCGGCACACACACACACACACACACACACACACACACACACACACACACACACACACACACAAAGAATCAGATGTACATAACCAGTACTGTTATAACATAATAACCAGAACTAATTAGAATTACACTACCAGTCAAATGTTTATGCACACTACAGGATTTTACTACTTATCCATTTATTTCATGAACTGAACATTTTTATTTGTTTTAAGCATTGGAAAGTTGTTGAGGGAACAACTATAAACGAAAATAAATCAAGTAAACAGGTTTCCTTTATAAGATGAAATAATCTGTAACAGTGTCTGACATCTTTTTAACTAGTTGTGTGGTGATGCAGAGTCAAATTCTAGACTGTCCTTTAACTTTAAATGCACTCGTTACCGTTTCATCCCATTGGCTGCCACTCAACAGCTTGTTAGATATCTTACGGTTGTCTGGTGATCGACATTATAATTATAACTAAATTGGCTGGTATTTGTAGGTCAGTAGGGATGAATAAAATGACATTTACTGGCTAGTAAAGGTACTAAACATACTGGTGAACATACTGTAATTTTATTTGCTAGCAGAGAATTTTGAGTGTTTATTTAATAAATGTTACGTGAGTAACTTGCAGATGAAGAAATCCTCAGCGTGAGCCAAAACGCTTGGCTGGTGGTGTCCATACCGAAGTCTTTTTCATTGACTGACACATAACAAGAGCCCAACTGATTTTGCAGTGGTTTGCTTAAGAAAAAAAGGTCGCTGCCGAATGATCTCCGGACATTTGTATGTATAACACTACGGATTTGACCTGAAATTGACCAAGCAGTGTAATGTCCCCACCTTCTTCCAGGCAGCAGGTACACTTTAACAAAGGGGTCTGAGTAGCCGTTATTGTCCCGAGGCGCCAGGTTTCTTGCTTGGAGAACATGAACGATGAGGTTCCCCAGCTGCTTGTCATAATTGATTTGAAGCTGCAAAAAAAAAAAAACCCAGGCATGAAAGTGAGACACAGAATACTGGCAGTCTCAGACCACACATCCTCCAGTCCATAACTATAAATACAATTAAAAAAGAAATACAATAAAAAAAAACCCTTCAAAGTAGGCCAAGTATGTCAATTAGAGGTTTACCTGGATCTCTCCAGTCACTGGGTGGAACTGTGTCTTTGCTGATTCAGAAGTCTAGTCAAAAGATATAAATTGCAGACATTATTCCAAAAAATAAAATGCTAATAATAAGTTTTCTTTCAAATAAAATTGCTCTATAATATTCTGTGATGTTAAATCAAATAGCATGCATGCGACCGTTCCAACTGACTGCACAACATTACAGGAAATGTTGGGGTGATACGATTTCTGTGGTTTTTGCTGCACCATGAAAGAAGAAAAGAAGAACTCTGAACGATGTTTATGTGAAATGGAGAGAGGAAAAAGAGAAAATGGCAGATGGCATAATGGCTCTATGAATCCAGTAACAGTCAACTATAGAAATAGCAATTCTTTACTGCTCCAGTAGATTTCCATTCACAAATGTAATTTTGTTCACACTGTTCCAGATTCATAACTGTGCTGTTTTTAACTCCTGTAGAAGGTTTGTTTTTCTGCGCTGACACTATAAGATGCACATCTCTGAGCTGATGCAGGCAGTGCAGGTGTTTCTCTGCGTGTGGGCACCTTGCTATGGCGTTTCTTGCTGACAGAAGGTGATCCAGGCTGTCCAGGACTGGGAACTGCACTGGAAGCGCCTGAAGCTGAGGCTTTGTCCAGCGCTGTCAGAGAGGAGGCCGAGGAACTGGGCACCTGCTGCTGAGAAACCTTCTGCAGCTCCGCAGCCAGCTGCTTGGGGTCCACGCCTGGCGAGCGTGGGGCCCGTTCTACACACGACCACGGAAAGAGTGTGAGAACACTTTATATATGCAAGTTTATATTCTTTTTTTCTGTTTACGTACAAAGGCAAGTGTCCTTAGAATAAATGTACTCCTGCAACAATGATAAGTCTGAGGCCATCAGCTTGGATGAAAAGATAAAGTAAAAAAAAAAAGAAATTCATTTGAAAACTGTTGTGTTCTTTTAGATTCGGTATAAAAACACAAATATACATATACAGTACTGTGCAAAAGTCTTAGGCACCTATGAAAATTGTTTGAATGTGTTTATATCAGCAGTGGGTTTCTT
>JBBJLS010000128.1:20467065-20492443 GCA_037577275.1 Bryconaethiops microstoma
AATGCCTTTTGTACCTGGCTTGGACTGGTCATGAAGGTCCAAATGTGAACCCTCAGAGTCTGACAGCATGTTCAAATCTCTGACACAAAATACAACAAGAGAAATAGAGATCAGGACACTCTGAACTGGAATTGAACCACATACTGATTAAGATATTTATATTAGGGATGCACCGATATGGGAATTGTGAGCCAATATCTGATGTTTTCCAAGTGTGTTTCTGGGTGATAAATATTTCATAGAAGGTATCTGTGTGGATTAGTACTACAAAGAAATATATCATTTATTTCTGAAGCTTTACAAATGCAGTAAAACTATGAAAGGCGGACCTTTTAGAACAATGGACAAGCATCTAGTTCAAGAAATGTTAAGTAAGTTTAATCAAGTACAGTATATATGTAATCAGAAATTGGTGTGAAATATCAGTCAAATTTACTTGACGTCAATATTTTTAAGCGATTATCTGCTTAAACAAATATCGTCATGCATCCCTAATTTTAATGCATGCTAACAACGACAGACTCACAATCGGACGCATAGCTCCGCCTCTCCACACTGCTGACTGACCAATCCCTGAACCTCCTCATATGTCTTACTAGACAGGGGAATGCCGTTCCATTCCAACACTTGCATTCCTACAAATACACAGTCAGTAATAAGCATTATTTAGGTTCATATTTCGCATCACGGGGCATGTAAACAACACATCACTCCCCAAGAAACCCTCCACCCCACCCCACCCCACTCCAACAAAACACTTCAGACATTATAACAGCACAGCAAGAGTATAGCACAGGCCACAGCAAACCCAAACTCAAACCAAGGCCTTCTTTCAGACCACTCACAGAGGTGAAAGCGAGTCTTCAGGTAGGCCAGGTAGGCCCTCTTTTTACGCCTCAGGGCTCCCACCTTGCGATGGACGCTTGGTACCCCTGCAGGTTCAGGGCATGTTTTGGTTACAGCACTTACACTCAACCTATGCATCCACTCAAAGCTGATGGGATTTCATAAGAGGACCTGATTGGACTGCTTGGATGCTTAGGCACCGCTGTTCTCTTCCTGACCTGATTGTGTCATGCTGAATCTCAACACGGTGGTGTCCATGTCAACCACATACACCTCCAGAGTGTGAAAACATTTGACATTTCATCCTTGAGCTGCAACATAATCATGACGTGGTACAAGAAAAGAGTCGTGGCAAGAAATGATAAACATAACGTTGAAAGGTTTGTTCTGATCTTTGACTTGTCTTTGTCTACAGAAAAGCTAAAGGAAAGATGGAGACTCATTTACAGGAGAAGGGAGGGTATGAGGATAAATATGAAATCAAAGAGACAGGAAAAGAAATATGGGGGGTAGCATTGGACGTCCAGGGTGGCAGACGTCTACACAAAGCCCAGTAGTTTGTCCAAGCCTCATAAATAAGCTTGAGCACAGATAAAGCCAGTGGGCTGTGAACGCCACCTCCCTCAGCCCCTCGTAAATTACGACCTACAGGATGCAGGGAAAAAGAAGGAGGAGCACTTAATTTACAGTGGCTTGTGTGCACCCTCACTGCCTAGAGAAAGGCAAGGCATTAGTGTTCCCTGTCAAATACATCCGTGATCGATAGACCCTGAGAAATTTAGCAGCTCACAAAAGCTAATTCAAGGGTCAGTGCCAGAAAAGACCTGCACAGTCCTGAAATCACAATTTCCCTTTTGTCTGTGCTCGAGAGTCCAGCCACCGGAGGAAATGCTGGGGGAAGGACGACAAAACCGGGCGCACATTCAAAAGCAAATTTCTAAAAGGCACTTCTCCTCGAATCGATATACACCATGAATTTTACGCCTCTATTTCTCTGACATCCACATGCAAACAGCTGCTTGATTGGAGGGCTTCTGATGTCATGCTGGACAAACACGAAACATCTCGTACCGAAACAACTCAAGGTTTGACTAGGAATCTTTTTTTGGGTAGCATGGAAGAAGATATTCTTCTAGGCCACGGAAACTGAAGCCCAGATCGGTGTTCTTTCTCCTGACGTCTATCTTTATACCTCTTCACATCACAAATGACTCATGCCTGCTCCCTGGAAGTGAAAAATCACCATGAAGATCAGCATCTATTTTTTGCTTTTTTCCTGTCCTCGTCACTGAAACATCACTCAAACTGCATAACATGTCACAAGGTAGGCCTTACCGCAAGACCTGAGAGTTTGGTCGCGTTCACGATGCGTAACGAAAACTTCACATTCCATTTAATGGCCCATTTCCTATATTTTAATTGTATTGTATTGTGTTTCTCTGAGGTCGCTGATGTTTGTGCAGTTGTGTGTAACATCGACAGTCATAAGCGACATTTAAAATGACAACTTTCTAACCTCACTTACCCCATTAGTGCATTTAAGACATGTATGTAAATAACCACAGTTCTGATTGGCTGTCTCATTCAAAAAGTGGTCCAGTGTTGAAACACTCTTTAAACTTCATCATAGAAAGGCGGGGCTAAACTGCTATAGGCTGAATAGGCAGATATATTCGTGAACAGAAACAGAGAATTCAGAACAAATTGTTTTTGTAGCTTAGTTTCCATACACCGAATAATACATTATTAAAAACAAGCAAGGGAAGTTCAGTTTTCAGTGACATGGACCCTTCAAACAAAGAAAGAGGGCTTAACAAGAAACCCAATTATCACCAAAGTCTCACCTTCCACGATCTTTCCAGTCTGTTCTGCTGCTCCCCCAGGTAAGACTTTAGCCACATATGCTCCAATCTCGCCGTTGCTGCCTGGAACCTCCTTACCTCCCACCACACGAATGCCTAGTCCATTCCCTGTAGATCACAAAGACGTTCATTTCATCATGTTGATCATCCTTTAATCTACACCAGTGGATCCAAGCCCTGGTCCCTATGCCTTATAGTATTTTCCTGCTCAAAAAACACCCACTTCATCTCAGGACATACCGGTTAATGCTACCTTCATGAAACCTCCAACTCAAACCTTCCAACTTCCTGCCTAAAAGTGTTCATGCAACTTCAGTTTTTGCAAACTTCAGATAAACGGCCGCCCACCGAAATCTAGGGTTTGCAGCTGTGCGTGTACAAAAGCTCTTAAATATTTTTGCCTCAAAAAAAGACAGTTAGTTATCCATTTTACTGTGAGAATGTAATGGAATTTGACGTATTTATCATTAATACAGTGCAGAAAGAGCTGGACTTTGTTAAACGAACCAGATTATTGATCAGTATAGACAGTAGAATAAACTTCTTTCTTTATGCCATTAAGGTGTGTGTTACAGAGACCTGGATGAGACATGTAATGTGTTCAGATTGGAGTTTAACGTTAGACAGTGTTAAGTTGCCTTCTTGTCACGCTAGAATGGACATTGCATTGAACATTTTACAAACTTTGTGTGGACTGCAGCATTCAGGTTCTAGAGTTCAGTTCTGGAGGAGTTAATGATGATGGAAAATTGCAAAGCAGGCTAAAAGTGTCGTGACGGTAATCAGGCACCAGAAGTGACTCGCGTCTCCGGGTATACAAACAGGAAGTAGGTATCTCTCTCCACTCATGCCGGCTCGTGACCATATTGGGTCTCATGCCGGCTCGTGACCAGCCCTCGTCTCCCAGTACCGTGAGTACTCTGGTTCCTCGGAAACCCCCTATATGCCCTACTGGGTGCATATGAGAACGTAGGTTCCTGGTGGGAATCTTTACTCAGACTAAATCGTGTGGTTTACCGTCTCTTTCGTGTGTGTCCGCAACTGGGCTCTTCCATCACGCTACAACTGGGCAAACTATCAGCTCATTTGTGTCTTTTCCGTGATACAAAGAAGGATTGGGAAAAAATATTATTCTCAATATTGAGATGAGTACAAGTGAAGGAAAGCAAATTGGGCTGAAGTTCCAAAGTTGGTGGCTGGTGCTTTCAAGAGCTTCTGTGCTGGGAATGCAGCATCAGTAGTTTCAGACTGTCTGTCTTATTGACATAATCTAAAGGTAGAGATGCAGTATTTATCCTGGTTTAATCGATTTAGAAGAATTCAATAGTGGTCCACACTTCACTGAAGGTTACTGTCAAGACAGTCCCCAGTCTTGAATGGAATCAGGTGTCTTAGAGAGTTACAAGCTAGCTACCCCTATGCTTAACTTGACCGACCTTCTGAAAGACTACCAATGCTATCTTAGGTTCGCAGTACTTTGGCTTAATTGCTGCTAAAGGCATACTAAAGGGAACTTGACACCATCCTTTCAAAACATGAAAAAAGAAATGTGACACCGTGAACCCTTACGGAATCAAGAAGGCGACATTAGAGTCACAAGGCCAGAAGGATGAGGACAAAGTGCTTTTACTCACGGCATGTAATGAGCAAAGATGTGGATGTGAGGAGCCAAATAGTCACCCAGGATGCACACACAGTCATATTTTAAACCACCAGTAGCCAGACGCTTCAATCAGACTAATTCCCATTGTAGACATTACCCCACGTTAACTGTGGTGTATGAGGTGAGACAAATTAGCCAGCCACGGCACAGCACATACACCACAGCTTCTGTTTCCTTTTTCTTGTTTGTTTTCCGGTTCCTAATTAAGAGGATAATCCGACATGTGCATTACACGCCATTTTGGGCTTTTATGACTGACGAAAGTGGAAAGGTGCCAGTCGTTGCCATGCCATGAAATGTCTGCCCTGTTCTCCTCATACCTCAGGAGGAGCTACGGTTCAGAGATGGTCTAGCAGCTACATTGACATTCACCAAAAGCCTAAAAGCAAGGAAGGCCTCAACTGTAGTACTTACAGATGTTTACAATCTGTCTGGTGACATGGAATAATTACTATCAGCAATACCAAACTAGAGATGCCATAAAAAGACTTTTAGGAATTTCTAACAATTCTGGAACACCATCTTTAATCTCATCTATATAACATTCTTGTTGACAGTAGCTTTCAATTCAATCATGTTACTGATGCAAATGTAGCATTAGGGGTCTTGCCCAAAAACTCCTATTGGCGTAGTGTGGTTTGTCCAGGCACGGAATCAGGTCTTAAAAATGGTGTTGTCCACTATGCTACACCATCCATTACATCCAGTATGTATTCATAAGCATATTTCCATTTACATCTTGCGGGTACTCCTAACCAGAGGGACCTATAATTGAATTATGTTCACAGATGTTGGCAAATCTAGTGGGAGTCCTAAAGAGGAGTCTTAGACCCAATGACAGCAGCACAGTGCCCACCCGATATAGTCCATCTACAGGTTTTGGAGGTTGATGTGAGTAAATCTGTAAATCCAGGGCTTGTGGTTAGGGTAGAAGGGAATAGTCCATTCTGGATCTAACATAGCCAGTGACTAATTATGCATATTCATCCAAACTCAAGGCTGAATCCCTAAAGACTGACAAGTCTGTTGATTCAAAATGTCCCTGAGATTTAGATTCATATTCTACAGTCCAGTGGACTGCATGCACTTCACTTTCTGTTTATATTCGGGAAGTACGAGCTATGACGGGTGGTCAGATTTCCCAAAGTCATGGGATAGCCTTAAAAGCTGCCTTAATTTGTGGAATAACAGTACTCGAGAGTCTTATCGCACTCTGGTTGAGAAGCTGACATGTTGGTAAAATACTGGTAGCACAAATTTCAGGTGGCGAAGGTTAAAGTTACAACTGAAATGGCCTCAAGGCTAAAGTTTCCTGCATGCTAATGACTCCATACAACGCTCCACACGCCATTATAACTTGCGGCGGTATGTAGACAGCAGTTAGCAACACGCAGGGGAATTCACTGGGGGGATAAAATGGTCTGCACCTTTCTGTTAGATGCTGTAGTACTGGCAAACAAAACTGAGAGACTATTTCCACATCGGTGCACCATGAATTGTTAATAAAGGAGCACATGTCACTTCCCTTTGCCTGTCTGTAATCGTTATGGAATGTTCTGTGTGGTACACAGAAAAATCCTCCAGTTGTATGGCTCCATCAGATCGGTTTTATGGGCTCAGCCAAGTCTCCATTAAACCGAGTACACAGTAGTCCTTCATGTCCCTTTGAGAGCCGATTTGGCATTGGAGTTTGGCCAGCTTGCTGTCAAGGGACTGGACATTAGCCAACAGTATGCTGGTAAGTGGGGGCTGACTGGGACACTGTTGTAGCCTCAATTGGATGCCACCTCATTTACCTTGCTTCTGGTAGAGCTGTCTGTGACTATTACTCCATGGTGGTACTCGTTTGTTGTCTTTCAGTATGTCCCGTGGCATCCAGCTGTTGAATCTCATTGTCCAGTAAAGTCTAATTCTCACAAACAATTGTGGAAAACACACTTTTTTGACATGTAACACAAAAACAAAAGCAACTTGTAGTAAGTCACCACAGTACGGTGCCGCCTTGGATCAGTTCAGGAATGTAATCTTTTCCAACGGGCTGATTTTCCCCTTTTCTAATGTGTTTCTCTTTTCTCTCCATATACATTAAAGTTGTGTGTACAGCATGGAAGGAGTGTTTTGCCAATGTTTATGTTTATGCATTTAGCAGATAATCTTATCCAGAGCGACGTACATCAGTGCTTAAGTAGTCTACGTCTGTTCTTCATACATGTAAAGCTACACTAAAATCAACACCTGCTTTTTACCAAGTTTCTGCCAGCTAAGTTACACCCCTCAACAAGCCCTGTCAAAAGAAAAAAGTTAGAGGTTCATACACAAAGAAGGACAAGTAAGTTAAGAGGGTAAGGGCCCGAGGTTTAAATACGATGTGTGTTGATATAAGCGCAATTACCTGATACACTGCGGTCTTTAGGATCTCTCTGCAGTTTCACTCTTGCATGAGGAAATGGGTAGTGCTGAGACTTCATCTGCATCAGATCACACAAGCACAAGCCACATTCACGTACAGATTCACACACAGTGACTACCACTACGGTACAACAAATCACAGATGATTTGCACTGGCTGCTAGTAGCCTGTGGTGCAGGTTTTCTAAGGTCTAGGTTGTTTCTAGGGTTATAACTGTGTCTTGCTTTTAGTATGTGAGGTAGTTGGGAAATGAACTGGTTGCACTATGCAGTGCATGTATGTGTTTGTATTCAGGTGCGTTCTTCACCTGTCTCCTATCCAGTCCCTGTCCATCCTCTCTCGGCTTGTCAAACCAGTCAGTTTCTTCGTGACGCAGGTGGTAGGCTTCAGAGAAATCAGATCAGAATTAACCCTTTTTAAACCTGCTCTCGGCGTATTTAAACAAACCCTACCGGTTCCCTCCAGGCATATGGATTAGCCCTAACGACTAGAGACAGGTGCAGTGAACGAAGTTCAAAGCACCGTATGCTCATTCCAGACATGCACACGAGAGATGCCATATACCAGGGGACTCTTTTGTATCTGTAACACTGCAGTGGGGCATTTAGAAAGGAAAATTTACTGTAGGGTGCAAACCTACAAATTAGGCCAATCAAAGGACTACATTTAATTGACATCCTCATCTATCGAGAAGGTGAGGGGATGGCTCGAGAGACCTGGGGGAGACTTGCAAGGATGCAATGCATGCAAATGTATCTCCTGTATCCTTGATGCTGGGGTCTGAAAGAATCTTTCATTTACAAAAATTGATGTGCTAAGAATGACACTGGGCAATAAACCATGTAATTATTTCTCATATACCCTCATGCAGATTTTTTTTAATGCAGTTGAGGAATCATCCCTGGTTCCCTAAAGAACTTTTCAGTGGGTGGTTCTTAAAAGAACCATTTTTGTTGATGTGTTTGGGTGAGGAACAAGTTCAAAGAACCTCCACATAAATTAAAGGTTCTTACAAAAGTTGAATAAAGAACCTTTACATTATGTGAATATAATTACATAAGGTTCTTCACACTCACATCTTGTTTATAAAAATGGTTCTTAAAGGAACTTAAATTGTTCTTCTGTGGCATTGTTCAAAGAACCCTTTGTGGCATCATTGTAGATTGTGAGTGTTTATTGGATTTACCGCATATTGGACACACAACACATGATCATGGAGTGAACGTGTTTACTAGTGGTGTAGCACGAGGATATACACTAGTGTTCAAAAGTTTGGAATCACAGTTCAAAAGTTTGGAATCTCTAGTTTCAATATTTAAAAAAAAAATTGCGGAGCAACATTATTCAAATCCGCACCATCATAAATTGCAACTCATTTGCTGGAATACTGTAAAAAATGAAGTAATGATAGATTCCAGAATGAAGAACAGAGCTGTGTACGATTCCACGCTGATGAGCTTTACAGCATTGAGAATGAAGTTCTAATGAAATGAACAGACCCATGTTCAGCCGATATCCATGTCTATACTGAGTTTTTTTCATAAAAGAGGTTGATGACTACATAAACACTGTTAAAGTTTCAAAATATAGCTATCCACTGTTTTCGTGATGTCACCAAATCCAATACCTAGCAGTTTGAGCCTGGTTTGCTTTTTAAATGAGGCTTATTACAGTGCAGCCAATCAGAAGAGAGGCAGTTTACATATGTAGCAGCTTAAAAAAAAAACAAATTACAGCATATTATTCACCCAAAAAATCTTAAAAACCTTGTGATGTCTAGCTGACAGTATAGCTTAATAAAATCAAAGTTATAAACACGACGAGTGATTCCAAGCTTCGGAACATTAATGTATTTGAGCAATTTGATACACTAGAAAGCTGAATTTCAAATGTAGCATGACATGAAACATGAAGGCACTCTATACATTTAAGTAAAATCTAAAATGAAATATTTTATCAAAAGTTTTTGACTAGTATTTAAAGGTGCAAGTTACAGTGTGACCAGTGTATTTACATTCGTCACCGACAAGCAATAAAACTGGAACTTTCTTTAAAATTTAAGCTGTAAATGCATGACTAGGGTAATATCGTTGTTATTTAAGTGGCGGCAATGCAGCGCCTTAGGTCAACAAAACTGGAGTTATTTTTAGCGAGAGGGGAGCATGAAATTAAAATTGAAACTGCAGACGCATGAGGAATTAGATCCACTACCGCAGCACTGTATTAATGTGTGTCCTCATCACACTCCCCACATGTTGTTATGGAGATGAATCCGCAGCTGATACAGTTGACCATGGTCTTATGGGTGATTGGCAGGCGACAGTCATGGTGCGGGGTGTTAGAGGGAGCAGGGAGTGGCAGGTGTTGGGACAGAGGTGATTAGGTGGGTGTTAGAGGATAGGGTAGGGGAGCTGGAAGCTAAAGTGGTTATACTCTACCGTCTGAGACATTCTCATGTGTGTTTCCCGGATCGTCTCTGTTCAAACCCATCAGGGACTCACTTAATGCTGTAACCAAGGCAAATGCATTTACTTCCGGATGGCACATATGATGTGTTCATCATATGGTATTACATGTGTGGGGACCATAACAGACCATTTTTTTAAAAACGATAAAATGTGTATTACTAAATTGGCATATTAAATATGGGTTTGAACAAAAGAATGTGATTACAAGTGAGTGATATTGTGTGTAACAAGTACTGTAAAATATATGCATGCAGTGCAGTAAGATTAAAGTGATTTTTTTTTTCCAAGTGATTTTCTGCATAATTCAGCCTTTGAAATGTAAAAAAGTCATTCAGAGTGAGTTTGGGTGAACTGCTGCACTGCATAAAAAATTAATGACTCATATTTCTTTACAGTGATGGTGAGAGGAGTCATAATGTCTACAAGGCAAATATAACCATTTTATTTACTATCCAAAATGACCAGTGAATCTACACGTCATATGTGCTTTCATATGTGATGATAATGGTATAATAATAATCTGAGGTTTCATTTAGGTACTCTTTTGTCTTACCTTGCATGTCCTGTCCATTGTAAAACAATGTCTCTGGAACAAAGCAGTGTTTTTATAACCATTTCATGTAACTTTGTGATGATGTTCTTAGAGGCATTGACTGTTTAGATGTCTGATTCCATTCACCACCACTGAGTATTTTACATCAAGCTTCTTTGAATTACTTTGTTTAACCATTTAATCATGCAAACATTTAGAAAAATCTGTGAAATGTTCCTTTACTCAAAGCTTGTAATGCAAGTAAAATGGTATTATTTGAAGAACAGCACATCAACAATAACTAATGCATTAGGAAATGGGCAATTTGTGGCCTCAGAATAAAGTTCAGATGAGAAAAAGTCTTCTCTGTTATTAGAGACAATAGATTTGTTTAACAAAAGTATGCAGATTAGAATGCAAGGTTTATTTAGAAACAAAAAGAACAGACATGCAACTTAGGAGTTTATTAAAAAAACATAAAACATGCATGCAGAGATTACATAAACTAGATCACAAATCACCATGAGAGGACTGTTTCTCCCTATTAAATAATCTGTAAATTGTCAGCAGATTATTGGAAACCATATTAAAGTCAAACCTAATGATGGTGTGTATGTACTTCAAAAGACTCCAGTGGGTTTCAGTAATGACTACATTATGTGAACTTAAAACTTCTGTTCATTTTTGGTTTTGGGGAAATATTTTCAATTATTTTAGATACTGAGAACATTTTGCCAGTCTGAAGACACTTTTTTGTACAGTAACACTTTGTTTTCACCAGTTTTCCAATCTATTGTCTGTGTAGAAGTACAGTAGCAAAAAAGTGACTTAAACAGCCTAATGGAATTTGAGAAAGTTAAAGTCTTCTCAGAGTTAGATACATGCATTTTTATGAAAGAAAGTGGAAACACAAACAGAAATAGGAAACACAACGCACAGCTAGCAGAGAGGTGGCATACAAAGCATTCACATTTATAACCAAAACAAAATATATGTTGATATGTAGAATATTTAGGTTTGGTAATACATGAATTCATGCACCAAAATTTCAACACATAGTAGAAAGTGTTAGAACATTGGTAAACAAAAATGTGAAAATGTTTACACAAACGTAAGAATGATACTGAAGAAAAGAAAGACAAATTGACAGCCAAAGAAACTTTGAAAGTAATGGGTGAGAACTGGTATACCAAAAAGACAGTCTGAAGAGATAAAGGTTACCTTCACTATCAGACATAGTGCCCTGCAGGTCATCCATGAGCACATAGCTGCGTCCTCTGGTAGAGTCCTCCCTGAGGTGCTGTTGCTGGGGGTCCTGGAGGGAGAGGCAAGACCCAAACTGGTCACGGGAGTCGGCGGATATAGGCGGGAGCGGACCTGCAGATGCCCGTGCCATACCCATCGGCTGACCCACCGGACTCAGTGGGCTCTCTTCCTCAGAGTTTTGGGCCACGATTGGAATTCGCCCACGTCCACTCTGGCCAATAGGCAAACTGGTAGGCTTTGTCCTACCTGATGGTGTCTGATAGGCTGAAGTCTCTGAAGAAGGGTCACCTTCTGCTTTGAGCCTCAAAGAAGAGCTGGAAGTATCCCTTTTGATGGACAAGTCTAGGCCATACACAGAAGAAGGTCTAGAAGAAGGCCGAGATCGACTCCCACTAGGGTAAGAAGAGTCCTCTCCCAGGGTTGACCTCACACCTGGGCTCAAGTTCAGACTCTGACCTAAATTGAGAGAACCAGCCAGATTGGCACCTAGTGTAGAACCTAGGTACTTTTGCTGCTCTGCAATGTTCTTACGAAGCCCAAATGTGATCTCATCCTGTAGTAATCTGCTTGATCTAGGTGATGCACTACTGGATCCCAGGTAGCTACTATATTCTGCCTCTAAGCCCCTGCTGTCCTGGATGGAGGAGTACTTCCCAATGTTGCTGGTGTTTTTATGTTTCTGGTAGAGCACAGATGTGGGGAGCTGCTTGGCTGCCTGCTTCTCCAGGGTTAATCTACTCATACTGTATTTTTCTGACTTGGGGAATTGCCTATAGCCACTTCCAGTTACACCAGTGCTCGGAGTATAATGATGTGAGAGGCTGGCCAGCTGCTCTAAGCTCTCAGTACCTCCCGTGCTCCTTCTAAACTCTTGCTTCAGCTGCTGCTTTAAAAGCTTCAGTTCATATGGTTCTTCCATTGAGTCCTCATCATCTTGAGCTTTTCCATAGGAATGAAGCCTTGAGGAGCTGCCAAGATAATCTGTGCCCACATCTGCTGCTGTACGTCTTAGGAGGCGCTCTGCTTTGGCTAGCTCTCTTTCAGCAATTCCATAACTAGTAGATGAGAGGCCAGCTGTACTCTTGGCAAGTTCAGCTGCATCCTCTAACAGCAGGTAACTTCTGGGGGTTTGGTGGTGTTGATCCAAGTCAACATAGAAAGAGTCAGTTGACACATTGGACATTGGACTTCCTGCCATGCTGCCACCTCGTTCTTCCAGGCCACGAAGATCAAGATGATTGCCGTACTTCCCAAGGTAGGATGAGGTATCATAGTTGGTGGACACTTTGGTGGCATCTAGTTCAGATAGAAGGGCAGCCTGCTGTCTGGCTTTCTGCTGAAGTAGCAACATCTGGTGGTAGCTCTGCTGCTGAGAGGCAGTGAGCGAGGGTACAGAAGAGTAGATGGACTGGGACTGGTAAGGCTGTTGAGACTGGTACAGGGACTGCTGATACTGTGGGTACTGATACTGAGAGTACTTTCCATACTCATGTTTGGTCTGTGGAGGAACAAACTCATCTAGTTCTGACTGTGGCGCAGTGCGGGGTCTCTCAAGTCCATGACCACCTACATCCTCTCCGCCTCCAACCCTCCTCGTTTCACGAATGTTGCTCACCTCACTGTCAGACATGTAGTCACGATCCTCTGCAACACTTTGCAGATATGCCCTTTCCCTCTTCTCTCTTTCCTTGAGTAAGGCGTCTTTCCGCCTGTTGATGCCCATCTCTAGGTATCGCAGTTTGGCATCAATCTCTTTCTCTTCCTCATCTAACTCAGCCTGCTTCTTGCGAAGTTTGGAGGACTCACGTTCCACTAGGTCCAGTTCACGATCAATGTCCTGCAAGATTTTCGCTCTCGCCATGTTGGAGCTGCGGCAGAGACGACGACGGGCGGAGGCAGTGCTGTATGCTGTTTGCCCAGCATTGGCAGCTTCCTCTTCTGAAGGTGGGTTAGGAAGGGTTCTCTTTACTTTCTTCTGTGTACCAGAGGGAGTGCCACTTGGAGATCCTTTCCCCTGTCAAGAAAAAAAAGCAGTACTGTAATTATATTTAATGGCATCAATATTTCATAATGATGCATATATTGCAATTAAATAATGTGAGCACATCCATTCTGTGATCAAATGGTTAAACCCTATTGATTTTTAAATGAGACTGATTTTAATGAAAGCACAGAAATGAGAGGCTTGTCTGGATCATTGAAAGTGAAAAAAATGCATGACTTAGTAAATCATTTTTGCAAATGATCTGTGAGCATTATTTTAAAATATGTGACTAATCAGTAACCACTAGATCCATACTACTTTTAAAAATCACATAATACAAAAATGTCTGAAGATTCACCAGACTGAAGCAGAAATCCACTGAAACGATGGCTTTTATATATATTGCCTTTTAACATGGATTTATACTTATTGAGAAAATAAGTACTTTAATTACTTCTTGGAATCCAAAAGCCAAAGGACAAACCATTGCACCCAGTTTATTAGAGAATAAAGACATAGTGATTAAAGCAACTTGAAAACTGTATATGTCATGATAGCTATGGCTTGCGGACTGAAGAGACAATATATGTTTGCCATGATACAATGCAAAATCGAAATGACAATATAATGTGTAAAATGTCACTTTTCCTGTTTTTATTGGAATTGTTCCAGTCATATATAGAATTTTGGGCAACAAAAACAGTCAATAGTGCAAATTTAATTTCTCATTTGGTATGCTAGTACTGATAGATCACTTACACCAAGATTTAGATGCTTCATGGTTGTATGCTATCTTTTTTTTTTGCTGTGCTCAATTGCATTATCAGAGATAACACCATGCTGGAGGAATGGCAAAATTCAGCTCCTCTCTGGAAACGCATATTCTTGCTTACTGTGCTCATTCTGTGACAAAATGGTTTTGAAAATGCATTCCAGGCCAACTGTATTTTCATTTTTACAGTCTTTCAGTCAGTCCACTGGGGTGACGTTATCTGGAACATAGCAGCTGAAATTTTTATAGTCTATTATCAGATGAGCTGAAGCAAAACAGTTTATCCACTTGTGATGCATCGAAGGTGGAAAAGCAGCATATGTCTACAAATATGGCCAGAACCCAATCTTTAGTTAAATGTGTGGCAAAATGTTCTGTTTTATCAGGCTGAAAGTCGTTGGAAGCTGCCACACAGATTTTAGTTAATGTTATGTAAGAGTATCCACTACAAATTAGAGCATTAGATTAGAGTATTTGAAATGGATATATTTTGCTGTTCCAGATTGTGGTGGATGGTGAAACAAAGCTAGTCAGAATCCGCTCTTGTCAGAATCCCATGTTCTCAAACATGGCAGCTTGCTACTGTTTTTACAGGTTCACACATGCTAGCATTTTTGGTAATATATTTTGTAAAATATGAATATATACTTTCATAAGACATTGATACAAGCTCTCTTATTTTAGCTAACTGCTAGCTATGCAGTTGGCTAGCTAGCTACAAGTTAAAAATTAAAGCAGAAATAATTGATTAAAAGTTATACCTGGGTCATGTATAATGGCATGGTCAGCATTATGTGTGGATATATTTTTCCATTTTGCCTTGTCTGTGTTACGTCGGGTAAGTGCTCGTTCGGGCAGGAGGCATAAATGCAGACGTCCGTACTTACTTACTTTCTTTTATTCAAACACAAAATAACCAGACACGATGGCCAAAACACAAAGGAGAAGGAGAACCCGAACGACCACAAAACCAAGAATACTGTGAGGGTGAACCAACAAATGAGTTAACACAAAACAAGCTATTTACACAATGTGTAAACCCCAGTCACCTGAACATAAGTAATCACTTGATCCCTGGCCGGCTGTGAATCCTTATTCTATCAAGCCGACCAGGGGAACCACACCCAGTGTCAAAATAGAAGCCCCACATTTAACAGTCCAATGGTGGCCGCTGGGGGCGTTACAGTCTGCTAACATGACAATAGATGTCAATTCTTTAGTAACTATGTTTCTGTCCTTGTTTCAGATGTTTCCTCTTTTGCATTTGAATTTTGCCATCCATACAGCATTGTGTTGTTTTTGTTGATACTATTTCAAATGCCTTGTTAGAGAAATGGCATTTTGATTATTATTTTGACAGCATAAATTTACATGAAGCATAATCATACCTTCAAATACTTAACTATAACTAAATAACTAAAGATACTAAAAATAATAGTCTTGTCTATGATGCTATAATGTGATCTCTTATATTTTCGTATTAAGCACAAAATTGCATTTTTGTTTGAAAAATATCAATTAAACCTTGCCATTTATTACATTTTCTTTTAAATGTTGCTACTGCTATGCTTCCATATTTGGATTCAACAGCTCCTTCAATGAGTGTTTCATGAAATAAGACAGCAAGTAAGTCAGTATGAGTCAGGTCTTAGACTATATTTGACAAACAGGAGCAAAACTTTTGATCTTGGCCGTTATATTTTTAGAATGATGCAACATACCATGATACATATCAAGCATACAGATGTTACATCAAATATATAAATAAAAAAGTGTACTTACAGCATAACCCTCAGGATACTGGAAATTGGCTGCTGCTCTCTCTTCTGCAGTTGGGCTCATGGGTTTAGGATCAGACAATGACCTTTGCATGACTTTGGTTGTCCTGGGACTCGGAGGGGTGACTTTGGATGGATCTGTAGCATGTATTTTCTGTGGGCTAGTGTCCCCAAGAGATTTCTCATAGGACACAAATTCAAGGGATTTGCTAGGAGACATACAAGGAGATATTGGAGAATAAAGAACTTTTGGGGATTTAGGGGGACCTGAAGCAACCTGAAGGGTGGAGGTTTCTGCTTTGAGGTGTGGGGACTGACTTATCTCTAATGGTGTAAGACGTCTCTTAGGTGAAGAAGTTCTGTCAGAGTCAGGATAATCAACCCTTGTGTCCGTCTGCACAGTGTGTCCTCTAAGCATTCCTGAGGTATCTGTCTGAACAGATATTTCAGTGAGAGCCTGCACTGAAACTCCAGTTCTCTCACCTGTGCTGTATTTACCACCTCGTGACCTACTACGTCTCCCTCGAGCAGGAACCTCCCATTCATCCTGATCTTCATCATCTGTCTGTACACTGCTGTCTACACTCTTTTTAACACTCTTCTTTTTTCTTCCTGCTGTGTAGGCCTTGTCTGTATTGTCTTCTTCATCGGTCTGACAGCCACTGTCCATCTTCTTGTCAGTCCCCACAATGAGACCATGTGTCTGCTCATGGATCTCCCCTGGATACATTTGCCTGTATTTCTGCTCCTCCAACTGCTGTCTAAGCTGCTCTTGGAGCCTCTGAATCTGCTCCAACTGCTCTTGTTGCTGAGCATATGTCTCTTTTTGCATTATGAGGTGAGCTTGCCTCTCTTCCTCCTGCTGGCACAGAATCTGCTGCTTCATGACCTGTAGCTCCTCAAGCTCTTTCTGTACTAGTAGCTGCTCCTGCTCTCGGAACCGCTGAATCTCTTGCCTCTCCCACTCTAGTTCTTCAGCAAGACGGTGTTGTTTTATCTTCTCAAGTTCCAGAAGCTCACGTTCCATCTGATACTGGTCATCACCTGGAACCATGGGGGAGGACAGAGCCTCTAGTGATGCTGCAATTGCCTCCAGTGAGGCATCTGTGTAGTCTAGCGCCACCACTGTGGTTACAGTAGGAGCTACTTCTGAGAGACCTGTGGAAAATATATCCTTAGAGACCCCAGTCTCCAGATTCAAGGGCATGTCATCTTGCTTCTCAGCTGTAGTGACAGCAATTGTGGAGAGGAAACTGTGTGATCTAGTGAGCGGCTGACTCTGCAGATCTGACAATGATGGCATTGTATCACTAGTATGCATGCCTGACAGAGTGTTGTATGTTGTGCTGAAGATAGATCCAGGTTGAGTAGTTATAGCATATGTAGAAGGTACTGGTGCTGCCACAGAAGAGTAAACTATGCCATTTGAAGATCTCAAGACACTAGAAACTCCAAAGTGAGTTCCAGAAGATGTTATTCTGGCTTGGGAGTACTGTGGGATTGTAATTCCAGTATACACTCCTGTGACTTTGCTTGAGTAATCCACAGCTTCACCTGTTAAAAGTTCACATCGTAAACAATCAGCTCAGTCCATAAAACCATTGGTTAAAACACCAAGAAAGCCATGCTTCCATGCAACCAAGTAATGCAAAAAAGCAACTTTTGCCAGATTATTGGAAATGCAAAACCCAAATGATAGTGAATTGCATGCACAGACATGCACCTGGATGCAGAAATAATAATAAAAAACATGCAGAGTCCAAAGAAAACAAAACAAAACAAAAAAACTCAAAAATGTTTCAGCTTGGAATAAGTATAGGTAGCTCAAAATGACACCTGTAGGTAAGATCTGCAATATCACACTGACCTGCCACAGACATCTTTCCAGAGGTTAGATCTACAGCACCTTCCATTGCCCCGTTGTAATCATAACTATTCTTACTCTTGTATAGAAAGAGACCAGCCTCAGCCAGATTTGTGTCAGACATTGAGGGCTTTATTCCACCAAGCCCTCTCATGCCATATGGGGAGCGATCATACTGGTAGTGATCATCCCTGTAGCCAAAGCGATCCTCTGGCAATGGAGCTGAGCTTGGCTGAGTGGCACAGCTACCTGCAAATGGAAGCTTGTAGACAACATCACAACAGACTGCCCGTCTTCCTGCTGTTAGGTCTACTGGTTTTCCATCATCCTCTGTGATCACTGCTGTGACCACTTCTGAAGTGGAGCCTTCCATAGACACCATGGTTTGCACAGGCTTCATAGTTGTGAGGTCAACTGCACCAGACACACAAGTTTCCAGGCGAGATGCAATGCTTGTGCTAATGCCATTATTTGCTACTGTGGGGGCTACTGTGACCGGAACAAGATGAGTTTTACCCATAGTTGTGGAGAGATTGATTGGTTTTTCTGGTTGAGAGTCAACAGGACGATAAATAATTTGGGAAACAGGTTCAAAAGATTTAGTTGTTGTGAGTTGAAGAGGCACTGAAGTGGCCTGAGAAAGATCACCATTGCTGTATGCTATGGTGGCTGAACAAGTGAGAATAGTGATGCTGTCAGTTAGAACAGATACTGAAGAAGTATCCGTGCTCAAGTTTATTACTGATGACTGAACTGCACTTTGTTGCCGCCCACTGCCATCAGCAAGGAGGGACTGCCGACGAGCCTCAGATGATGTCAAATCCATACCTTTCATAGATGTTTCTGCATCAATTTTCGGAGTACGCAGATCAACAACCTCGCCAAGATGATAGGCATGTCCATTCTGTGCTTGTACTGGTTGAGGTTTGTAAATTTCAGAAACAACTGGTATTCCAGTGGCTCTAGGTGTGGGAGGTGGTGGTGCTGTTCTTTCATGCACAACAGACACTGTTGTCCTTTGTACTTCAGTAGTTACTACCTGGACACCAACATTTGGAACAACTGATGAAGGCTGTGACGCTGAGATAGCCTCATAGACATGACTCATGCTTGAAACTACCTTCTCTGGACCACATATTTCTTGGCTTTCTATGGATTCTGTTATTCGTGTGAAAGCTAAAGGAACCCTAGTTGTTTGTGATGGCTCTGAAGTAGCTTGTCTGCTAGGCGATGTGGGATCAGAACTTGTTGGGGCTTGAGTTGTCACACTTTCTGTGGGTGAACTAGGCTGAGATGGAAGAGTAATAACCACATAAGTGTCATGTAAATTTTTGCCAAACCTAGGGGACGTAGGGGACTTTACTGGTGAAGTACCCCCTGTCTTACTTTCAGCTGAAGGACTAAGATTCAGAGCACCTTCTACAGTGCTTGTGTGTAGTATGTTTGGTCTTTGTGGAGCATAAGCAGAAGGAAGTGTCTGGGCACCTGACATGGGCTTTGGAGCAATGGGTGGCTTCACAGTCTCTCCTGGTCTGTGACTGAATGTCAGGCCTGCAGGGATTGAGGATGGCTTTGGAGGCACAGGAGGAGGAACATGGGGCTTATATGATCGAGCTGTAGGTTGTCTAGGGGCTGCAGTTGGCATACCAACTGGAATTGTTCTTTGGGGAACCTGAGGTGGAATCTTTTTGGGATAAACAGCAGGCTTAGGCAGAGTAGGAGGTGGAAGGGGCGGGGGGACAGGGATGTCTGCTTTTTCCTGAGATGCAGCTCTACGTAGAACTACTGGTTTAGGAGGGACAGGTGGAGCAGTAGATATTACACTAGGTACTGTGGGAGTATATTGTGGAACAGTGGGTAAAGGTGCTGCAATTGATGGGATTGGAGTAGGGGAAACTTCCATTTGAGCGGAGACTGAAGACTTTGACAAGTCAACAACACCTGATTCAACCATGGTAGCCTCAACTGATTCAACCATGGTAGCCTGTGGAGGCACTGACTGTGGCACCTCTTCTCTTGATGAACGTGTTATAAGTGCTAAATCTGGGGGGGCGGCAGATGCTTGCTGTGATATCTCTTTATTAAATGTTTTATCAGATGGCTCAGTCACTGCAGTATCTGTTGAAGATGATGCAGAAACTGACACATTCTCATTGTCCTCTTTTTGATCCACAATGTTCTCCTCTCCAGATTCCTCTTCTCCTGAGGAGCATTGTGTCACCCTCAGATCAGGTATAGGGAGAATTCTTCTTTGAGGAATATCTTGTATTTTTTCAGAAGTTACTGCCATTTGCTTTGATGCATCACTCAATTTAGGAATGGGCTGTGTTGGGCTGGTGCCTGGTGTCAGAATAGCTCCACGTTTTTTCATAAGTTCCTCATAGGCTTCCTCTGCATCCAATAATGGTTTTCCATCCTTGCCTGACTGACCAGAGATGCTTGTGTCTCTTTTGGAGACAGATGGAGGTAGCATGATCTCTGGCTTGGGGATTTCCTTCACACTTTGATCTTCTTTTGTCTGCTGCTCTTTAAGCAGTATCTCTTTCTTTTTCTGCATCATATCTTCATATACTTCATCAGGAGATCTCAGCTTGCTTACTCTTTCTGGTACAGAAATTTTATCTGGTTCCTGGTCCACATATACATCTTCAACCAGGGATTCATAGGCATAATCTTCAATCAACATGCCACCATAAAGAGACTCTTTCCCAGGTGGAAGTTCCCCTTTCACTGTTGTTGGAGATTTTGCTCTAAGCATTATTTCCTCATAGACTTCATCTGCAGTTTTTAAAGGTTGTTTTCCCAAGCTTTCTGTGGATTGATTATCAGCATGTTGCTCATCTGTTGGAGAATACAAGAAAACTGATGTAGGCAGCTGATACCCTTTTTGTACGGCAGCAATCTTCTCCGGAAGAATCTCAAAACCCTCTGGTTCTGATTCCATGCTTGGAGAGAAATCTGAGCAGGAAGACCTTCGGATTTCCTCCATCTCTGCTTCTTGCCGCAGCTCCTCTGTTGGAGAAGCATCTTCTATTGGTGAAAGATTGCTTGGTGGAGTTTTTGGTCGTTCCCTCCTTCTCTGAGCACGTATCTCCTCTTTGTCTTTCTTTGATTTCTTCCCAGAGCTCTTCTGCTTCTCTTGTTCTTTCAGAAGCTCTTCTTCCTCACGCAGCTCTTCTTCTTCAGATGAATCTTCAATGGTGGGCAGCATCTGGCCGGGCTGCCGGTGCTTGGCTTTCCTGAGCTGTTTGCCCTCACCACTGGACCTAATATGGCTTGGGCTGCTGCTATCACTGTCTTCGTCAAGTGAAGATAACGAGGTTGGAGACGTTCCTGGAGTAAAGCTAGAAGCATGCAAGCTTGAGGAACCTTCTCCTCTGGACCTATCATCAGGAGAGTCGGTAAGGCTCTCTGGTTCTCCATCATCTGAAGCCTGTCGAACAGTGGCTACACTATTAAGTTCGATTGTTTTGAAATGGCGGATGCCGGTTCCATTGTCTGCAAATGGCTGCTCCCCTTTATCTACTTCCTCAATTTTAGCTACAGATATTGTACTTTTTCTGTCTGGCTCATCCTCAGGACTGACGCTGCTCTTTTTCATAAGACGTCTTGCCTTACCTGACTCACTTTTTTCTTTGATGTCCTTCTTTGCATCTTTTTCTAGTTGTCTCTTTTCGTGATCCCTGATTTTTTGCCTAATAAGGTTTTCCTCATCAGATGGTGATGCATCCTCATCAGCACTCATCTCTATAATTTGCTTTCGAATGAAGTCCTCTTCATCTGCAGAAACTGGACTTTCTCCTCCTAAATTCTTCCCTATATCAAGTTTCATTTTCCCTTCATCAAGAGGAGAGGATTCAGCCTCACTACTGTCCTCCAAAAGGTCTGCTTGGATGTCTGCTGGAACAAGTAGTTTTTTCCTTTCTTTTTTAGGGACTGCAGTATCATCTTTTTCTTCTTGAGTCTCAACATGTTTGTCTTCTTCTGAGCTAAGATCTGGAGACATTGGGAGCACCTCCAGTCTGCGTCTGGTCTTCATGGTGTCACTTTGTGATTCATCTTTAGGAGGTGTTGTCTGAGCCTCTAATATCGGCAGTACAGTGCTCTCTAACTTAGCCAAATCTGATGGGCTGGTAGGACTGTTCTCTTGACTGAGTCCATCCTTGTCACCAGGCTCCTTCAGTAGCTGTTTGTCTTTTGCAGGCACATCAACATCTTCTTTCTGCAAGAAAGAGGCAAATAGGAATCATAATATACAAGGTCAAATAGTGCTAAGCATTTAAAAAGCACTTGCCCAGAAGTATCTAAAAGAGCTTCCTCTACAGCTACTCACTATACATACAGTTACCTCTCCCAATTCATCAAGTTCTTTAGGCTTTATCGGTGGCTTTGGCTCATCTTCTGTTTTCTCTTGTAAGTCTGGGGATGGTGCTTCCACAGAAGATTTGTTAATTTCTTGCTTGCTAGCTACAGGAAGTGGGGGAGCTAGCTCTACTGCTGGATCTAAGGTATGGAATACACTTTTTACATCAGATTGAGCATCAACATTTATGTTAGTGGCTTCTGGGTCAGACTTTACCTCCTGTTCATTTTTAACAGCTTCACTTTCTTTACTGGATATTTCAGCATTGGAATTTACTATTTCAGATAAAACTACTGGCTGTTCCCTATTTATCTTCAATTCCTTTTCTGATATTATGTCCTCCCTTCCATCAAATGAATGGAGAGGAGTTTCTCCTACTTTTTCATCCAGTGGAACAGTTGGTATGGTAAACTGCTCTGGAGCGTCTTTTGAGACTGGGTGTAGGTTTTGTTTTATTTCACTGTCTCTGGGTGATGAGTTTTCACTGTTCTTGGGAACGCTCTGAGCGTTTATTGCCGATAATGAGTCATCCTTCTCAACTACACACTCAGTCTTCACAGTATCAGTGTCTGACTTCACTGTTTTTTCTTCTGAGACGTTATCCACATATTTAGCTTCACTGACTGCAGGGGACAAAAACATCTGCTCTGATTTTTCCTGTGTCAAAGAATCTGTAAATTCTGTCTCAATTTCAAGTTTACCTCCTTTTTTGTCTGCAACTTCCTGCAGATGTTCTGTACTCTTGTCAGCATTCTCTGTCTCAGTATCCACGTCTATTCTCTCTGCTTTCTCAGGGATTTGCTTGTACTCTAAATAGTCTGTTTTTGGGGCAGTTTCTTTTGAGAGCTGTTGCACTGGCTGTACATTCTCTGGCAGTGCTTCATTTTTTCTGGGAGCAGTCTCCTGAGCCAGAGGAGCTAACTCTGCTTGGGATATTGTTTTCTCTTTTATGTCTTTATCAAGGGTAATCACTGGCTCAGAAATGGTAGGGTCAGGAGCTGACTCACCACTGTTATTGTGAGAGGCACTGTTATGTTTTTCAGTTGTTTCCTCCACTTGCCTCGTCTCTTTCTCGGTAGATAGAATGCTCTCTTCTTTGGCTTTCTCGCTGAATTCTAATTCATTATCTGTTGGAGCTTCTGTTTCACTTATCAACTCCTTTTCTTTTTGAGCCTCCTCTTTTTTCTCAATTGGACCAGCCTGATTTGGATTTTCTGTGTTTTCTTCTTTAACAATATCTAGTTTATCTTTCAGTGACCCACCCTCTTTTTCTTTGTTGACATTAGGTTCACTGACAACTTCACTCTCAGCTCCTGCTTTAGAAGAATAGGATTCAGCTATTTGTGGCACCAATTCTGCTTCCTTGACCTCATCCATAACACTAGCATCCTCTGTCTCTTTAGGAAGATTGTCATTAGCACTCCCTAATACTTCTCCTGTTGTCACGCATGAACCATGCACTATTTCAGCTGAGGCAATGTCATTTACGATTTCAGATTCTGTCAGTATAGCAGGGGCTGAGGAGGCAGGGGTGGAACCTTCTGGAGTTTCAGAAAGAAGAATTTGAGCTTCCTCTGTGCTCAGTGCACTTGTGTGCTCATCTTTACTTTGTTGTATTGCACCTTTCTCCACATTAGGTAGATTACTCTCCTCTACGAATGCCCTTTTCTCGCTATCTGCATTTTCAAAAGCTTGGTCAGATAATGGTTCTGTCACTGCCTTTGCCTCACATCCTTTGTGAGGCATGACCTCATTTTCAACCTCATCTTTACAGCTTACTGCTTCATCAGGATGTGTAGGAATTTCTGGTTCAACAGACTTTTCCGAAGTGCTGGTAGTAACAGCACTGTCCTCAGTAATTATATCTTTTTCTCCCACCTCATTTTGAGTAGCAACTGCTACAAGGATATTTCTATCACCTGCTTGATTTCCGACACTGGTCTGTATAGAATCAGCAGATGCTGACTCAGCAGAACATTCATTTGCTAGATGTTCAGGTACTGAAACCTCCTCAGACCCTTGAGAAGCCTCTTGGTTAGTTTCTCTATCTGTGGCTGGCTTAACGTCTCTGACTTCTGCTTCTGTTGCTCGTACCCTGTTAATCTCAGTCATGTTGTCAAATGATTTGGCCTCACTGATGTTCTCTTCAGCACTTTCGAATGCAGGTGGCAACTCTGTGCTTTGTAATTCTGTTTTTGCAATGTTAGCAGAGTCAGATACATCAGCTTCTACTCCTTCATATTGCACTTGTTCACTTTTTTCTCCCTTCTGATCCTCAGCAGGAGGCTCAGTTTGCTCTACTATACTAGCCTGGTCTGCATCTGCCTCTTTAACATCTGCTGTCTCCCCTGGGACACTATCAGGAGGTGGGGCAGTGACTGTTTGCTCAGCTGGACTGGATATGCTGTCTATGTTATCAGCTGCATTGTGAGGAGTTTGCTCTGTGCTGGACTCAGGTACTACCTGTGTACTCTCCAGTACTGCTTGTGCCTCACTGCCTTTCACTTCTGCTGACTCTACTAGAGGTTTCACGTCAGCTGTGGCTGAGACAAGCTCGGGCTTGTCATCTGGAGCCTGAGTTACACTGGGGGTCCTTATGAGTCCTTTGGCAGGGGTAGCAGTGGCAGAGGGAGCAGGGGATGAAGGGGTGGAGGAAACAGCTCGGGCTGGGGAAGAGGGAGGAGTAGGTTGGGATTTAGCCGGCAGCTTTGAAGGAGAAGGTGGAGGTGGCATATCCCCAAGCTGTCCGGAGAGAGCCCTTTGGGTCTGGCAGTTGAGGCATAACCACTCTTTCTGTAACACAGAAAATGAACAAACCACGTCACTTAGGCCTTGAAAGTAACACAAGCCTGTTGTAAGGTTTAAGAAGTCACACAGCAAGTTTAATTTAGTAAGAAATGCAACAGACACATTTAGAACATTGTTCTTTTATAGGTATTATTGGGAATACTACCTTACTTTACTTTGGGGAAGGATGGGCCAAAGTGATCAGTCCTAATTCTTTTTTTAGCTTATGCAACTCAGGTAGTTTGCTATTCATGATAATGACCACATTTCAGAGAAACTTGAATAGGCCCCAAAAGATTGTAATCTATAAAACAATCCAAAACATTTACATGGTGTGGGGGTGGGGGTGGGGGTAGTGGATCTGGGACATGAAGTATACACTTACACCCAGTCCCCACCCAAAGTACGCCCTTAGTCCTCCTTTCATAATGCCTATGTGTGGAGATCAGTGCTATTTTTCTGTCAGCTGATCCTAAAATGACATTTATCATCACTTCTAGTATGTCAGCTGTTACCCATCTGATTTATTGGATGCTAGTAATAAGCCAATAGTTTATTAGCAGCTATTTACCAAAAAAAGTCTGATCTACAAGTTTACTGTCATTTCAGCAGAATGAAACATTCCTCCAAGACCATGGTGCTACCCAAATTATAAATACAGAACAACACGGCACTTCATAAGTATGGGCAGGATGAGACTACACAGTTCCGAGAGAGAGAGAGAGAGAGAGAGAGAGAGAGAGAGAGAGAGAGAGAGAGAGAGAGAGAGAGAGAGAGAGAGAGA
>JBBJLS010000128.1:20574244-20585908 GCA_037577275.1 Bryconaethiops microstoma
GAGAGAGAGAGAGAGAGAGAGAGAGAGAGAGAGAGAGAGAGAGAGAGAGAGAGAGAGAGAGAGAGAGAGAGTGTTAATGTGTGAACGGCTAACACAAAGAACTGCAAGTGACTGACTGCAGCTCCACATGAGGCAGACTGTAAAATAATTAAAGATCAGTATCTGCCATCCTTCTGCTCCCACCATCTGTGGCAAATAAAGGAAAAATGAACGAGAAGAACGACTCAGTGTAACACAAGAACACACACACACACACACACACAAAAACTAAACAAACACTAAATTGCTAGGATGTAAAAAATGGAACGTTAAATGTTATAAAATGCTTTGAAACTAACATATTATATGCAAATGAAATTGAAGCAAAAGATATGCAAAAGCTGTGTAAAGGTTTCGACAGGTGTGTTGTTAGAGAAAGCCAGACTGCTGCACGGTCTAAGGTGAAGAATGTCTTGGGCACTTTATCATGTTTTTTCGTGTTTTTTCATGTCCAGAACTACAAATGAAATGAAAGGCAGACAAGGAAACACACAACTTTGAAATCTGATCATGAACTATGGAATAATTAAAACCTTAAAACTGTTTGTTTATGTTTTCATACTTTTTATTGACTTGTTAACATGGTTAAAGCCTGCGGTTCGGCTTATAATAGTTTGAAACAGGTGTTTCTTGTTTGAATAATCAGGATTCAGATCACTGTAATGCAGAAAAACACAAAGTCATGTGCTTTATTAGGTACACCTGCCTCATACTCATGGTAAACTTTATAGTCTACATTTACAGATGATAGTCCATCTGTTTCTCTGCATCATTTGTAAGCCTTCTCTACTCCATTCATTAATGATCAGGACCCCCACAGAGCAGGTATTGTTTGGGTAGTGGACCATTCTGACCCCTGATGAGGGACTGGAGGATAATTAACCCAATCTGTACAGCAACCTTTGAATCTAGCCTGGGCTGGTCAATTTGAGGAAATTACGCAATTGCGACTTTTCTGACCAATATTCTGAATGACCAATATTCTTTTTCTATTAATTAATGACCTATTATATGACCCAAATATTTACTGTAGATGACCATAACACCCACTGTTTCTGGTTTAAGGCTTAAACACTGAATGAGACTGCACCAGTCTGCCAGTCAATTGTGTCTCTGTACAAACAGAGCCACAGGCAAATCACAAGCTTAATGTTATTTCGTGCTTGTCACGATTCCAGTCTACGACCGCTAGGGGCCGTCCTCGGACTCCTTTGTTTACATTTACATTTATGGCATTTAGCAGATTTTGTTGATCCTGTGTGGGTGTGGCCTAATCTCTGGTCGGCTTCGCGAGAAGGGTTTTCAGTCGGCTAGTGATTCGGAGTTGATTATGTCTGTCTGCTCATTGGTCCTCAGTTCAAGCACTTTAGTATTTAGTTGTTCAGACTCCAGTTAATGTTATCTGTCGTCCCTCACCTTACCCAGGTCCTCCTCAATTATCTAGTTTCTGTTTTCGTGTCTGGCCCTCGTGCCTTTTTCTGTTCAGAATAAATCGTTTCAGATGGAAGTCTGCATCTGTGCCTCCTTTTCTCTGTCCCAACATGGCCGGTTTGTGACATTGCTATTTCTTTAGGACAAGGTTGTTGGCAATTTATGCTTTGATGGTTTAAAGATTTTAAGTGATTTGTGTAATAAATTCAATTATAAATATTTGCAACCAAGTTAACTCATCAAGTTTCGGTGCAGAAGTTGTTATATTAAAAAAAAAACAACAATACAGCCGAGGCAAAGTTTAAGAATGAGAATGAATTTGATCTTCTCATTGAATTATTCATCTCAGTCAGAACAAAACCTAAACCAGAAACTTTAAAAGTAGATGAATTTAAATTGAAAGTAAAGTTTTTTTCATTCAAGACATTTTGAGTCATTTCTGTTGGTGCTCTGGATTAATCTTTCAGGCAAAGTGAAGGTCAGAGTTTTCCAAATGGTAAAGTGAAGATGAAGTCAGTGTTTTGCAGGTTAGGAATAAAGTTAACATAATAAGTTATATTGTCATTGTATTGTCTCCACCAGATGAGCAATGTACTTTGTGAAATATCATAATACCATAGTGCACAGTAGTTATCTATGGGGCAAATTAGACAAAAACAGGCCGACAACAGTTTCTGTACACCTAGTGCAACTGATCAAATGGGCGATGAGTTAAAAGTACTGTGCAAAAGTCTTACGTACCTGCAAAACAATCTTTAAAAACTGTTTAGATGAGCAGTGAGTCTTTTTCACAGTAATATTTCTAAATAAAGCTAAAAGGAATAAACGGAAATAACATGTTCAATATATCAGTGTAGAGTAGTCTTTAGCATGGTACTGTAGATACAAGGCAGGTGTACCTGATGAAGTGGAGGGTATATTTTCTTACAAGAACTAGAGGTTAGCAAAAATGTCAAGTAAGTACCAACGCTGACTGAGCCTTTATAGTAGGTCAGCATGCACATGTGTTTGTGAATCTGTGTGTGTGTGTGTGTGTGTGTGTGTGTGTGTGTGTATGCATATGCCTGTGTCTGTGTGTAAGATAAAAGCACACTTAACCTTCTCCAGGTGAACTAATGGAATAGTAATGCAGACTGTCTGCAGCCCTCAAGACACAGAGCGAATGAACGAGAGACAGAAAGAATGTGAGGAAATTAAAATAATGGAATCCAGAGAGGCAAACAGCAAGTGAGGGGGGGGGGGGGAAGAGAGAGAGAGAGAGAGAGAGAGAGAGAGAGAGATAGAGAGAGAGAGAGAGAGAGAGAAAGCATTAGTTGAGTGCAGATCTGATCAAGCTATGAGAAACAGTACCGAAGAAGAAGATGGACAGATGGAAAAAGCGAGGGAGGCAGAGGCGGGAATGTGGATGTGATAGGAGGGATATAAGAGGGAGATGGTCAGTAGAGATAACCTGGGGCCCGCGCTCCTCTCCTCTTCCTCAAACACAATATCACACCCTGCCGTGAACCTAGACGATAACAATCATCTCATAATCCTTCCTGAAACGTGCTGAATTCCACTCTGAAACGTGCTAGAAGATCAGTCTCAGAGGACAAACTTCCACAGTCTCCTCCCAACTTCCAATCATCTACGGGTTCTGTGTTTTCAATGTAACATTTTGTTAGTCAGTGACTGTGACTGAAATCGAACCATAAGAAAAATAATGTGAATGACGCAAGGGAAAGCAGGACTAATAGTTTTGATGATCAAGAATAATGTTTTACATCAATTAAAACTTCAGAAATCTATGTCAACCTTCTGCCCTATTCCACTGTTTACAGTGCACTAAAATTTCGAATAATGTGAACCTCACAGATCGCTGTGTTGTCTCTGGAAAGTATGCAAAAGACAGAATCTAAAAAAAAAAAGTACTCTAGAAAGTAATCAAAAAAATTATTTCATGTTGTAACAAGCAGCTGAACTGGATTTATTGAACTCAAATAAAATCTCTGAATTAAGCACTGGAACATTCATATATTTTTATTTGAGCTGATTAAAACTAGTTAAATAGCTTATAAGTATATTTTTAATGTGAACTGACAGAACAGGTCTTTACAGAGTAGTTAATACAAACAGTAGGTTCTAATGAAACTTATCAGTTTCAAAGACCGTAACACCCTAATCATACAGTAAAACACTGACTGGTCAGTGTTATGTACTGTAGTTATGGACTACAAAACATGTAGACCAGTCGAGATTTGTCCTGGTTTTTAACACTCAGTTGTTCATTAATTAGGCAATTATATTATTAAATTGCATTATGTAATGTAAACTCAATGTAGAGCAAACTGTGTGTGTGTGTGTGTGTGTGTGTGTGTGTGTGTGTGTGTGTGTGTGTGTGTGTGCATTTGAGTGATCACCTGTTTGACGTCTCTGTTAATGCTGACCAGGTCAAAAGAGAAGACATGGTCCTCTGCTCCCACCAGTAACCTCCCTCTCTCCTCGTCCATTAGAAACGTGTCGTAACCTGAACTGTTTGCCAGTCCAATGAATGTCACTAAATTACTGGAGTCCAGCATCTCTGGGAGAGAGAAAAAGAAAAAGAGAGAAGGATGTGTCTTTGTCAGATGAACATTCTTACTGGAATCAGCATTTAAAAAATTCTCCTGATGTACCTGTGTAGCACTCTAGCACACAGCAAGCAAATTCTACTCTGGGTTGGACAGCCTATTGTATAAACACTTCATGCACCATTTATTAGACATTCCTCCAGCTTTTCAGCCTTCAGAGGAGAAGCCGAGAGCAAAAAGATCTGAAGTTTTATTTTCTGAAATGTTAAACTGCCCACTCAGGAAAAACCCCACCTGACCAAGTCATTGCAGGTTTCTCAATATATCCAAGACAATCTTTGGCTGAATGATTTATTCTTTTATTCAAAATTAAGGCATGGCCAAATGGCTCGTTATGTGTCTACAAGGGTATTCACTACAGTTCAGACCTGGAGGGCCAGTGCTGAGCTAATCCAGATGATTTCCCTGCTCAAACACACCTACTAACCCTGTGCTGTGATCTGTCCTGGATCGAAGGTAATAGTCCCAAAAAGCAAAAAGATTGTATGACTTGGACCAAGCTGTCAAGGTTCATTACACAAGAGTTAAATAGCGACTCACTTTTTGCTGAAGCCAACTTTTATTAATTGAAAATAAATTAAATTAATTGAAAGTAAATTGAAAATAATTCCGTTGCATAACTTTTAAACGATAATATTTTGGTCAGAATCTGTAGAAGAGTGTGACAGCATCAAATTCCGAGCCTGTCACTGCTCCTAAGTGAGACTTCCAATTGGCAACTGAACAACCAAACAAACAGGATTTAGCCAGAAACATGTCCTGTAAAATGCAAGCTTGCTGGAACAAAGCAACAATTAGGTAAATCTGGCACTTCATGAAAAACTGAGCTGGACTTCATATTGTGATAGTTTCATGGTTCTGTTGATATTTTTCTGGTGAAAAAATTTATTCCAATTTAATCTAATGGGGAACATAAATAATTTAATATTAGGGGCTTTTTAGCTTTACGTTTTTTAACTGTACGTCACATATAGAAAACTCGAGGTATTATCATGAGTAACAGGTCTTGTGCCAGCATCCAAATCACAATCATGATGTTATCCATGATAACAAACCCTCTGTTGTGTTTTTTGACTTAAATATACTGCAATCATCCACAACACTGAAGTGATTAATATCTATTATCTTGTTACAATGGCACCTGTTAAGAGGTGGCATATATTACGCTGCAAGTGAACTTGGCAGTCACTAAGTCATTCTGGTAAACTGGTCCTGAAACATGCTGTGAATCTTAGAGCAGTGGTCACCAAACTGGTCTTGAGAATGCCCTAATTCACACTGCAGATAGATGCCGAGGACCGTTTTGGAGACCACTGCCTTAGAGACACACGAAAAGTTCCTTAATGGCACAGGACCATTGGTATAAAGGTCATATTTGCAGTTTGCAAGGAAAAAGGACTTATTTTGCCATTTTTATAATAGGGAGCAGAAATAGTTGTTCATAATTGCTGATATTTTGACATTAATGATTATTCACATTCCCTTGTTAACATTTCCAGCTGTTCCAACTATATACGCGTGCATTATTATTCAGTCGTTTAGTGACATAGAGCATTTTCATCCATTTACATTTTTTTGTCAAGTTCTTCACCTCACACTTCGCAAATGAAAAGATCAACAGTGACGCAGCCGTACTGGACTAAGCTGCTGACCCAGAGCTGGCTGTGGACACTCAAGCACCAAGACGATGTATGGAGATGAAGTGATGAAGAGGAAAATGAGGTGAAGAAGAATGGAGGGAAAAGTAAGAGAAGAGAGAGAAGAATAACAGGCTCTGTAATCTTTGCCAGACTGCAGTCGGTTCCCACCACCTCTGCACTCCCCACAGGTGAAGCCAACAGTTCTGCACTGTTTGGAGAATGCTCAGTACAGACTGTATATGAATCATAACAAGCAGTGACATGTAGAAACTATGGCTCGTCTCTGGAGCTCTGATTGACATGCTGCTGTAGTAGCCATCTGCATTCGATTCTGTGAAGATTCCGGACATCTGCGTGCTTGGAAAAAGAGAGGGGGAGCGACAGAGAGAGACGGATGAGAGAAAGCATCTATCACTGCATATTAAATGCTCCCATGCGGACGAATGGACAATAATGAGCGCATCCCTCCACGGAGGCTGCATAAAACATTCCCTTCAGTCTCTTCAGAGACATTCACTAACAAGTGCACATAAACATAATCAATACCTCTCAGTGCAGAGGCACCTGGAGAACCAAGCAAGTGTAGCACCTTCATCCTTACTTTTAAATCAAATGAAAAATGGACTTGCAGCGTAAATAACAGCGTGAGCACAAGTTTACCAAAGTAATATTTTTCAACATCCCCTAAAACAAAGCTGTCGCCTGCGAATGAGAGGATTTTGAATAATTTTGAAAGTGATGGTGAAGAATGTTTAAATGGTCACAGTGCAAAGACTGTTACATACTGGCACTTAAATGTCATGAAAAATGCAAAATATTTGCCTCACAATGTTTACACACAAAGTCATGTTCCAAAACTTGCCAAGTAATTTTTCAGCTGAATTTAGGGATGCTTGCACCACCCATGATGAAGCATAAGGACATTTATCAACAGGGGAGTTGCCGGCACATGACCAGCATCTTAGCTGTTAGTGACTGGCTGAATGACTTTATTCCTTGAGTTCCTACCATTTATATGCATGTTTGAATGAACATTTTATTGTTTGAAATAATATTTATTGACTAAAATGTGCTTGGTGTGTAAAGGCTTTAAATGTCTGATTCAGCAGAATGTAATAATGTGTAGTGAAACTGACACAGAAAAAAATTATGATCTATTTTGGCAAACAAGCATGGATTTAGCGGCAAAGCTCATCTAACCAATTACGTAGTTTTATATGTGACCTAACTAGCTAACCCCTTAAATATCCAGTGTCCAGGGAAGTCCAGATAATTTAATACCTCAGCCAGCTTGCTCGTTTTCCAAAAGTTACTAAATAATAAGCCTTAGGATTTAATAAGAACGGGAATGTAAAGAGCTCAGATGTTCTTCACACTTCACATAGACCTTTAAAGACTTGTCTGCTTATTCGAGATAACTCTTTATCTTATCTTAAACAAACAGACAAATATTTAGGGTTTCTAAACCTCTGGGCCATTCTCGGTCATAAAAATGTAAATAAAAACATACAAATAAAAAACATGTGCAGGTGTGAATGTGAAATCACACTGCAATACACAGAGCTTTATGCAACAAATCTTACACGAAATATAGGTTTTGGGTTCTTTTGGGCTGTTTTCTGTTCAGAAGCAGGTGGGCACTGAACTGGAATAAGCTGGATCCCTCCATGGCATCACTGCAAAGAACCCTTATTGATACCTTTACTTTTAAGACTGTAGAATAAACATCTCCTCTAAATGAATTTCCCCAAAGACTCTCCATCACCCTCCACTGTTCAGATGAGCTAGACCTGGTATGAGCGTGCAAATACACTGCAGTTTTTTTTTTTCCTTCTCTAACGAGGCCTACAGTGAGTAAAACATCCAACACACTTTAATTTTCTCATCTACTGTACATCACACTAAAATCAGTGAAGCAGGGAAGAAATATTACAATAATATTACATCCATTACATCCTATTTCACTGTCAATCAATCATAAAAGCCAGCTCCTGCACCCTGTATGTGTTTGGGCTCCTCTGAGTTCGCTCCAGTCCACCGCAGGCAACTCAGTAAGGCTGGAAAAAGGAATAAAGAGTAAAGCCTTGTTTCATGTACTTTTGGGAGCTATCTGTTTATTTAAGCCTAAACAATGGCACACTTCAGACCTCGTGCTTCTGCCTGACACAGTTCTGGACTCCATCCCTCCCTGTTTCCTCTCCGGCGCTTGCCGGACTGAGTGTGTGGTGCGGTTTTGTTCAGTGCTGCCACGCCAGCAGACCAACACACAGGTGCCGGAGGCTGTCGGGAGCACTGGAAACGTGGAGCTTTGCTTAACGTGCAGTTTTGAATGTTACTCTAAGCCTTGGGAACGCGGGTGTAAATTCCAGAGTCTACAACCACGTGATTCAATTGTGAGTCTTTAGGAAATCAGAATCGTACACGATGAAATCTTAAATTTCACCCCGACTCCATTTCTTGAACCGATTAATTGCAACATTGAAATCTGAAATTTCTACTTGATTCGATTTGATTGTGATTCTTTAGGAAACAATTAATGACATCAAGAAATCTCACATTTCTCTGTGACATGATTTTGATCCAGGTTCGATTCTTGTAATTATTCAGTGCAACATGAAATTTGCATTTCGGTTTGATCGGATCTTGGTGTAACTTATTACATTTTAGTTAATACACTGAAAACAAATTTTCCATGAAAGTTTATAACTGTTTACAATTGATCTGAACACTCCAAAATCAAATCAGTTGAATCACCCTTTCTCAGACTAAAGTGTTATTACCTTACTACCATTGTGGCTCTAATTTAGAATTTCTAAAAAAAAATATGTTTCACTCATGCATACAGCTGTCGCTCACCACAGCAAAAAATCTGGACGTCGGCCTATGAGAGCGCACGCTCGGGTGAGCACGTTTTGATGGACAGCTCGTGATAGGCATGAGGGAAAGCGAACACCCATGGGGTCATTGGATGCCCAGTGACACCAACAGGAAACAGGATCAGCATGGCAAAAAGACGTCCGCTCACTTGTCAGAATCAAAAGGCGCCTTTTCCATGAATAGCAGTGATTTATGGCTTAGCTGAGAGCTTCCAGTCAACGGTGCAATCAATGTGGAGCCCCTAAGTCAGATTGCCAGGAGATAAACAACTGAAATTACAAACGTTTCAAGGCGGACTCAACCATAGTCGAAACAGACTTCCTGCTTCATGCTTTTGTTGATTTTTGCCCCAGCAAAAAGTTTGCATGTGTTTGTTGAGTCAGAGCATGTGGACATATGTGTACATTGATCAGCCATAATATTAAAACCACCTGCCTAATGTTGTGCAGGTCAACTCCATGCTGCCAAAACAGCTCTGACACATCGAGGCATGAACTCCACAAGAATTCTGAAAGTGTGCTGTGGTATCTAGCGCCAAGACATTTGAGCGGATCCTTTAAGTCCTGTAAGCGGTGAGGTGGGGCCTCCGTGGATTGGACTAGTTTGTCCATCATGTCTCATAGATCCTTGATTGGTTTGGGATCTGGGAATTCGGAGGCCAAGCCAACAGCTTGAACATTTGAACTATTTTTGAAGTGTAGTAGGGTGCTTTATCCTGCTCTATAATAAGGGAATACCACTGCCATTAAAGAGTGTACTTGCTCTGCAACAATGTTTAGGTTGGTGGTCCATGTCCACATGATTGCCAGGATCCAGCAGAACTGGGAAACCCTGGAATTCATAGTGAATCAGAATCGGAATCAGAAAACCTTATTGATCCCATATATAATGTCTCAAATAAAAAAAAATAAAATCAAAAACAAGATGCTGGGGTATAAGTATTTTACTGTTAACACAAATAGTGGTTTGGAGTTGATTATTGTGGTGGTCTCTATACTGATAATAGTGGTCTCTATACTGAGTTGATTATTGCATGTTACTGCTTCTTGGGACCATTTCTTCCTGAGGTACGCGATGCACACACAAAATGTAAAAGAATGTGATCTATAAGATCTTTTTCCATCGCTCCATGGTACAGTCCTATCCATGGCAGTTGCTTTTGGTGGTGGCCAAGGAACAGCATGGGTAGTCTGACCAGTCTGTGGCTGCGTCTAATGTGGGATCAGACCGGACACGCTAGCCTTCCCTTCTCATGCACATCAGTGCCATGGGCACACATGTTCACCGGTTGTTCACTGGTTGTTCTTCCTTGGACTACTTCCTTGGCACTAACCACTGCATACCTGGACGATCACACAACACCTACCATTCTGGAGACCCAGGTGTCTAGCCATCGCAATGTCAAGGTCACCTAAATAGATATGCTTGCTTAAATTTCCTGCTTCCAACACTTCTGACTGATCGGTGTATATTTATGTGTTTTTTCCTGCATGAAAAGCATTAACGTAACCAGGGATCTCCAAGGCCTTTCTTTAAAAATAGGTTCCTGGATGTTTTTCTTGAACGGTTTAAGAAAAATCTTTAAATGATACGACGCCTTGAGATTATGTAGAGGCCCTTTAATCTAAAGGTTGTTTATGCTCAGACAATTCATTCTTTAATGAACCAGCTTCTGAAAGTTGTTCTTCTTTGGCGTAGCCCTAAAGGAGGTATCACTTTCGGCTTCTTTATTTTTTAGTCCGCTGTTGAGCTTCTTTCCTTGAGAGTCCATGCATGTGCCACGTTCTGTGTGGAAATGTGTGGAAGTGTTTAATTACTCCTGAATGTGCTCTGGATATGCCAGGTTAACCGCAGAGACTGCTCAAAGAAGCCCTACAGCCACAGACACTGCTGAGGCAAAACACAACTCTCCTTTCCTACTGTCCTAGATTATATACTTGCACTGAGAGAGAGAGAGAGGGAGAGAGAGGAAGAGAGAGAGTTTGTGTAAAAACAGCTAATTTGGACATTGTTAACATCACCCATGGATAGGATGCTACAGGGAGAAAGTCTGTGGTCCCACATGTGGCTTTGACTAGAGGGCTGTTAGAGAAGAATGAAGGACAGGCCTTAGGGTTTCACATAGCTGCACTGGGATGGGGCTCAAAGTTTTTTTCTCAACCATACTTGGAGACACACACACATACACACACACACACACACACACACACACACACACATTCAAATGCTTTCAAAAATGAAATCCAGTGCCTCCAAAAGAGCTTTTCTACGGATATTGATATTCTGAGACAGGTGCACACAGTGACTGCTGTAGTAACTAGATATACAGTGCATGAGAACCAGATGTATAAACACATAAATACACCATCAAGATCAAAACCTTTATGCTGCAAAACAAACCTGTCTTAAGTTTTAAAAACGTGAGTTTGAGTGAGTTGAGTATATAGTATAGTAACAGTAGCGGTAATCTGTATCTTACATTCTGTTATTCTTATTTATAGTTCAATAGATTTACTCACTCGGCTGAAACATTTCTTTTACACTGTTTTTGCACTTTGAGGTGGTTTTTTTTTGTCAAATAATTAAAAAGAAGTACATTGTGTAAACATTTTATAATGTATGTACCAACATAAATTATCCAGAATTATTTAGAATCAAATCATTACAGTAAAATTAAGGATTGCTTCTTCCCTCCCCTGAAAAGTTACAGTTTCCATCCAGACCATCTAGCTACATGAATATTAAACAGTTCAGTCAAAAGGTCTATGAAGAACAGTAAAAAACCGATTGGCCCAGGATGCAAGAAGTACATTTCCTGGACTTCAGATGACTATCATATCTGGTTCAGGGTTATTTGGATAAAGGCAGGGACAAAGAAGACAGAAAAAGGTGGATGTGACTGGAGAGGAAGGAAAAAGGGGAGGGTAGGAAAAGCAAGACAGACAGAGTAACAGGGAGAGGATGAGAGGTATGTAGAGATAGAGAGAGAGAGAGAGAGAGAGAGAGAGAGAGAGAGAGAGAGAATGTAGCTATAGTTACCTGCTGTGGGTTAGTGGCCAAAACTGAGA
>JBBJLS010000128.1:20601009-20613013 GCA_037577275.1 Bryconaethiops microstoma
TGTCCAGCACAGTTTGATGGTTCTCCTCCTCAAACACATTCACTAAACCTGACAATTAACTGGCGAGGTGAACCAGGCGTTTCTGAGCAGGGAAATCACCAAAACGTGCTGGACCACGACCCTCAGGACCAGAGTTCCACACCCCTGTTCGAAAGGAACTGAGAAAAACATTCGATGGTTGGAGCACACCAAGAATTCAGGAACCAAACTTTTTCCAACTGTATACTTTAATAAAAAACACTTTTCTTACATGTCTAAGCATAATACTGTATCATCAAATAAGCCTCCCACATGCATGCAGGTGTTTTCGGCCTTTACTGCCGCCTCTGCTGGCCTCTGGCTCAAGAATAATACAGTGTTCCTTCCACTGGCCTAAAATGTGACCATCTACAATGTTCTCAGCTCTGCCTGAAAGACAAATCTAGGCAGGAGTGCAATGTACTCTTCTTCCTTCTCCTGTCAGCTGGAACCGGAGGATATATCACAGGAGATGATGCTGAAAACAAGCTTGGCTAGTACAGCACACAGCTGAGACCGCAGGACTCAGACAGTTTTAGCAGAGATCCCTCAGGAAGCACTGAGGAGCATCTCGACCGCGCTGTCTCTCCGACTCGTCACTGTGGAGCTGCAACACCGTGAGGAGACAAGGGCTGGTTGGAGGTGATTTATCATGTTCCAGAACTATACTAGAGATTTTTACAGTTGGAGCTGTCAACATGCCTGCGTAAATTTAACTGAACATCTTTGTGCCTTTTTTAAATGTGACGTCCACCTGGATGGTCACTGTAATATTACAGGAACCAATGTTTCACGTCAGGTTTAGTCGGGTCTAAACACCATTTCAAAAATATTTGCCAGACTTGGGACTGGTTCAAATTTCGCTTTCTGTTTTTTGTAATCCATTTCTCATTAAGCAGGTGATCATGCCTTGAACATTTTCTCGCTGCATTCTTTCTCAAATAACTTCTGATCTTGCATGCTGGTCTTTCTTGTGTTGTTCGCAGCAAAGTCCACAAGGTCCAAAAGGCCGGTAAAGTTTATTCAGACCGATAGATGAAAACATCTTAAAATCAGATTTAAAGCGTAATTTAAACATAATTTTGGATTTCGTACTTTTTTGGAATTATGTTAATTGTTGATAATTGTAACTATCATAGTTGCTACATAATTTTTACATTGTCCCTATATACATTTCAGATTGGCATTATTTGGTTTTCTCCTCAGTTTTCCCCCAGTTTTGACATGTGTCCCTACCTGAAGGCCTAGATGTAGTAGTCATAGTCCACTTAGCAGTTGCTGTAATTAGGACTGCAGAGTTATACCTAGTCAGTGGTGGCTGTTTGGGCTTGATTTGGATAGAACGTCTCTAGGCTGCAGCCAAGATTGGATTCAAAATTTAGATTAAAAAATGAGCTCAGATCAAACTGAAGCAGAATGTTCTTGGAATATATTTTAGGCATCAAAATCTCAGGTCCAGAACTGATGTTTGTAAAAATTTGAAGTACAGTGACGCTCAGAAATTATTTAAGAGCTTGAGAGTGAAGGGACTCTTGCACTCCACCCTTTTCAATGGTGGGAAATTGGTGTCACCCACCATTTCATCAGGTCAGAGGGCAGTATCCGTTTACAAAAGGGGTCACGACCCTCGCTGTGCGTGTAACGAATTCAGTAATCCTTTATATACCTTCCCAACTCAAGCTCTTAACCTCTTCAGAAACATTTCTACACTGAACCACAGCAAAACACTCAAACATGCTCACAAACAAACCACCAAAACAAGAGCATGTTCCGCTCTGGGACAGGAACAGTGTTATTGTGTAAACAAGGGCTGAGGGTGGATGGCCTCCAGATCTGTTTGTTGCTGTCACGATCCCCTAGAGTCTCTCCTGCAGATGCAACTGATCTAACAGAACCTTTACTTGAGTTTCACAAGCAATTCTCTACAAGGAGAAGATGAGATGTTTAGGGACAAAAACTCTTTTCTGTGATTCACCAGATTCAACAGTGTCTGGACTTGCTTGGCAGGTGATGTAATGTCAGTGGAGAAGCGGAGCAAGTTAAAGAGATGTGTAGTCTGGAGGTATTGTCTAACACTGTGTGAGTGTGTAACACTGATATCACACTTACGGCGCACCAGCCTCTGATTCTATTAAAGACTTTGTACTTTTGCTAGGTAACCAAAAAACCACACACACACAGAACAGCAGCATATAAAATTCACAATGAAACTTAATGGCACCAAAATGCTGAAATAATAGATATAAACTTCAAAAAAAACCTTTAAAATAAAGGTTGCTTCAGAATTTGTGGTTTTAATGTTTGATGTTCCAGGAAACAAATACATTTTCATTAAAAAATAGAACTTTTAGATTGACTTTACATGGGGAACCTTTCATGTCACTGGTTGCATGTTGTGAGCTGCAACATAATTTCCATAGAACTTGACAGTTACACAAAGCTGGACCTTGGTATTTATTTTACCATGGACCTTGGTATTTATTTTAAATCATAAAAAACAGAGATCTTATATATTTGAATGAGGAGTAACTTATACACCGGACAAGATGAAGACTATAAACAATTCAAAGTAATATTTAAATTTATTGATATAGTCCAAAATCACATAAATAATTTGTAGCATTGTGCCCAAATAAAGAAGAATTGAATGTTTTTTAGGTTGTTCAAGATGTCTCCTCAATGAGGATGGGCTTTTCCTAGTTGTGACTTTTCAGCAAACTTCAGCAAACACTGCAAGTTTATAGAATACTGTCTCTTGGTCTCTTCTTCTATAAAAGGTATCAACCTTTGGACACAACCTCTAGAATATGTGGATTGTGTAATATTAGGGAATGTCATGAGAAAAACTACCAACTGCGATGAGAAAAACTGTTCAATAAACCATCTTCTGTTTTATTTTTTCGCCCACTGACCTGATAAACTCAATAAATTAAAATTATGCTAATCCATGTGGTCACATGATGTGTTATCAGCATGCTGATTGGCTATTTCATGAGATGGCTGACATAATTACATTTGCATTTCACTTAAGGTTCTTCACACAAGTGCATCTTATTTGCAAATATATGTGTAAGGAGCCAAGTTGAAAGGAATAAAATAAAATAAAAAGTCCAATATGAAATACACTACGCTATATACACTATTGCTGTCATATAAATACTATAGATAAGTAACATACAATTACTACTAACACAAATAGTGGTTAGGAGTTCGTTATTGCATGTAAATGTAAGCTGTGGTCAAATGAAAACTTGCTGTTCTTTGAACAGGTCACTTAACCTTTTAAAATCTCAATGAACATTTTGACCGTCAACTCCAGATCAAAGGTCCATGGAGTTTATTGTCCGATCAAGCTGTCCTATAAAGCATTAGTGGTGCGGAAAGGTAGTCAGGGCCCATGAAGAGGCTGAACTAATCCAGGAGCCAAAAGGTCTTTTTGAATCTCATGTATATGTAAATGCGTCGCGGCGTCAATGAATGCCCGCTCCAGAGAGCTTAACTTCAGATCAGCTGAGACAACAGAAAAGCACTCATTATTCCCTCTGTGTAACCCAATCAGGAAGCTTAGGCTTGCAGAAAATCTGCCTCCCCATCTCCTATCAAGGTGAATGGGAGCTCAGAGGGAAATGCAAAGAGTATTAAGTTCTTTTCTTAGGTGTAATTAAATGTAACTTAATAAAACCCAGTGCACCGTTTGCTTCAGGGGTTAATGATGGCATTCAAGGCATTATGGGGCTTGTTATGAGGTTTGGAATGGCTCAGTTAAGAAAAATGCAAGGGCTTTTTTTCAATGACACTTTAAAAGACAAGCCATTTTCTAAGGACAGACCACAAGGGTGAGCAGAAAGGTATTCATATCAAAGAAAAATCAAAGGAAAAGGGGCTGGCGCCTCAAGAGTGACCCTTAACCACTTATGTAGAAAGTTATTCAATCAGAACTAGAGCCGTCACATGATTGAAATAATTCATTAGGGTTAATCACTAATTTTTATAGTACATATTTCTCAAATTTTCCTCTAAAGAAAGTTTTTCGTTCTCGTGATATGAGTGAACAAAACAAGCACCTGGTCTTTACAAAGTGAAAACTGCTTTCACCTCCAACATCCAGTGGGAGCAACAGTGGTTACATGTTCCACCCAATATAAAATGGTGGTGTGAATAATAGAATTAATATGTTATTAACATGTTATTAACACGTTATTAACACATCAACTTTAAGCAAGACCAATAATGCTATGTAACAACAGGTTCTAAGGTAAACCCAGGTTAACCGAAGCTAAATTGCTCCAAATAATGGTACACGTCATCTGTACACCCAGCTGTGATGACCACAAAAAGTATGGTCAGCCTCTGTTTAAGCTTTGATTGGTTATGGTCATTCTAAGAGTCATTCTAATGGTTTGTTCTGAGGTGCCCCAGACTGCTGACCCATGACCACATTTGTTCTCCTGACTCTACCAATAAAGGTGAAGAATCAAGTGGAGGAAGTCAGCCATAGTGTGGGATGACTTGGTCGAGCTGATATGCCTCAAAAGACTGTTGCGAAGGTCGTGAATCCCTGCTGCAAGTTTATGTGTCCCTGTTGTCGAGCACTCAGCTGTAGAAAGCTGACACAGTGACACGGCAGTCCATCCCGCGCCAACATTAAACATTTACACGCTTGTGAAACATATAAAAACTAACCGCCAACACTCATGTTACAACCAGGCAGAAGAGTCATATTTAATATGAGAGTGAAGGGCTGCCAGGGAGGGAGACAGACAGAGACAGAGTGAGAGAGAACCAGCAGTTATATCTTACTTTAAATCTGCGGGTGAGAAAAGTGTAGCTGAAACTCGAGGACCTGCAGTCCTCAGTGTAATCCTTAATCTGTTTTCATTAATAGATACCTGTTTACTCTTCATGGATTACATGCAAAGGTTCACTCTGTAATTCTGTAACTTAAGCTCTGCTTCTCCAACCAAAGCTGTAAGAGTTTCATTTTTTTCTCTTTTTGGGTTTTTTTTTTGCGCTTGAAAAGTTTGCCCCATAAAACTGTGTGGACAGACAGGATGACTGATGAAAAGTTCATGACGCCTCGTGTTGTGAGAAATATCAGCTTGTGCTCACTGGTGATATTCCTAGACATTAAACATTTCCTGTGAGAATGTCGTTAATGTGCAACGGCACTGTGATGACTCACCGGCTAATTTGCCATGGTGATGAGCTCCAGCTGTAGCCGCAGGCTGGCACTCTTGCTTGGAAGTGAAAATGTCTCTTGACTTCGTCTTGAGCGGAGACTAGAATGCCGTTCTGAAACCTCCCTTAATTACGTTGCCCTGTCACTGACCGAGCTTTGTTATCTGTCTTGACTTTTCATTAGGCTAGATGAAAAGGAATACCTCAACATATAGCCCGGACTCTTGTTGGGAAAACATAATTACGCCAACCAATTTATTATCGTAACCTTTTCCCAACATCTGTTGAGGAAATATTATCAGTGCTCTCCTCTGAAGGAGGTTTCACCTCTTAGAGACACATAAACACGGGCCTGGCATTGGAATATTATCCGCCTTAAACTTTGCCTTCCTGTAGGACAGCCAAACAAGCCATTTAGGCCCAGCATTATACAACACTAGACTATTAGTGCTTAACTGCTTTCAACTTGGACAACTTTCTGATGACATGCCACAAGATCCAAATTTTTCACTTGATATTTAATGCATTAAAGCTTCTATAATGTTCCACAGAGCATTGCCATTTCAGGGTGTAGTGTCACACGGGTGCGCTGCTGACAGCTTTCCACTGAAGCGTGCCGTCACACCTGTGGGATTTGGAATGCTAAACAAGGAACTTTCTAACGTACTCTCACTCTCAACACAATCAGTCAAGTAAATGACGATTCAAGATCACAATCGATATGCCATCACCTGTCATGACTGTCTTTGGTGGCAGGGAAAGAGGGACGCACGTGCAGGAGTTAGAATAAGCAGCTCTAAAGGTGGGATAGGGAACAAAGGAAAAGGAACAAAAAGCTCTGGTTCATGTTAGGGAAGGCCTAGAACAGAGTTCAGATGGGAAAGGCACTTAGGGGGCATGAACAAGGGCAGAATGTCCTCCTGTCAGCTCAGGGCAGCAGGAAGCCAGTGCAGGATATCCAATGGGTAGCGTTCCTCCAAGAGAGGGTACAATGAGACAGACGTAACAGGTAGAAATGCTCATGGCTGTGGAGAGAACACAGGCCAGATGCACATGCATGGGGAAATACAACGATGAACAGACAATGCTGTGTTAAAGTAGGGCACGGACGGGTCAAGCTGTGTTAAAATAGGGGAAAGTAAACAAGAGGTAGATCCAACAAATTGAGGACATGGAAGAAACCAAACAGGGAAATAAAGCTGGGTAGGCCAGGCTCAGTACACTGGTGACTGGGACAACTGGACATGGGACGTGGGAGTCGAGGTGGTGACATCACCTTTACAGGGAGTATTTTATAGCATTCTATATTTCCACTGTTATAGATCTGATTTACAGGTGACCTAAGGTATTTGCACAGAACAGTATAAAGCCAGTCATTCACTGTAATGTTGAGGAAACATGGTGCTGTTTAGGTAAATTTAGTATTTAGTTTCCAAAGCTGGTTCTGAAGGTCAAACTTTTTAAGGGTACACTGATTTTTAAAGGTACACCATATTCACTTGCTCAGTTGACAATACTGAAAATGTCCCTTTTATATTCAGCCTATTTATTTTGATTGAATCAAGGTAATTTACTTCGCCACTCGTCTAATTGTCCTACTTACGCTATTCCGACAAATGTAATCTTTTAGTAACAACTGCTGTGAGAACACTGGCAAGAATCCCATTGCCTTAATGAAAATTTTTACAACGCGGCCCAGTTTTTGTAAGAAGACATACATATATACTGCTATTCACTTACATTATATTGATGCTTTACATGTGTAAAAGGTTGTCCAGGGCTATAGATTTATGTAGTGATTTTAAATCTCAACTTAAATTCATTAGGTTGGCATTAATAAGATTTTGCCCGGGTTCAAAGCTTATCCAGCCTCTCAACAGCTGCAGAGGGTTTCACAGGGTCTGTGGGCAAAGCTTTGTAGGTGCAGAGTGGGGTCGAGGCCTGTTTCACAGTATCCACTCATGCCACCTGGCACCCAGACAGCACTGATGTAACCTCCGAATCTGTCTGCATGCATCGGTCACACACTCCACTTCTCCAGTCCTCCGGCTCCACTTCCGCCTGGCGCTATGAAAGACCTTGCATATTGTACGCCTGTCTGCAGTGTTTAAACGAAGGTGTTGCTGCTGATGTGACAGAGGTCGGCTCCCAACTGCACATTACTGAAACAAAGTCATGGAAAAGTCTATGCCTTATTCAGAGGCATGCATGCATATTCAAGGCAAGACAAAGCAAACCCTCACATGTAGCTTTGCTGAACAGTGCATGGTGATCAGGTTAGGCGCAGAGTACCAGCAGCTACGACCACTGACAGTAAGATTATGCAGGCAGTGAATCATGTCATTGGCATTTGGGATAATGGGGAAGTATCTTTTGCATGCAAACAAAATATCCGCATGCATTTATCCTCATGACCGCCCATTTTTCACTTCCCTCTCAGCCGCCCGGTTGCAAACAGAATCATATTCCCATGAGTCAAGGCTGTGCCTTTGGGGACACTCAGCTATGCTGTAAATCAAGTAGAACTGACAGGTCTGAGTGATATAATGCACAGCTACTCAGTGAAATGACTCCAGCTTAACAATTTCATTTCAATATCCGACATGGCCATTTACCTCCTCTACTCAAACTGCCAGCTGAGCTTTATGACTAGCAGATCTCATCCATTTAAGCGCTTTTCACTGCAAATTTCTTTTTAACATCCAGACAACCAGTTTACTACAGTGATGAAAAGGTGATGGATGAATCTCCGGCATTACTCTGATCATCCGAATAATTCTAATCAACACATTCGATTTCAAAAGAAGGCGGCTTTTTTTTTTTTTGTCTTCTCCGAGCCCTTAATTAGACTGCATCTGTTGTTTCCTCTGTTAAATACCTAAAATCCATTCCTTGGTATCTTAATGAGTGCTGGAGACCAATACTAGGTTTGATGTCAGTCTATAAACTTTCACTGACGGATTTAATCAAAGCTCCTCCAGCAGCGATTACAATTTATTACCAAAAATGAAACACACTATTATCTTTTATGGCAAAATAATAAATTTAGGCATCTCATTGTGAAAGAGAAGGGGTCAAGTGATCAGAGGGAGGCCAGCGCTGATTTACAGTGTGGGAATACTGCTGTTAACCACGGGAGTTAATTGAAATGAGATGTGCTCTATCTTCGGTATGTATTATGCTGGCTTGGCTGGCTTGCTAAATAAGTCGGATGGGTATTTTGTTCATTCCTCTGTGGCATGCCGTCCATCTGGGACCTCTTGGGTGCATTCTGCGGTTGCGTTAGCCAAACACAGAAGGGCTCCATTCAACAGCTGGCAAGAGCGTGCATAGAAAATGCAGCAAACATTTCGCTCATGAAGCGGGCTTCAAGTTTTGGTCGTGCTTTGGTCTAATTTGGTTTAATACAACATTTTTCACTTTGATAACTGGTTTTGCACAGTCACATGGTAGGAGATACCAAACCCAACTGATAACCTTCCCAAACCACAGTCTGCTGATTCATTTTCATAAAGTAGGAGGGCTGGGGTTTATGCAAGCTCTCTATAATCAGATATACCGAAATTCAGCAGGCATTCTGTTACAACTGATGAACAACAGCAGTTAATTGTGGATGGGGACGTTTGTTTCAAAAGCAACAAAAGCAACTCTTATGCATGACCATCCCCAGCTGAGATTGCCTGGCAGAAGATCACTCTCATTGTTGTGTTTAGGACAAAAAAAATCATCCCTTCCTTCAGCCAGACCTTGCGGAGAATTGACACACCCCAGAGCTTCACAAAAAAAATAAAAAAATCTGGTCCTGCTGGTTAGAACCGTGCTGTCAGAAGACTTTAAAGGGCATGACTTCAGCTTCATCTGGTGCACATACGCATGCAAGGAAAGCACTTTATTGCGCAGTATCCAGTTCTGCCCTTACGTCAGTGCCGAAAACACAATATAAACATGCACACTCTCAACAATGTCATGGTAGCTTTTGTTCTGAAAATCCACCATCATGGAAGCTGATTCTACCAGATAAAATGTCTTCAGCTGAGGGTTTGCATGGGGGACATCACTTTGATGTAAGTTTCAGTGGCTGATTGTAAAATAAGATGCTGCAATGGAGGTGCTCGCGGCCACAACGCTACATCAATCACCTGCGTGCTTGGACCCTGAGCAACTAGCAAACCTTAACCGCAACTGGAGGAGTGCATTCCACAAGCCTCCTGGCCACTTAGCCTGAACATCGCCATGTTCTCAAAGACTCAACTCTTTTTTCATCAGCTCGTCTTAGTGATTCACAAAGCAGGATCTAATTCTACTTTTTCTGTGTAAGTGAGAAGGCCCAACACAAAATGTGACTTGATGTAGCCGCAATATATGCTTGCAATGCGCCTGAGATTAACATCCCAGTTAAGCTTTATTTGTTGTCACATTTTTTCAACATTTGCCCAAGGCCTCAATTTCATCACACTGATGAATATACTGATTCTCAACAACATACTTTAAAGACACTGTGGGGAATTTATACCTGGTTTTATAAGCGGTGGAGCAAATTCCATGCAAAACGTGCCACTTGCATCAATTGAGGGGATAATATATTCAGTCGCATTTCCAAGATAGTTTTTCCTGTGATTCTGTAATGAGCTCATTTTCTTTCTGGCAAGGTATCCTTTCAAAAGGCTGAAGTCCAATGTGTTTTTGTACATTTCTGAGTTCATGATCCCATCATCGAGCTCACCAGGACCATCATAATAAAGACCCACATTTTTACCTCTGTGCTTTATAGTACCCTTAGAGCAGTACGGTCACATTTCTTCTCCAGACTTTCTGCACAAACGAGTCTACCATCAGTTAGTCTTTCAGGGCCAGGACTTTGTAACAAGAATGGCTACAGACAACCATGAGAAATTTGGGGCTGAATGTAAGTATGTACATAGTAGGACATTTAACATGTGATAAAAAAAACTAAAACATTACCTCTTGCAATGGAAAAACAGTTGCGTTAAAACCATACTTTACCTTAACATTAAAAGATGCCTAAAAACATCCTAAGCTGTTCTTAGTTGTGACAATTGTTGGCAGCCGTGTTGCGGAAAAGATGATCGGATTTGCATTCAAGCTGAATGATTGTCCTCTGGATGATAGAAGAGCACGGACAAGAGAAACTAAGGGTAAGATTTAGAGGAGCCGTGTCCTTATTAGTGGCAGACTGTGCTGCAATCTAGCACCACAAGTTTACCAAGTTGTCCCAAAATATGTTCTCATTATGAGATCATGACTGGATCATGACCAGTTTCATCTTTTTTTGTCTGAAACAGTTTAATTTTATGGAGAAACCTAAAGTCTGTAATCAAAGGTTACCAATGGATAAATGGTTAAAAAAAATGTCCAAATACTTTGGGGGGCACTGTATGCATGAGGGAGACATTTACATTTTGGCAGTTTTCTGCATGAATGCCACATAAGCTTATACACCATATATATAAAATGCATACTCATTTTCATCTGGTTTGCATCTGAAACCTTGAGGAAGAGGCTTAGTGCTTCTAGCCCTCTGATCTCCTCCTGATGACAGTAGTGCAGCAGTGACCTGAGGCGACAAAACTCAACCGGCATTCTGTCGTTAGTGCCACTGCCGACAGGATGCCTCATGTCATGTTTGTCTTTGGGGTGCACTGTTTGCAGTGTGCTAGCATAGTCTTCCTCCTGCTTCTGATGTTGTAGGGGGATTCTTGAGGGGCTCAGTGCTGTTTCTGGCCAGATTAGCCCATGGCTCAGGCTGCTTTGGGTTAGATTAGCCCATCGCTCTGTGTTGTTTTGGGCGACTTTGGGAGAAAGCCTTCCTATGCTACCACGCCGCAGTGAGATTTTTTTGTTAGTGTTAGGCTGGTGAGATACACTGCTGGAATTAGGAATAAATGCCCGTCACGTAATGTAACTTGGCCGCAAACTATTACTGCATGACATAATGGCTCTCGTTTACAGAGAAATCGTAGGAAAACTTCTATTAATATGAGATTCTAAGCAACAGCCACTTGAATAAAAGGTGAAATCCTCTGAGACAGATTTACAACATTCGTTCCCACAAACCGTTTTCCTGGGCCTAAATGAGACGATCGAGTTTCAACTTGAAAGGTCTGTTTTGGAACAACGTGGCAAAATTCTACATTTGCTCGCTTTCAAATCTAATCCCTGAAAATAGGCTTTAGGAACCCAAAACAAACTCTCATTGTCAACTTTTGCTGCGTCCCGGACAAGTTTTCCTACTTCAGCTAATTCCTTTCTGATTAGTAAGACTCCAGATTTGTGCATAGGAGGATTACATTAAAACAACACACGTCAGGAAAAAATGTTTTGTGAATGGCAACGCAAGGATCAGGCTTGTCCTTTACCTATACAGTTCCCACCACATCTAAAAAAAAAAAAAGAAAGCTCTATGTTAATACAGCGCCAGCCTGGAGACTCTATAGTGCACCTGCTTGTTTAATACTGTGTGTTTAGGGGACCACCCTGAGTCAACATTTCTGTCTACAACATCTTTCAAAGATGAGACCAAACCTTTTAACAGGAGGATCAAGAAACCCATAGAACAAATCAGCTTCCCACTGCATTAAAATTACATAAAAATTTCTGTTTTGAGAATAACTGGTTTAATTTACCAGATGTAACAAATTTCATTCAAAGGCTATGTAAAATTTTGATGTTGGTCAGAGGCCATTTGGCCACACCCAGCCACAAATCACACACACACACACACACACACACACACACACACACACACACACACACACACACACACACACACACAAAAACGCCCCCACAT
>JBBJLS010000128.1:20616825-20627977 GCA_037577275.1 Bryconaethiops microstoma
ACTATCATGCAATATATAACCAGCTTCATCACAAAAACTGTACGTGCGGGAAAAACTAAACACAGATTTGAAATCAGTATGAAAAACACTACAAAACCCACAGAAACTGATCTCTGATGATTTTGAGCTGTAAATGGAATTTGCTTTGGATCAGTCAACATAGAGAGACAGTATATGGTTAAATCTACACTGAGCATATATGTGCAGTTCTGAGAAAGCAAATATATCATGTTTTCACTCTATATTTGTCTTTAACCAGCTAGATTGTTTTCCCACTCTGTAACTGCTATAATATTCCACTTCTGAATTGGACAGAACACAGTATACAGTGATCTTCTGAAGTTACTTTTAATTTTAGCCCTCATGAACTCCAACTAGACCAAAATGTTAGATGATCTGAATTTATTGAATTGATAAAGCTGTCAAAGTACGGTCCGTGCCTAATGTTACTGATGTGAGTGCTCCATTTCACCTATTATGTTTTTGTTTTTTTATTGTGCGACAGTTTCTCCAGATCCAAGTTGAACCAGATTTTTGCCATCATTTTGTAAGGCTTGTCAGACCTCGGAACAGTTATTATGAAGGAATGCGGCTGTGTGTGCAGTGAATGGATGAACCTCTTGGGCAGCATTGGCATCATAGATCAACTTGATTCTTTATTTTCATTTCATTCATGTACAAGTATATAAGCAGCACAAAAACACACAGAGCAACACACAACAGACAACTATTGCACATTACAACTCAAGCTGAAAGATAAACAAGGTCACTTACTAACGAGATGCATAGAAATAGTGGGCATTCATAATCTTTAACACGTGTAGAATAAATACTGCATGATCTGGGTTTCACCAGTCTAATCTGTGCTGCCTTTTCTTCATCAGCTTGTCTGCACAAACACAAGAGTTCTCCCTCCTACAGCAAAACCAGTCAAAGGAGATGGAGCTCAACTATGCACGAATGTGTTTGTTTGCACAAGGTGAGTCCGTGTCAAAACTCCGTCAGCACGGAAGAGTTTTAGCTGAGCCTTGTTCTTCTCTGAGGTAAAGCAGTGCCTCTCTTGACCTCACTCCCCCCATCCTTCTCTCCTCTCTATCAGTGCTAAGTGTTTAAGCATGCCGTCTCCCTTCCGCGTAATGTGTTTAGAAATGTCACATGCCCCCCCCAGCCCTCAATCAGCGTAATGTGTTTGACTGAAGTAACCCTCTTCTCCCTCACGGTAATGTATGTGGAACTGTCATACTGTCTAACAACACTCCATCACTATAATGTGTATGAGTGTGATAACACCTTCAGCTTGAGCATAATGCAGTTAAATAAGGTAACATCACAACCTGCTCTTTGTCTTAGAAGCCTTATTAATTTAATATACAGTGGATTTACATTACACACACACACACACACACACACACACACACGTTTATATATATATATATATATATATATATAAAATGTACAAATAAAATGTACACAACTGTGTACAGTATTGTATATCATATATTACTACATAACTTATTATATTTATATTCAGTTTTCATGCATTGACGGTTTGAACGCATTTCATACATCGATTACGTTTCTTGGCGAAAATGTAAAACATGCTTTTTCTATACACATAACAATAACTTTTCATCAACTTCAAATCATAATAAAGAATCTCTTCTTTCATTTGCGAACACAAATTCTGTATTAGAATGTTTAGAATCTGTACTTTCCATACAGATGCTTGAACCACCAATGGGAACTAATCCATTGTATGCTTTTATTGTTGCAGTTGATTCCTGGTTAACAGAACGTGTCAAGCAATGCCAGTCCACAGTGACTGAAGAGTGAATAAGCAGCCGCTGCGCATTGCTGGGCCCCTCCTGCCGAATCCCTCTGAACTTGAATGTCCTCTGAGATCCAGTGTAATGTGTAACCTCTCCGTGTGACCCCATGCCTGAATGACTGCCTGCACGACTGCACTGAGGCCTTCCAGGTGGATCATCAGATTTTCCACTTCTCTGCTTCTCTCAATCTCATTCTCTTTTCCCCCCGACTAGCTCTCCTCCCCTTAACTCTGACCCCGCGCGACTCCTTGGTCTTCGTTTCTTTAACTCGCCCTCATCACTCACTCTCTATTTTTGAGCTTTACATAGCTCCTAGTCAGTTCTTTCTCTCTCTCTCTCCCCCCCTCTCTCTCTCTTTCTCTCTCTCCCCTTGACTATGTTCCTGCCCCCTCCCACCCGCCGCTTTTGCCCAGTTCTCCAGGGCTTGTGGGTGTGGGAGAAACACAATGATCCGTGGCTGAGATGGCCGTGTTCCAGTGTGCTGCAGCTAATGGCGTGTAGCTGTTAACCTCCGGAGGGCCAAAGCCACGGCAGCTACAGAGATCACCCACGGAGAAAAAACTCACATGATAACTGTAACAGTGTCCGCATTCCGAGATTAGGACAAAACTGGGAGTCAATAGTCACCATTAGAAGTCAAGGGTCATTACGTTCATTTTACTGTAATACACATTAAGTGTTGGGGGGGGTAACACAGTATAAAGTACACAGAACTCTACACCGCTGTACAGTAATGTAACAGAGACGTGTGACACTTACTGCCTGAAGAGAATTATTATGCTTCCATTACTCATGTTTTTTGAGAAGAATATGTATATATTTTTCACCATGTGTTCAAAACATAAAATTTTCCTTTTGCCCATGTTTGTCCTTGTGTGTAATTCGTGCATAGCTGTCATAACTGTTCAGCTTTGATTATGAATATGACCAGCATGAAGCAAATGCAGGAAAAAAGCTTTTCACCACTATAAACTTGTCGAAATGTATTGAGGCATGTCATGATGGTAATATGAAACTGATGAACAAAGACTGTCGTGCTGAAGAAAAAACCCTAACCTGACCTCAGGCCAGGCTTCCTTTCTTTAAAAGCCATGTTCATGAAGACTATTTTTTAGGCCAGGTGTTTGTGAACCGTTTATATTGGCGACTTTCAAGGTTTTCAAATAATATTAGCCATTAATTTTAATCAAGTATAGAAAAATGGTCTTTTAGGTGGTGTTTATTGTGACTGATTATTTCTTTCTAAACAGCGATGAAAGATCTATTGGGTTTCCTAATTGTGTGTGCATTGTAGAAGCATAGGAATGAGCAGTGAGATTACTTTTTCCAGGATGTAATCAGTAAAGTAATCCAATTATAGTTTGAGAGAAGTAATTAGTAACTGCTAATGGATTTTGAGTACATACTTCAACACTGTACAAAGGTAATTACATATTTAATTACGAGGTCTAGTTCTGCATGGACAGGTTGGATTCCATTCATCCCATTAAAAATGTTTATTTCCGAGGACAAATCAAAATATCACGACGGTGCACACAAAAATACAATACAATTTATTATTATTTTTTAATCAAAATTAAATATATCCCATTCTAATTTTAGTGTTTTTTAGTTTAGTGTTGATTGATACTTTCAAATTTGTACAAACTTCTCAGGTTTTTTTTGTTTTTTTTTTATTAACCTGCAGATGAGAAAAAATGATCATAAAATTACACTATTTTTTTATCACGGCTACTGATAACTGACCTCAAAGAGTTAAATCCAGCTTTTCACGAACTTATTCAAACCTAATGCAGACACATCAACAGCAAGAGGGCTGAAGACGGCTGAAGACTCTTTTATTCTGCTTTTGTAAGTGATGATTTTTGTGTTCAGGAGACTAAACAAGGAGACCTGATGTTATCTCAGCTGAGTGCATTCTCCTACTCTTCACCACTTGAAGGCTAATGTGGATTCCGCACTTCTCAGTGCAACAAAAAAAAAAAAAAATCCCTTGGCACCTATTCCAGGCATTAGCCAATAAGTGGGATCTGTTTTATATCAAACAGGATGCTTATGGAATCAGTTGGGACAACGAGGAGGAATGACTTCAGTAATTGACCTTTACACCACTGACAATTCACAACATTCCTCTCGGGACGAATGCTGCCCCGTGCAACTGTGCCGGTGTGCCCTGCAGCACGTGGACAACTCTGAAAGACTTACACATGACGTGTAAGTGTGTGAGCATGCAGTGGCAATAATTTTGTCCATTTTTTGGGGGATAAAATGTTGTGGTAGGGCTAATAAACAATATCAGAATTTTTAAAAAGTCTCGTCTTTGTCACGTATATTTACAAAAGCTATGTTTTCTTTTTCTTTTTTTGACTGATTGGACAAAAGCATTTCTTTTTTTATTTCTGAGGTTAAGGTTTAGGGTTAGCTTTCAAAAATCATGATTACATCTAGCATTTGATAATATATAATACATATAGGACATATTCTTGCCATATATAAAGTGCAGGACATGTGTACGCATGTGAAGGGAATAAATTGTTGGAACCAAACTTCAAGCCAGAGATTTGGATCTTCATGGGTGGGCACTTTTTCAGTCACGAATAAGGTGTGGGGGTTTTCCAACCATCCGGTCACAAATAAACATACGGGAATGTGGGTGTTTTTGACTCATCCAGTCACAATTGTGTAGATTTTTTTTCTGAATTGTCAATCAGAATTTAGTAGGAGTTACTAAATTCTGTAATAACGCTGGTACCACTGAGTCCTTCACTCTTCTCTTACCGAGTACACCTCTTGTCTACAGTTTAAAGTGTTTCGCTCTGAACAAAGCCTTTAACAAAACACTACAGGCATCACTTTAGTGAAGTGGCTACAAAAGTAAAACATGTACTTATGTGGACACAACCATAATTAGGCAATTACTAGTAATGCTGCAAAACAAGCAAGAAAGTAGGAATGTTTTGATTCTATGTGAAGTCTTATCTCCGCTTCATCATACATCCAGTTCACTTCAGGCTGAATAGTACAATCACAATTACCTTCTCCTGCCAAATAACTATTGGTTAGAATCAATAAATATTTAATTATTTGCAAAAAGCTTGAGTTTTTGCTTTCAAAAGAAATGTTTTATTTGTATTCAATCTGGTCTTATGGAGGCTTAGCAACTAAAGTGGGTGGGCATGGCCCCCTAAAATCTTCTCACAGCGAGAGGCCTGTGTGTGTGTATGTGTTTGATGAGCAAACCCGTGTGGTCCTGAGAATGTGTGGAGAACTTGCTAGGAGGGCCTGACATTAATAAAGCCAAAATCAGCCTGTGCTCACATAAACACTCCATTGTTCTTTGATGTTGTGTCATGAGCTCACACACTGCAAGCCATACATCACACTCAGCCACACACACACACACACGGGGGTCGTGGTTCCAGTCTACCCCCCTCCAGCACCCTGACAGAACCTTATACCTCTCTCTAACAGTCCAAAAAAATCACCTTTCCAGAAGATTAGGGCTTGGGTTGATAATGGCCAGCTGTGTTTGCATGACGTCTGCAGGAAGAGCAGTGAAACCACCTTTACACACATCCCACAGCAGATGAAGCCCAAACTGACTCACCAGGGAGAGAAAGAGATCAGCATTGTTAGCAGTGTGGTAGAGTGAGTAAGTGATCCTCTTGGCCTTAGCGATAGAAGTGATATTCCTAAGCAGCAGGCGCCACAAGTTATGAATTTTCCAACAAACCTCGAGCCCGGCTCCGTACGGTGGGGTTTGGCAAGGAACGACACCTCAACAGTATGTCAAGCAAGTATTTCATGCAAGATATATATTCATTGCCATCTGGTTTTTCCAAAGAAGGCCCATTTGTTCGACACAAGACATTTTGTACGGGGTTTGCCTGAAGAACATCCCTTCCTGTTTCAGTGTTCTTGCTAATAGTTCCTGTTGGCCCACACTGAGGGCGAATAGATCTCGAGCTGTTCAGGTGCAGGACATCAGAGCTGCTGTTGCAGGACAATAGGCCTCTACAGTCTGCATCATTCCCAGATAAGAATTTCAGTGTCTAAGCTGGTTTTCTCTCAGAGAAAAAAAAAAATGACCTCAGTCACACCCTGCGGTCGGCAAAAATGTTCCAGTGTCAATATGCTTTGTCCTTCATTCTCCCTCCTGCTGTCACTGAACGCTCTGAATTACAAGGTAATCTATCAGTCAGAATACTAGCAATGCTACATACAAGCCAACCCTGCGCACCAAAAAGACACCACATGAATGTTTAGCCTACTATTGATCTAAAATTCAGTTCTACACCATCATCAGCTCCTCAAACCGTTCTCTAAAACAGCTACAGCAGCATAACTACCACAATGGGCAAAGTTTGATTGTTTTCAGGGAACGATACATAAACATTTTGTACTTTGAACTCTCCTCTGGGTCCCACACTGTCCTGACACTCGTGGTGTAACTCGCTTTGGATGAATGTAATGTCATGTAATATATTGTAATGATAGCGGCAATCGTGTTTCTCTAAGAGAAAACCAGCTTAATCCTGTTAATCTTGAAGTCCCTAATATGAGCATGTTGCTAACTTCAGAGACGTATGCAGGTTAGGACCACAAATCAGTGCTTATTTACTTGCCCTGAAAACAAAAGTAAACTTAGTAAACTTAGCATATAAACTGTCAGCAGGAAATGAATGAAAAGAATGAAGGTTGATTACAGTACAGTTGACACCTAAGATGGTGGGATCTTTGATTTTTAGTGCTGTCCTGTTGAAAGTGGGGCCGATTGTCACCACCTTACTGTGTGAGCTGTGTGAATGAGTGATGCGTTTGCCACTAGAGTACCCATGCTCGAACTGTCCTCTCTACAAAGTCCTTTAAACAGCATTTGAAAAGGGGTCACTGGTTCAGCCCAGAGCCCCTTAATGGACGCAGGGCAAAACAGTGAGGGTCAAAGTGTCATGTTTGCTGTGCCTGGGGCAAATCACAACATGCCAGGCCAACAGCGGAGAGGCAGAGCGAGCCAAGCGATTTGACGTTTGGACAAGCCACCTTTTATCAACATTAGAGAGAGAGAAAGAGAGAGAGAGAGGGAGAGAGAGAGAAAGCGAGAGGGAGGGACAGGTATAAAAAGAAAACGGAAGAAGGCGAAGCACAGAGACTCAATTTAGATGGATGAAGGGAAACAAAGCTACATGTTGCAGAATGAAGAATCGTACACACACTGAAAGAGACGGAAGGAATGAGACGTTGACAAACACAGCCAACAAAGAGAGAAAGACAGAAAGGTGGGACGTGGACAGACTGGTTCTTATCAGTGTGTAGGGGGTGGGGGGACAATAAGCTGCTGACAGACGGTCCTGATTAGTGTCCTCAATCAATCACGGAGGGCCATCAGTCAAAGTGCTGATGCTGTGTTGATGGAATAACAGGCCTACAGGCCTTCAGATCCACAAGGTTTAAAAGACATTCACGTTTTCAAAGTCTAAAAGACATTCTTGTAATGCAAACTTGTCTTCAAACTAATCCTCAGTTATAATGTAAATGTTACATACTAATTAGACTAGTAAAGGTTCTATTCCCTATAATCAGAATCAGAATCTGAATCAGAATCGTGTTTATTGGCCAAGTATGTGAGCGAACACACACAAGGAATTTGGTTCCAGTCTGTGGTGTCTCTCAAGCACAGCAGTAAAAAATACAACAATATGTGAACGACACAATGAACAATATACTGATGTGATCACAAACCTGATGTAATCATAAATTTGCACTGTTTCTATAGGCCTGTTGTTCATGAAATTTTGTGTAAAGTGTAAAAAGCAGCTATGTTAATGTGGAACAAAAATGTGAATTTGTATCATTGTGTGAATCATTGTGTGAAACCTGCACATGAAAATCATGTAATTTCCACAGTGTCAAAACTTTTTTCCAGTTTTTTGTCATTGACATCCAGTGAGAGCCTGCACATTGTGTATGAAACATATATATCATATTTACATTCAATAGCTCCTACTGCGCTTTAGCCTGAACTACTACAGGTGATTCAAAGGATCATATTGCATCAGGTCATTGTTTAGTATTAATATCCCCTTAAATCACAGCAAGCTTCCAGTTTCTGCTGACTGTGGATCTTCTGCACATAATCATCAGTTACAGTGTGTTAACAGCAGGGTTTCCATCAGTGTGGTATTGATGGGTTCCGTGCCTGACTGAGCTTAAACACTTTAGTTGTTTCAAAACTGGCCAGACACATACCAGCAGGACTCGCTCGTCGATTAGAACCGACCCGGCATTGACCTGAACTCCAGAGTGGGCTGCAGCCGATAGACTGATGGTATCGACGTCCATTCGTTCCGGTCCAGATTGATTTTAGAGGAAACTGCATGTGTGACACATTTCCCATAAGGCTTTACAATGACCAACATGGACAGACTGAACTCTTTGCCCTGTGCACTAGAGAATGTACTCTTTTGGGAGTGTGCAAGGCTGCAGCGGTGTCTGACAACAGCGGGGGCTCCATTATTTCACTGCACCTTTGACACCCTGCACCTCACATGTTCAGTCAGTTTGCCGTCCTGTGAGCAGTCTTGGGTTCTATGCTCAGCCTTAGTTAACTGTAACTTGGGTTCTATGCTCAGCCTTAGTTAACTTTGATATTTATATCAAATTAGGCCTTGGGTTGTGAGTGCATAGTGTGTCGCATCAAAACTGTGTCTGTGCTCAAACATGCCTCTGATCTCTGAGATTCTGAGACTACAGTAATAGTCAGTGGATCCATCACATTTCTGTCATTGTACTTATAAAGATATACCATAATGCAGTAATGCTGCCATGACTGTGCTGAAATAAATTCCTTTTTCATTGGAGCTTTCTACTGAGCCTGTGACTTTTTTCAAAAGTTTAGTAAACGTATCACATCAAAATGCATCACATCTACCGTTTTAATAAATGAAAAAATGCACTTTTTGCTATTTATTCAATGTATATTGCTTCTTTTATACATTTACAGATGGCATCTCTCACTTTGCAGTAGCAAGATGTGCATGCTCAAACACATGCACGCACACACACACTCACACACACACACACACATGCACACGCACACACAGCTCTCAGCGGGGCTCAAGGGAGAGGCTGAAAGCAGACAGGACCAATTTTCTGCTAATTGGGGCTCCGGAAATTGCTCCTCATTTTAATTTACTGCCACACAGTCGGGGAGACATGTGATCCACCACGAGCTGCCCCCATCCACTCCTACTCACAGCAAATCCTGTGTGCTGCAGGTGTGTGAGAGCGAGACAGAGAGAGAGAGAGAGAGAGACAGAGAGAGAGAGTTACATTATTCACCGCCTTCACACACAGGTGCAAGAGGTCAGGCCTCTGGACATTAATAGGGCTTAAATACAACATGAACCCTTTCAGAGGGCAGACGCACAGGGGGAAAGAACACAACCCCACTGACTCGCATTGTGCTTTCTCACTGCCCGACTCTGAAACTGTCGGGCTAATTCAATTGATTTCATATTTTTCTTCCAACCCCGTGAGGCCTATGCTTGTCTGATTTATAACAACTGTCACAATATTTTAAAGACCACAAGATACCCCTACATGCACGACGGCTAACGTATTCAGATGCAGCATATTTATCTAGTTGTCACCGAGGGCCGTTCATCATGGCTAAGTATGGAATCAGATGGCTGGTCTGTGATGGCTATCAGCTCCTGAACCGTACAGACTGGGTTAATCAAGATAGGATCTGCCTCAACGCTGACACAATAATATTTCTGAAGGGATTATACTATTAGACGTGACCCGAGACCTCTTCAGGGAAATGCATTGCTTCCTGATTCCAAGACGAAGAAGGAAAGTGTGGAAAACTCTCATCCTTATTTTGTTCATCCATATTTCTATAAGATGTGTTGCAAACCTTAAAGGGATAGTTCTGAAAAACATCAAACTCGGAGGCAGTTCTTCATTACTGTGAATTATTACTGTATTTGCTCTGCTTGTACGAAGCTAATTCTAGCTTAAAGCTAATGGACACCCAAATCTTTTCTGAAAATATATCCCTAACACTGCGTCCAGCTCTTCGTTAAGGCGACTCGGACTTGTTGATGTGGTCTAGAACACGGTCTTAGCACACACTAAGGCAGACTATGAACAAAGATTTACATTATAGGATGAACGATGTGGGCGACCTTTTTAGACAACAGAATCTGTTTCATAAACCACCTCAGGAATAGAAGAACTGATTTAGAATCCATTTTTTTTGCAGTAATGACATAAGAAATCCAAGCCAAGAGCATCCCCAACCAACCCTGGTGTTGTCTGAAATGACTGTCTGTAGTGTTGATCCAGCTCAATCACTAATTACAGAGCCATTCATGATGAATCTGTGCAGTGTTGTTGGTCATCAAGATTGAGGATTTTATATTTTCAATCAGCACTATATATTTGACATAATTTTGTCATCACTTGACTCAAAACAAACACTAAAAGGTGAGAGGGCACTTGCATAAAGCATCTTAAGTGAATTAGGGCTTTATGATTTTCTTTACCCTACATGAGACTAATAAAATCTCTGCATTATAAACTGAGTTTTAGACCGAAAGTTAATTTTCAGCCCTCAATGTTTACGTTTAAACGTTCATATTTACACTTAATCACAAAGCATTTATAATGTAAAATAAATACTTAAGATGCTTTATGTAAGAAGCCATAGAATCTTAGACCTGAATCTATTTATACAGTGACATGTAATATACCTGTTCTTTTTATTTAAGTTGTACATTTATTTATTTTTGCATACCCATTGTCCCCTTAACAGGCTGTTTTTGGGCCTTTAAGACTGGTGTATGTAAATGACATCTGCTCTGATTGGTCACCATATATTGTGCCTGATTCAAAAAGCAGTCCTGGCCGAAACAATCCTTTTAACTTCAAACACATTGGCTTTCATGACATCACAGGAACAATTAATTAAATCCAGGATGTTTATGCAGTTCAGCTTCTATTTGTGAGCTGTATGGACAAGAGACTGAATGGTTTTTTTGGAAAGTTCCACAATGTTTACATCAATCCAAAATCCTATATTCCTAACATATACACACACACATATATATATATATGTATATATACAGTGGGGCAAAAAAGTATTTAGTCAGCCACCAATTGTGCAAGTTCTCCCACTTAAAAAAGATCAGAGATGCTGTAATTTTCATCATAGGTAAACTTCAACTATGACAGACAAAATGGGAAAAAAAAATCCAGAAAATCACATTGTCTGATTTTTAAAGAATTTATTTGCAAATTATGGTGGAAAATAAGTATTT
>JBBJLS010000128.1:20633501-20645400 GCA_037577275.1 Bryconaethiops microstoma
ATATTAGTTAATGAATATATGTATATTAGTAAAACAAATCTACATTATAATCCAATTGCTATCATTAGATTGATCTATTTCAGCAATGACTATGTGGATGCAGTTACATGTGAAATACTCCCAATTTTAGGGTCATCATGATACTAGGATTTATATTTTGGCACCGATTCCGAGTGTATTATCACGGATGGAAGGGAGTTTAATCAATGACAGCTGTGGAATTTTATGTACAGTTTATGACAGGCGTTTTTGCATCCATAACCCAGCGGTTTCCACAGAGACACTGTTAGTGTTAACACAGGTTCATCTCCGTGACCGTGGAGATCAAAGTCACCAAACTCCACTACGATGGAGAACTAAACAGAAAAAAGAACTAAACTGACCAGCGTCTTTAAATAACAGTGTCGTAGGATCAATTTTATTCTCAGTTCAAACTAAAATTGTAATTAAAACACTGCAGAATGTGAATTTCAATCTTAAATCTCACGGTTCAGTCAGAATGGGAATCTGATGTATCAAGATGTGACCGTGCCAGCGCTCAAAATGTCATGAAACTTTTATCTTTGTGTTGCTTTACAAACAACAAACAATGAACACAGTTTTGTTTTTGTTTAATTTGCTTCAATTTTCTGCTTATCCGTGTTTCAGGCAGAAATTCAGACAGCTGGCTAATAAGATAGATAGACAGACAGACAGGTAGTTGCATAGATAGATAGATATATAGACATGCTCCAATAAAAACATTATGAAAAGTCTTCATACTTGTGCAAATAGGTACATTTTCTCCCAGAATAATTTGTTTTTATTTATACAAAACTCTTTAAATTACATTGTTGGTTGAAAAAGTTACCTAGAAACGTATCACGACTCTCTTTGACGATTTTGCAAAGTTAAAAAGTATTTTTAACCCCTCCTCTCTTAAGACGAAAATCAAACTCGTGATCCTAAGTTAAGTGTTGTGTGCACATGTCGTGTTCTGTCATCTTTTTCATTTTGTAAAATTGCTTTCACGTATTCTTCCAAAAACATATTTTGTAATAAACAAAATATCCGCCTTCACACCTCCGGCGCTGCGGGCGAAGGCATGCTCTCACCAGAAAAATAGGATTATTCCTTTGATAATCCAGATGGTGTTTTATTTTATTAGGGCGCATTAACCTGCCATTACCTCCCGAGCGTTATTTCATCAGCTCTTATTGCCAGGTATTTGTCCCGCAATTTACAGCAATGAGCCCCCGTCCATTAACATAACATCTTATTAGCGCGCGGAGCGGTAAAACCTGCATTTACGTGCATAAAGAAGTGGCCGTTTCACAGAAGGATTACAGACACACACACACACACACACACACACACACACAAGCACACGTTCAGGTGCGCTGACGCCCTGCAGCCATGGCCAGGTCTAACATCCGCAAATAGGTCCCAGCTTAATGCTAATCCCCGCCACAGGCAATACACTGTTATTGAAAATGTCTCACTCTTCTCTCTCCAGGCTCCAGCAACACGCATAAGCTCATATTAGTGTTACAAAAAAACGTCTGCTCCTTTTCAGCCTTTCAAATAATCTTCCCTCACAGCTCAGCCTGTGTAATATTTCCCTTTTTTATGTTGCTATTGAATCTCAAATATTTCAGTTCAGGCCCAGAGCTCACAGTGTTGAAGGGCTTAGTGGAAATAAACCTTACGTCAAATAACACAGGACTGGGACTTCTGAGTCGCAACTGTCTTAACTGTTGGCCTCATCATTGTGAGTTTGATCCCCAGTGGTTCTGCAGACACTCATACCTGGAAGTCCAAGAGAATCCTAGCTTCGCTTTCTCTGGGCGTCTGGGAGGCCCTCCCTCTACCACATGGGCGCTGGAACCATTATAAAATCATTCGTTCCCCCCAACACACACATTTTTTACTCGTGGACAACAGCCGAGACGTGCTATTGTAGCTTCACGGGTGGACCAACTTCAGATTGAAGTCTGTGTATTTGAATGCAATGTCGTCCCAATACTTTTGTCCATATAGAGTATGTCATTATAGCAGTTTTCAAAATCATTCGTTTAGTCCCCCCCACTTTTTCTTTCCCGGACAACAGGCGAGACGTAGAGCGCCACACGCAGTGTCATAATACTGGATTCACCCACACTGGTACTGTTACTGCTCCTGTCGGCTGCGCTGTACGTTTTCTTGTTCTGTAAATGATTGTACTGTTGCTCTTGTGTAATCTCGTGTTGTTTCTGTTTTTGTTCTTTGTGTTGCTCCTGGAGTAACGTTGTTTGGTTTCACTGCGTACTGTGTATATGGCTCAAGTGACAATAAACCTACTTGATTTGACTTGACTTGATTATGTACTTTTGATGCTAAAACGGTGCATTATTTTTTTTTTACAGTGTAACAGTAAACAAGCAGCACGTGAGCTTTAGTATGGATTTCCTAGTTTGGGTTTTTTTTTTTATGTGTGCCGATTTCTAACGTCCTTAACATCCAGTGCTCAAATTTTCATGTTTTTTTTTTTTTTTTTTAAGTTTATCACAGTGCCCGTTCGGCCCATTCTTCCTCTTGATGCTGGGTCATTTCTGTAACGATGACACAGACATGGAAACAGTTTCGTTTCATCTGCACATGAAAGCAGACTTGAAGAAAGTCAATAATACTCCTCCTAATAGCCGCTAAAGGATATGGAGAGGGGTCTTCCAGCTGAAAAGAATAAAACGCAAAGAAGGAAAGGCCCAGCAAGGGGCCGAGCAGAGTGCACGGACCCCTAATCAGAGAGGGGCACTATTTAACCCCTCAGCTGTACCTCTGTGAGCCCACTCCACACACTGTCATACTCTCACATTCACGAATACATACACTACTGTGCAAAAGTCTTGCAAAAATAATATATAAAAACTGTTTACATGAGCAGTGCGTGTTTTTTTTTTATATTTATATTACTAAATATACTAAATCAAACAAAAAATAAATAACATTCTACAGTAAACAGTGATGTTATGTTCAGTATATCAGTGAGTTCTTGTGGACGTTCAGTATTACTGTAGTTTCATCAGAAACCTGGTTCGACTCCATCAGTCCTTCATTAAATTAAATCAGGAGCTGCTGATGGAGTTTCACAATCCAAACAACGTCTGGAGGAACCGAGGAGGAATCCGGAACCGAACCTGTGTTCTCCTCACCAGCTCACACAGTATCAACCACTTTTACAAACAAAACAAACCTCGATACTTTTTAGTGTTTCCTTGTTTGTTTGTTTGTTTGTTTGTTAATTTTGCTGGGAGAAAGACACATTGATTATCACACGCTGAGAAAAATGGATTTAAACCGTATTTGCAGCAGTTCTTCATGCTAACTGAAACACACAGCGCTTGTTTTTCTTTCTTTCTCTCTTTCTGTCTTTCTTTTAGTCCGTCTCACTGGAGAAGACACTTTCTGAGGAGCTGGCTTGCATCTGGAAGCAAGTCCATGAAAAGTGGCTTCTTCCTGATGGCTGGAAACATTTTCAACTGAGTGGAAATCTTCTTCTGGGACCTGGCCAATCTCCAGGAGCGCTCGGCTTTTGCAGCTGTCTCACAGTGTTTAAAAAGCGGCATATGGTACCCAAGTACCATTGTTTCGCTGCTAAATACCCCTCGTTTCCATCACCGGACCGCCGCCTTTTCATGTCGGTTATGCATTAAAAGAAAGAAAGACCCCAAAAAAAGAGAAAAGAATGAGTCCTGAAACTGATAGGAGCACGGAAAGATTTGTCAGGGATTTTTTTTTTCCATGTCTAATGTTGGCAGCAATGACATTTTGATTCTCAGTCTGAGATTTTGTGAAACAGCACCATCTGTGTGCTTTTGCCTAATTAGTGTAATGGCCACAAATATTAAGGCAACTGTTTCACATGACAAGCTGTTTTGCACATATGTGTCAAGGCTGTTATAATCTCAGTAGCGCCGCGTTTTCAGCGTCACACTCATCCCTCGCCGGGCCCGGCTTCATGATTTCAGACGTGGTGTGGCTGCGATGCAGATTCGGCGAAGTATTTACATTTTTGTCGCTGCATTTGCAGAGACTGTGTTCCGCTTAGCTGTTTACAATCGTTGCAATAGCGTCAAAAAAAATTTTTTTACCTTAAACTGAATTTTACAGGCCTCAAATATTTGCTGATACCTTTTAAACATAATTCTTAAACTTATTCTCAAAAAAAAGCCACTAAAAAACAACAAAATATAGCTTTTTTTTTGTTTGTTTGCTTGTTTGTTCATTTGCATTTTGGTACAGTCCACACAGGCCATTTTTTTACTTGAGAGAAGCAAAATCTCAAAATATTGATCCAGCCAAATCACTCCATTATACCTCCTAAAGTCTGATAATAATAAAAAGTATTACTAATAATCTACTAAAATGTCGGTTGATACCCTCCAGACTGGGGTTCAGTCCCTCCGACTGGATAAGCACACCATTCTACACCTATCGGACTCTTAACGCTACCTTCTCCTATTTTGGACAGGAGCTGTAGCCCAAATGTATGAATATAAAATGCAACAAATGACAAGAATGGATTAGAAGACATGGGTGGGGTGGGGGGGTAGCATTTTTGTAACAACAACAAGAGAAAAGAGTGACATTATCAAATGAAAGTTAATGCACTCCATTCAGAACACATTAGACTCAGTCTAAAGGTTAATGTTTCTGCTAATTTGGAAATGTTAGATTGCTGTCAGCATGAGGGAGGAAATGCTTCTCAGAGGCCTGACACTGTAAATTAAAACTGTCATATCCTTTCACTGCGCGTGGAGATCAGAGCGTGCATGATGTCGGACAGACAGACAGACAGACAGACAGACAGGCGGGCAGGCGGGCAGGCGGGCAGGCGGGCAGGCGGGCAGGCTGAAACAGCGCCACAGGAGCTGCCAGTGATGGTGGGCTGCCAGGGATTACGCTCACCTACGAGTCGCATGCTGGTGTGACCGCTGTGGGCGCATGTTTACGGATTCCTCTCAGGTTTGGCCTCACCAGTAAAGCTCCACCGGTACTCGTGACTGCGGCTTTTTATAATATATTTCTCCAGTTTCAGATGCGTATATATATTTACATTCATTCATATACATATACATAAACTGTACTGTATATATATATATATATATATATATATGTGTGTGTGTGTGTATATATATTAAGAAGAAGAACAAAACGAAAAACACGAGAACACTCGAGACGCTCCACTGCAGCTGCGTCAAAGGGCAGCAGCCAATCAGGAGCAAAGAGAAATAAATAACGCTCTCGGGTTGGCTATTTTCAAACCTCCCGCCTCTGAGTACAGCGGTATTTCACCATCCCAAGACGCCTTTCTTTGTGTTTCTCTCCACAGTACCAAAAAATTAACAGTTATTTTTTTAGATGGAAATGTGGCTGAATTTACGTTCATATTTATGTCACAAAATTAGTCAATTATATTTTTCTTATTAATTTAGCACTTAAATTTATGGAAATTTGTATATATTGCCACGAAAAAAGCTGTGACGTTCAGGCCTCGTCCGCCACGCCCTCTCGTCCTCGCTGGGTTTATGTCGCGGTGCTTAGCAACCCAGTACGAGGATGAGGGGGCGTGGCGGACGAGGCCCGGGCATCACAAAAGTGAAAAAGAAATGTGGAGGAAATCTGCAGTTTCAGCGAACAATTATTAGTTCGGTTCCCAGAAAAAATCTAGTTTGGACTCAAATCGCGACTGCTGATGTGCATTAAAGTGGGGTTTTACTGTATATTGTACTTTAAAACTGTTAAGATGAACAGTTAGAATTACTAAATAACACCAAAAAGAATAAACGCAAATAACATTATACAGTGAATAGTGATCCTATGTTCAGTATATCAGTGAGTTCTTGTGGAAGGCCAGTATTACTTGTAGTTCAGAAACATGGTTTGACTCAATCAGTAATTCATTAAACTAAATCAGGAGCTGCTGATGGAATTTCACAAATCCAAACAATGGCTGGAGGCATGGAGGAGAAATCAGGAACCAAACTTGTGTTCTCCTCACCAGCTCACACAATATCAGCTATGTTTTTGCAAACAAAACAAATCTTGATACATTTTACTGTTTGCATTCATTCTAATATAACCTTGCAGAAAGACACATTCATCACACATGAAAAATCGCATTTTTGCTGAGGAGCTTTGGAGTTTCGTACAGTACTGTGTAAATGGACAATAGTGATCGCAAACAGTAATAGTGCAATATGTATAATGTTACAGACAGTAAACAGATAGTAAAGTGTCAAATGTGTGCACACTTTTAAAAATCACTGTTCACTTCTATTCGTTTAGCCGGTAGTTTGTGTAAAGTTGCTTCTACCAATGAGCAGTATAAGCAGTTGCTTGGGGCCCCTGAGCCACCAGGGGGTCTTAAGAATTTACTTCTTTAAAAAAAAAGTACTGAATATTTTCTGTCAAATCCACAGAGTTTCTTGCAATGTTTCTTAGCCAAAATGAATTAAGTATTAAGGCCTCAGGGAATCTAAATCAGTGTTTTCTTTTTAAGTAGGTTAATCATGCTCTTGCGGGCACACACTTTACATGTACAAAGTATGTCCTGTGATTAACTTTCCGATCCCTGTTAAATGGTTAATATATCTTGCCCAAATGATCCTCTTTTAATGGCAACTAGGTGGCCCTAATCTTGAGTAACGCCTAGGTAAGCAGTCCCCTGACCAATCAATTGGTTTCCAGTAAAGTAGAAAAACTTCCAGAGTGAAAGCTAGTAACAAAAAGAAAAGGTTGTTTAGCCGTGTTTAACAGAATTGGCAATCTGCCTGCTTGTTGTCTGTCCATCCGTTTTTTGTTTATTCCATTCAGTCAAGTGGCCACAAAGGCATATAACTGGATGCACATACAACATAAAGCGAATAAAATGGATAATGTTTTTAGTGGGCCATGAACGCAGCAGGTTCTACACACAAACCATTGTCCTCATGTTGCCCAAGCTCATGTGTTTAGTTCGATGGTGCGACAGGCTGGAAGTGCTGGACTGAGGGCTGTAAATCAAACGCGCTCATTAGAACGGTAGAATCCTGCCCAGACTCTTCTCAGAAAGGTCTGATCAAGATTCAAGATACAATGTATCTTTATTGTCACCATACAAATTAAAACGAGATTTGGATCAGTCCCATAGAGGCCTAGTTAAAAACTGCACAGCAATTTTCACTAACTCCCCCCAGGCAGGAAATGCACTGAGTGAGTCCTCCACTGGCTCTCTACACCTCAGTCATCTCCACAATCACCAGCCTCTATCTGTCTCTCCAGTCTCTCCCTGTCGTGTTTTTCGTTTTGTTTTGCTCTGCCAATCTATTTTTCACTTCTCTCTTATCTCCACAGGGGCAACGGGTCATTTGGTAGGAGCTTTTTTTCCCTGACACTTCTCTGCCTTTCTCTCGTTCTCTCTCCCACTGTCTTTCTCTACCTTTGTGTGTCTGTCTCTCTCTTTGAACCAATGTTATTAAAGCAGAAGTCTGCGGCAGTAAAAGTGAGTGGTGTCTTGCGAGTGATACAGCCATCCATCATAGAGAGCGGTATGTGTCTCCCGAGGCCTTTTCTCCTCTGCTGCCCGTCCGCCTTAATGAAGTACACCAATCACTCATAGCCCTGCTCTCCTGCTGTGTGTGTGGGTGTGTACGTGTGTGTGTGTGGGCTTACCTTCCATAAAACACTGCTCAGAAACCCATTCACTTAATGTCTAATAATGCTTAGGGACTAATAATGCTTAATCGGAATCAAAATGAAAACATTCAGTGGTTAATAAAGGTTTATGATACAAATAATTTAGGATCTAAAATCTGCTTGGTTGAGTCGTATTCAAAGCTCATGTAATATACTCAGTACACAAAATCGATTGAATTCTGTATTAATGCCCTCACTATATAACGTACATTCTTCAGTCATTATGCTGCTTGGCAACTATTGCCTATAAACAATACTGTCAGATGAGCAAAGTGTTCATTATTTTTGAACACAGAGGTATTTTCTCATATTCTGTTTCCTCCTCTCCTGTCATGTCTAACTGTGGTAAAATCACTGTAATGCAGGGTGTCTACTGCCTTGTTGATTAAATAAACACCAGCAGGGCATGCGAATGTATAGGACATGCATTATGCAAACAGTGGTGTCAAGTACATTGCTGCATTACTAACAAAGCATGCAATTACATTTAGGTGTTTATAGGCTATTATGTGAAGCCATTTACATGCACACAGCTGCACAAATCAAAGAGAATTATGCCAATAATTCTCTTTGATTTTCTGCATAAATGAATGATGTGAGATGTAAGTACAGTCATTCAGAGTGGAAAACAGAATTGTGCCCCTGATGTCTGAAGGGTTTAACGGTTTCAAAATATATCTTACAGAAGGCTATTACATGAAATGGTTACAGATAACCTGAGGCATTTTTGACACATTCTAGACAAGCTTTTGGCTTAAAATATACATATTTTTAAATCCATTTATGCCGAAGAGGTACACATAGGGTGTCGTAAGGCAAAGTAGTCCCGAAAGAAAAAGATCTTTTTCAGACTGACCACTGTGCTCAGTATTACATAGAAAAATTCAGAAGCCACATGCGGATTCACTGGTGGTTTTGAACAGCAAATATGGAACGCAAATTTGGCCACATATGTGTGTTGAAGACATTGTGAGCCCTGGTTCAGATCACTACCACTGAAAAAGAAATCCATCAGTAAGTTCCTCTACCATGTAATACCACACCTCAAAGTTTTTTTTATGGGTGAAATTGCCCTTTAATAAAGGCACTAGTCAACACACCAGCCGTGAACTCACACCCTGACCACTGCACTGCTGTGTCTGTGCACGCAGCAATGCAGCAATGCAGTGGCAGCCTATTGGCCAATGCAGCAGCATAGCAGTCACTCCAGCTTCAGCAGTGCAGTTATTCGAAAAAGGACCAGCACACACAGACACACTGGCCATCACAACAGTGGCAGTGCAGCTAAAGCAATTAATGCAATACCTGAAGAAAAGAGCACGAAACCAGCTGACAGTCCTGATGTGAAGTTCAGAGTTTAACAGTAGCAGCTCACTTTCCCCTGAGTGTCTAAAGAATGGAAAGAATGTGGAGGGGGGAGAAAAAGAAATAGAGACGTAGAGGTAGAAGGCCTAAATGGGAAGAAAGCATGCAGAATGGTATGACATGGATGCTCTAAAATATTTTGCATTGATTTTTAACATTTCAATGAAAAAAAATTTGGGGTTTTTTTTGGTAAATGTTTAATGTAAACATTATTAAAGCGTTCACTTCATATATAGAAAATATGCTGCAAACGTCAAAGTAACCCAAGTACCCAAGTAAGGTTTAGCTCAACCCATTAACAATGAAGTTATACGAGCTGTTTCAGCCTGAACTGCGTTTTGAATGAGGCACAATACAGGGCAGCCAATCAGATCATGTCATCAGTCTTAAAGGCTCAGTAACAAAAAACAAGTTGTTTGCGAGATAAAGAGAAAGAGGCATGGAGGCCAGAATGTAGGCAGAGACACAGGCTGGTTGGTGAACACACACACACACACACACACACACACACACACAGAGACACACACATGCATATAGACTCATGCACTGTCATAGAAACCTGTTCTTTCTCCCTTAAAATCATACCTCAAACTGACTATATTTGATCACCTAATAAGCACCAACAGTAAGTGGTCAACACGCCTGCACACACACACCTACACACTCACACACACACACGGCAACATATAGCATGGATTTGACTCTCTCACCTCATATAGTTGACACATATAGGTGACCCCAAGAAGCAGGCAAAGCCATTGCCCCTGAAATAGCCCTGGGGTTCATCACAGTAGGCAAACCTTTGGCCTATAACCTCAGAAGCTGCTTACTAATTACTCAACACCCCCAGAACAGGAATGTTCTGAATCCTGGGGCAAGAGACCTGGAGGAGGAGCTCATCTTTAAGTAGGCATGCACACTGCAGGCCAGCAGTTTGGAAGCAACATGAAATATGCGGAAATAAATATGATTTTTATTTAGTAGATTACACATTACTAAATATTTACTGCAGCTGTAATCAGATCCACCGGTTTCTCACATTCAGATGCCCAGGTTTGTTCAGTTAGGAGAATTTACTAATATTTGGTTGCTGTAAGTAGGGGCTTTACCCCTGGCACGCATGCTCATGTACAAAACTGGCCTTGGTAAAATACAATATTTTACCAAGGTAAAATACAATATTAATTTGTGGTAGAGCCACATCAAACATGGGAGGACGGCATAAAAAATGAGTTGCGATATTACACATGCAGCTTGTTACATATTCTGCTCCATTAACTAATATTTTAGACTAATGGTAGCTGGTTTGCATCAAATTTCCTCCGTCTTTTAAAACCAGGTGTAAATTTGAGTTATGGCCTCAAAGACATGCTGTTGAGAGACATGCTTTACCAAATGGCTTTGAAAACATCATAAACCCAACAGACCTGTAAAATGAGCAGGTGTGAAAAAACAAAACTGATCAAGATTGCTATCACTAAACTGTCATTTTCTATTTTGTCTCAAATATGTTGACTGGCTTAAATATGTTGACTGGCTTAAATATGTTGACTGGCTTAAATATGTTGACTGGTTCATGGCATATTTGGCCCGCGCTTGTATGTCCTAATGGCTTAGTGTGTTGTTTGCATTTTATATGCACAGGGATGTGTATTAATGACACGTGGAGTGTTGCTGTTGAGATGCTCTCAAAAACGGTTCCTCTGTGCTGTCTGTGAAACAACATACTTCTGTTGAGTTACCCATTCATGTGATGTAGGCATCTGATGAAAAATGAAGTAATGTTTTAATACCAGTGACCACCTTATTTATACAGTCAATTATATGAAAATGTAGTGTGAAAGCATTTCTTATTCAATACATTACTAATGTACATCTCACTGAAAAACAATAGTTTTGGAAAACGTTTCTGAAACTAGATGTCAAACATTTTTGTTCAACATTGCCTGCTTCCATACATTTGTCTTTTGGTGATCAATATGTCTGTATGTGAGATAAAAATACTACATGAATGTAAGAAAACAGAGGTTTGGAGAAATGGGGGTCAGTGGCTTTTGGCTTTGGGGGTGAGCAGCGGCCTGAAGTTTATTGACTGTAAACAGAGAGAGGAATGATCTTAGTGTTTAGAGTCACTGATGGGGAACGGCTCTGACCTGATGTGGAAAGCAGCCCCAGCCGTTAAAGCGGAGCAGCCCCGAAGGACCACAGCAACACACACTCACTCGCCTCTCCTCACTCTTACACACACACTGTCAGAATGAAATAGAATGCTCTTGCATTTATTGGCTTTCCAAGGACACAGTGTTAACAAATCATAAACATCACTTAGCCCTTTCTGACCCAGTGAGGGTCTTACACACACACACACACACACACACACACACACACACACACACACACACATACAGATACACACCCTACACCCACCCCTACACCAATGGAACCATCCATCTCTTTTTGTGTTCCGCCACATTCTCAAAAGTAAAGATGTAAACAAGCCTCTTTGACACTCAGCTCAAGGTGATTGATTGTAATGATTTCTGATCATTCTGAGACCTGGTACTGTTAGTGGCTCTCATCCATCATATTGCACAGAAAAAAGAGAAAGCTTCTGTGCAATATTCTCCTTATATTGTGTCAGACATTTAAAAGGCAATTGTGTACCGATGTGAAGGTAAATAATAAGAGATGGTCTAAATGTGAACCAGATGTTTGTGGTGCAAAGAAATAGAGAGAGAGAGAGAGAGAGAGAGAGAGAGAGAGAGAGAGAGAGAGAGAGAGCACGCAGAAAAAAATATTACAGGACAGGGAAAATATGGTAGAGGGTGCATGAGCGCGA
>JBBJLS010000128.1:20687636-20698200 GCA_037577275.1 Bryconaethiops microstoma
TCTCTCTCTCTCTCTCTCTCTCTCTCTCTCTCTCTCTCTCTCTCTCTCTCTCTCTCTCTCTCTCTCTCTCCCTCTATGTGTTAGGACTTCATAATATGGACCATATACCGTATTGTGATTGCAATATCTTGCAACTTGTTTTTAATAAATTGCAATTGCAATATATAAGTTCACTTCAAGCTTTAAATACAGTTCCAACAGATTATAGTACTATGTTAGCACTAAGCTAATGGCATTGCACATGAACATTTTTGACTGTATTAGATTAAACACAGACGATTAAAGTTTGTAAAAGACAATCTCAGTTTAATCTGAAGTCTGTAACAGATATTAACATATATTTGAGCTTGTATGCTTTTCTAGAGTCACCCCTTTAGTAAAGATTCCTGACATAGGTTTACTGTCTGACAGAAATCTGCCACTTGTTTTCACAGTCAGTGATGTGTCTTGGACTTCCAGAAAGCAGAGCGAGCTTTTCCCTCATAAAACTGGTCCAATCCAGGGTCGTAATTATAATATATCCTGGGGGACACATCGCCATCAGTATTCAGATGTGCTCAAAATGTCCTCCCAGTTTGTTGATTTAAGAAATATATTTTTTAAAAACTGCCACAGCAGATCGTTCCAGCAGATTTGGTACAGCCTGTGTTGACTTCATGCCTACAGCATTGGTACCACCCACTGTAAATCAAAACCTAGCTGATTCCAGTCTCACTTTTTAATTATCTTGGTGGTAAATCTGACACATTAGACCTTCCTGGCACATTTTTCTGAAGGCCTAACCAACGAGACTAGATACCACCATACCATGAAGAAAAAATCTGATTTCAAGATTACAACCCTTATTAACTTACCAATTTAAGGATGCTGCTGAGTTTGAATACAAACATGAAGTCCCAGAGAAGATGTTAGGCCTTCTCTGTGGCCATGACAGTTCTATTCTGGCCTGTATTATTTGATCGAGCATTTGTTGAATCATGCTAAAGTCATGATTTATCAAAACACCCAAAAAACATGGAACATATGATGACCATATTGTGAAGGCGAATACAATACAATAAAAAATAGTGAATTATATATTTTGCAGGTCTAATGCTAGCCAATCATGGACATGTGATAGGTCAGAAATAAATAAAATTGTGCAGTTAGCATTTTGACTCAGGGTGAGGTCTAGTCCCTGGTCGGCATTAGGAATAAGGGTTCTCAGCCGGCCAGGGATCAATGTATATGTTTAGGTGTTTTGAGTTTCTCCACCAATATAAATAGTCTGTTTTAGTTTGGGCTTTGTCTGTTTTCCCTCACTTCACGCTTAGTTGTGTCCGTTCAGGATTCTTCCTTGTTTTTGCGTTTTGGCCATCATGGCTTTTGCTTTGTGTTTATAAAGAAAGAGAAAAGTAAGAATGAAAGTCTGCGTTTGCACCTCACTCCTGGACGGGCACGACCCGGATGTGACAATGATGACCAAAAAGTAGTACATAGTTGTCATGCAATCACACAACAGGAAACTACATAGTAGATGGCAGCAACTAAAATTAGGGGGGAAAAAAACAATAAAAACAATCACTTTCAACAGAAAGCCCCTCGTCTTCCAGCATTCTCTATGATTGTCCATCAAATATGAACTATGTAATACACAAAGCATTTTTTAGAGTCTAACATGACACCACAGAGAAATGCATATTACAGTCAGACATTACGAATGGTGTGATTGCATTACAGAAAGATTGCCTGAATTGATTGTAGATTCCAGCAACAGATCAACGTTCAACTCAACATCACAATCAACAGCACTCATTCTGCTGTGTTTCTATGTGTTTTGCAGATTGAATGCTCAAGTATATCAGAGTACTCAGAGAAAATCATCAAATCAAACCATCTGGACGACGGTAAGCCCTTCGGCTGGTTTAAAAGTTTAGTGTAAGCAAAATGTGTGCGTATCTGCTAAAATCTTACTCACCGACAGACCATAGAATTCCCAGCAGATGAGAGTGTACAGTGCCCCTTTTCTCTGAGGAGTCGCCGTTTGTTTATGCTGTTTGTTTATCTATGGAGAGGAAAGGGTGACACATTTCCCAGTTAGCATGCAGCATTCCATCTCACAGGAAATAGCACACCCACTTCCCGCACAGGACACTCACTTCCTGTGGTGTGATGGCAGAAGTTGTTGTTTAGCTAAGTAAGTCAACAGTTCTGATTAACACAGGAGAACAGTGGGATATAGAGGGGGGGTGGCACAGTCTGAGTCAGCAGGAGAGGAATCAATGCACACATACACACATATGCATACACACACACACACACAGCTCTCTCAGCACACCCCCTTCAGTCAAACCAATAATTGCAGACTGGCAGCTCACCCTGCTGAAAGAAAAGACGAGCAGAATAAAAAGAAAGTAGAGAAAAAGAGACATCAATCATCTAGACCCCAAATTATCACCCTCAGCTAAGAAATATCACCTTGAAGTTCAAAGCAGGGGATCTAATTTCACGGATAATCTTTTCATGTAATTGTACTCCCCGCATTTATGTGTCATTAATTCATCAGGATAAAATCAGTTCAGTTAAACTTCGGCTGTGTTAAGTAACGCTATTACATGTTCTATATTCTGTACTAGAGTTCTCTGCAAGTTATTTTTCATCATGCGTTTCTATATGTGTGTGCATTCGCCTTGCAGTTATTACCATCTTCAAGGGGAAGGTGGAGGAGACAGAACTGCCTGTAGATCAGGTGGACATTATCGTCTCTGAGTGGATGGGCTACTGTCTGTTTTATGAGTCCATGCTGAAGACTGTCATCTACGCCAGGGACAAGTGGCTGGTTAGTGGTTGCATACAAAAAGAAAAGGCAAATATTATTTTGTAAAAGGAGAAAAAAAGTTATTTATACCAAAATACCAAAATTCTTACAGTTACGTTGTTACAGTTTGTAAACATACTGTTGACTAATGAATCTGTTACTCTAGAAATGGAAACATATGGGAAATGTTGTTGTGATGTCACAAGGACCAACTCATTTACATATATCCACCTATTTGGCCTGTAGTAGTTCCGCTCAATCGCCCAGCTGCAATAAAACCTGTTCTAAAGGAAAGAGGTTTATTATGGTAAATTATTACCATTTATTAAGCCACACAAACCTCAGAATTGGACCAGAAGGGAAATAAAAGGAAACAATAAAATGCATTCATCATGACTCACTGTAAATCATTAGACAGGACAAGTAGTCGGTAAGTGTTTATAAGTTGGAGTGTCTTTAGTACATGCACATGCTTATGTATAACGCGGCTGAGGGTGCGCTCTGCACGTTAGAGGAGATGAGCGTGAGAATAGAAATGATAAATGTTGTGCAGACAAAGGCTGTTTGAAATGAATGTGGAATGCGATAGCTGTTCTGTGACGTAAGCGATGTGATACCTGCCTCTTTCAGAAACCCGGAGGCTTCATGTTCCCAGACAGAGCAACGTTGTACGTGGTGGCCATTGAGGACAGACAGTACAAAGATTTTAAAATCCACTGTAAGTATCCTGTAACTTCCATACACAACACCGAAGACATACAAACACATGTGCATGGGCCCTGTATTGAACAAAAGACAAAAATGCATTGAATCAGAGAGAAAAAGAGATAGAAAGAAAAGGCCTGAAAGAGAGGACACTTGCGTTTTGTCTCTGGCCTCCAGTGAAAGGCTGTTTTACTTCAATCCCCTTTTCTCTCTTTTGGATGGAAGAGTGTGATTTGCCTAAATGTAATCAAAGGCTGCCAGACACAGGGATGAATCTATTTCAGGCCCGAAGGGATGGGGAGATTTTAAAACAGAGAGAGAGAGAGATGGAGAAAGAGGAACAGAGAGATAGAGACACAGAGGGACTGGCAGGCGGTGTAGTAAAAATAAAACAGTTCATTTGGCTAAGGCCTGTGCTATAATATGTATCTGGATAAGGACAGCCGAAATGCATCTCTGTGCTTTTATCTGTGACTGTACCTCGCTCGTTGTACACTGAGAGCAAGAGTGAGTTGATTATTTGGTTCAGCCAGCTTTGGGTCGAAATAGAGTTCCAACAGAAATAAAGGTGCCAAGAAGGGGTTTTTTTTGGAGCGATGCCATACACGCACTGTACAACACTCATGGTCAGTCAGTCTGAGTTCAGCACCCTACGCACACGCAGCAGATGGTGTCACAACTTCTACCTTTCAGAATGCCTCAGAAAATCCGGTGAGGGCTTCCCTGCAAAATTGTTCTATTAACTCACTCCTATTTAACCCCTTCATGTCAGTTCAGTTGAGAGCCCTCGTAATATGATATTAATGTGTTAGGTACCATAAGGGGGTTAAATGAAGGGGGTGGTGGTCTAGTGGGTAGGATACTTGCCTCTGGACCAAGAGGTCATGGGTTCGAATCCTAAATTCAGCAAACCACCACTGGGATCCTGAGCAAGACCCTTAACACCAAGTTGCTCCAGGGAGACTGCCCCCTGTAGGTAGGGAATGGAAGTCGCTTTGGATAAAAGCCTCTTAAAAATGCTGTAAATGTAAATGAGGGATAAAAGCCTCCCTGTATAGAGGCAAGGGAGACAGCTAAACAACATTATATAATGTCAAATCCTCCGAACGACTCCACGGCCCTTTTGGTCATGTAGTTTTTTCATTCAATCCAAACTACTTTATGACTTTCCTAATATAAACCAAGAGCAGACCAGAGCACATTGCTGTGTAGAGAGAACGGAAAGGGAGAAAAGCACCCAAAGTGTTTCTGGTTTTACGTTTCTCATCACAGACCAATGTATTAATCATCAATCACAGCTAATAATCATTAGCAATAAGCAACTACACCTTTTTCTTCTACATTTCAAGGGTTATCTTACTAAATCACAACCAAATGGCATCACATCCTCGTATGAAGCAGGATTTCTAAACACGGACTGAACACAATCAGTGACTTTCTGGCACAGAATGAAAAATCTGTATTTTCTTTTAAACTACAAACATTTAGGATAAGTACATTATCTTTATAACAGATAACAGATTATAGATCTGCTATAATGTTGTCTCCTCCTCACTTTTAGGGTGGGAGAATGTCTACGGTTTTGACATGACCTGCATTCGGAATGTTGCTATGATGGAACCGCTGGTTGATATTGTGGACCCAAAACAAGTGGTGACCAATTCTTGCCTTATTAAGGTACGAACACAGAGGGAACGTGAGTCTGTGGGTTGACAGCCAGAGAGTGAGAACGTGCATGTGAATGCTCTCTGTGAAAGCCCTGGCCTGATTCATAGAGCGGATTGACTAGGCGCTACCTCAGGACACATGTTGTGTGGGCGCTACATAACGACCTAATTATCATTAAGGGCCTGTTTGATGACAGGGTGTTAAACTGTTTTCATCACTTCAACTGACTCTCAGTGCATCTCATACTAGGACTGTATGATATGGCCAAAATATATTGGGATAATATGGCTACATATTGTGGCTATAATACATATTTTATAATAAAAGATAGGAGTTGCATTTTTTTCAACTATTGAATTTTCACTAATAATCTCACAAAACAAAACCAAACATTTTGTCATACTGTCCTCAGGCCTGTCAAATTTCAGGCAGGGGTTGGGCTGATTTTTTTCACATACAACATCAGGGCTGGGTTTGTTTTCTAAAGAGTGATTTTTGGATGGTTTTTTTCATGCATTTTTTCTCAATCACATGCCCATGGGTTGCATTATCACTTTCTCTCTTGCTGGTAACACTAACTGCCTTTAGATTTAGTTTCAGGTCTGAGTTTCAGGTTTAGAACAACACACCCCTTAGTAAAACCATGGATGATAAGAAGGTTTTGCTGGATTGGTTGAACTCCATGGATGATAAGAAGGTTTTGCTGGATTGGTTGAACTCCATGGATGATAAGAAGGTTTTGCTGGATTGGACCTTTCACCTTGTATGTTACGTTAGTCTTAAGTGTGTTAAGCCTTTCTGTGGTGGCAGCAGTAGTGAGAGGAACTAACTGGCGACCAAAAGGTGGATGCTGTTCTCTACCATGTGCAATCAGCAATACCTCAAAATGTACTGATAATAGTGAGATATTAGTGAGTTATACCTGCAGGATATTTTCAGCTCAACTCAAAATGCTTAGTAAATACGTAAACCTCTATAAATCCATGTCTTTGATAATCCATCTCTGTTGGTCAAGCAGGCTCGATTTGGGACTCGGTTCAGATTTCAAATTTAGCAGTACGAGTTGGGTCAGGTTGGGTTTGCTTTTGAGGCTGTGGGTGTTGGATGGGTTCAGGCAGTGTCATGAGTGTGCGAACCTTTAGTCAGAACACTCACAGAGCATTTGTTCAGGTCATATCGTTCATTTTCAGTGCTTACTCGAAGAATAAAGTGGCAAAAGAGTCACAATGTACGCAAGTGAGTGAACCTAGAATGTGGAATTGGGAGCTGTGGGAAAAGCCTGAGCGGCCAGTAGGGTAGAATACATTACACTACACTGGGTTTCTGCAAATCATTATTTTATAAATAATTACAAGAAAAGACCCTCATAAATGAGTGTCACTGTGAACTCTCGAGGTCACCAGCCACCAATCAAATGCCAGAAGCGTGTCTTTAATAGTGGAAAGATCTGAAAATAACCTGTACTGACAGTCCACTGACTGAAGACCGTAGTCCAGATAACCGAGATAACGGCGTAAACATTCACTTCAGTATAAGTAGCTCTTGTGCTCCTGGGTGGGTATGACAGCTATTTTACAATCCTCTTTTCTGTGAAAACATCAGAGAAAAAGAGGCAACAAAATAAGGACAGAGAGAAATCAGACAGCCAGGCAGAAGAAGCCTAAGAGAAAAAAAGAGATTTTAGTATCAGCGTGCACTATTCTTTCCTTTTTTGCACTCTTCTATTGGTGCACCCATGAAGCACCTGGGGATAAAGGTCTTTGAACTAAAGAATGGCCTGCCACTGCTTTGTTGGATTTTCTGAATGAAAAAGATCTGCTGTTGACACAGTGATCAAAAGCTCTGGGGAAGCTTTGTCCATTCAGTACAGATTCGTATTCTGTGGACACAGACAGTATTATATTAGAATAGACAACAGATTTAGGATGAGTAATACTTACTTACAGGTTTTGCAGCAGTAACAAAAATATATGCACACATAACCCAAATTCTCAATATAACTGTTTAAAATTGACTATATGTTTTGCCAAATACTATATACATTAGAATCCATACAAATAAACCAAGACAATAATATGTAAGACGTTCTTCGTTTATTTTAAAAAAGTAATTCATTTCTTAGAGGAATACAGTCCAATACAATTCCTTCAGCAGCACATGCTTTAATTTAATCAAGGACTGACTGGCTGAACTATTTGGATGGTATACTGGTTTTCCTCAAAGGGAAAACTGTCAGGCTTACACATACACATGTAGCACTTTGTATTGTTTATCTGCATTTATTCAAAAGATGGTGTCTTTGACAAACAAAAGATAATATAAAGCTTATATAAATGGATTTAAATGTTATTTTCTCATGTCATTTTCTGGGACTTCTGTAGTTTTCTACATCTGGTGATGCCTGTGTTTTCAATGTAAAACAAAAAATAAATTGTTTCGTGGCTACCTTGCAGGAGGTGGACATCTATACAGTGAAATTAGAGGACCTGACCTTCACCTCAGCGTTCTGCCTACAGATCCAGAGGAACGACTACATCCATGCCCTCGTCACCTACTTCAACATAGAGTTCACCAAGTGTCACAAGAAAACGGGCTTTTCCACAGGTATAACACAGGTTTTCCTCAGAGATCGTTAGAAACAGACCTCATGCGCATTACAAATTTCAAATCATAGTTTATTATTGTATCTTTCTTAGGTCAGATATCTCCTTGGCACACACAAGAATACACTTAATAATTTTCAAATTTTTTTTAGCCCCTGACGCTCCCAGTACACACTGGAAGCAGACAGTGTTTTACCTGGAGGATTACCTGACTGTAAGGCGAGGGGAGGAAATCCTAGGCAGCATCGCTGTGAAACCCAATGAAAACAATGAGGTAAGAGGCAATGAATGGAGAGAGAGAAAAGAGAGTGGGTGCCTTGGCAGAGACAGAGAAGCAGAGAGAGAGTGAACAAGAGCCAGACTGGCAAGAGGAGAACAGACAGTAGGTGTTGTAGAAAAGATGAAGGTAGACAAAAAATAGTTAGTAGTAAATGGGACAGTGAGTGGACCAGTGACTGAAGCTCTTATTCATTTTTTGTCTCCAGCGTGACCTAGACTTCACCTTTGAGCTGGATTTCAAAGGGCAGCTCTGTGATGCAGCCATTTCCCATGACTACAAGATGCGGTAGGGGGTCTCCAACAGGGGGCAACATTTCCCTAAAAACTGAGCCAACAGGAGGCTGAATCACTGGCTGCTGCTATAGATTCTGACTAAATAGGAGAGACCAGGAGGACAACACAAGTCCAACGTGATGTCATCATCAATGCGAAACCAGCACGAAGAGCAATAGCATCATCAGTCCTCCAGCTCTGAAAACACAAGGCTGTAAGAGAGCATCACTGAATGTAAATGTTAATGAGCTTCAGAATGTCTTCGTTGTCCTTTATTTTAGCCATAAGACAAGAAAGCATGACAGAAAGTACACAGTTGAACAGTAATTTGTAAGTCAGTGTGAAACAAAAAAGAAGTGACGTAGTTCTTTAAATATGAACACATGTTTAGGCTCTACAGAATGATTTTTTTTTTTTTTTGCTATAATTTTAATAGCATGGAGAAAAATGAGTATTTAGGAGCAAGATATCTGCTTACATATTTTCACATAATTTAATGTATTCCTCATGATTAAATGTACCTAAATTGTTAATTTTGTTAATTGCTTCTTGGTTGAATGGTTTAATATTGTGACTGGCATGTTTTCTTAACTGTTGCTTTCATTAAGGTAAGATTTATTTATTTTTTTCAAGATTCACAAAACTGGTTTATTTTTTGTTATTTGTAAGGCCAATACTTATTTTATTCAACATATTTGTAAAATTTTAAGCAACCATTCATTAGGTTTCTTGGAATTTTGGGAGCTGGAAGTGATAAATAAATGAGACCAGTAAATGATGCTATAAATGTTTTTATATTACAGTATCATTCAGACAACACAAAACAATTTAATGAAAAAAATTAAATACATTTCTAGTATTTTTCAAACAGTTTGTTTCCTCATGTAGATAAAGGATTTTAGTGGTCCTGGGTGTAGAAATCTAGAGAGCATATTTGTGCATAATAAGGAGTTTGACATAGGACATTCATGACTGATACAAATAAAATAATTTCCAGTTATGTCTCATTGCAGTTATGTTGCTGCCGGTAACTCTATCTTGCAAACTGCATCATAATTAATGTTGCGTTAATTTGTTTTATGTTACATTTGATTTCCCAAAGAATATAAAATATTTTGCATTTTTCTCAAACAGGCCAAAGCATTGCCATAGTCTTCCAGGATTTATTCTTAACACTGAACTGATCAAATCAAAACTATACCTTCTCTTTAAGTCTAAAAAAGCAGTCAAATGCTTTTTTGAGACATGAGTGATTCTCATCTCTATAAGGTCAATTAACCAAATATCAACTTATTAACAGAAAGTACAAAGTAGAAGAGAGAGAGTCTAGCCACAGAGGTATTTCTTAATTACATCTAAGTTAGTCTCTTCTACCGGTATGCAACAGTCGTGATAATATATATTGTGTACAAGTGTTGAGATTTCCTGGCAACAGGGTCCTTCTTATGTGTTTTTTTGTTTGTGAAACACTGCCAATCCAGCAGGCATATAATGTGTGTGTGTGTGTGTGTGTGTGTCCATGGATTTAACCTTGTGTGGGTCCCCTTAGTCTTCTCAGCTTATGTTATGAAAAAGAGTCAAATGAATTCCTTCTGAGGTTACATTTTAGGTTGGGTGTAGGTGTAGACAGAGCAGCATCTTGAATAGGGTAGTTTCGTGGAACCCATCCAAAAAGGAACAAGAGACTTGTGTGTTAGTGCAGAGGTCACTTGCAGCAGGATTTCTTTTTCACTGGATGATCACCCAGTCGCACTGTGTTCTCCCAAACTCTGTCCTCTTGCTCCCTCAGCACTCTGAATCCAGAAAGAAAAAAAACACAGTGAGTAGGGGTATAGGGGGGCTGTCCCAGTGGTCACAGGGTGGAAGACAGAGAAACACACTAGACAGATCAACGGTCTACCACAGGTCTTTTCATTTGATGAACAATTCAAAAATAGAATTTAGCAAACAACACAAGGACAATACGACACTGAAAGCAGAGATGGAATGAAAACGTGAGCAAGTGTCTTTGTCAGTCAAACTATACTTCCAACTAAAACAATCCATCTTAAGCTTCATATGCTTCTATGTTTTGTGCTTTTCAAGATTGAAGATTTGAGATTCATGATTTTGCCGCATACAGCAGGTGCACTTGAATGCTTCCTCATTCAGCTGTACCTAGTAACAAAAAAGTATGATACCATAAGCAGATTCGGATTCATAAAGTGAAGGTGCTAATTTGATTACATTTGTGATAATA
>JBBJLS010000128.1:20707474-20735097 GCA_037577275.1 Bryconaethiops microstoma
ATATATTATGTATGTATGTATGTATATATGTGTGTGTGTGTATATATATATATATATAATGTATGTGTGTGTATATATATGTGTGTGTGTGTCTATATGTATGCATATATGTGTGTATATATTATAAATCATTATATATTTATAATTCAGTAACTACTATGAAGTATATTATTAAATGCTATGCAACTAATTTGTAACTTTTGTTCATATGAAGTGTGTTTCCACATATTAGCCATTTTAGGGGATTCAAGGGGTTAACATTTATGTTCTCTCTCTTTTAGGTTATAGATGTGGGCTCAGGTAAAGGCTACCTGTGCTCATTCCTGTCCATGCAGTACGACCTGCAGGTGTTTGGCATTGACTGCTCCAGTGTCAACACGCATGGTGCTCAAGAGAGGAACAGGAAGCTCAAGAAGTTTTCCAGGGCCTATCAAAGACACAGCAGGAACAAACATAACCAGGAAGATGCAGACAGTATAAAAGAAAATGAAGAGAACTGCAGTGAGTGGCAAAGAGCTCTTACTGACCCAGAAGGGAGAGCTACAGAGGAGAGTGAAATAGAGAGCAGCGTTGAGCAGAAAAACCATCCTGTCACTGATGCGAGGAATCAGATAGTTGAAGTCCAGGGCTGTCCTTCCCCACAGAGGACAATTGATCAACTCTCAGTCACAAAAGGACCCACAGACTCAACAGGTGCTGATTCAGAAAACTCTTTCTTCATTGCCTTGTCTTCTGACTTCATGGAGCAGGCCACCCCCCGTATTCCCCCAAGCCAGCTGAGCCTGGAGGAGAGAGAGAGGAGGAAGAGGGAGAACCTCGAGAGGAAGGCGCGGGATAGAAGACAAAACACTGACACCAACCTGTTCTCACCTTTGACCTCATATGTTACAGCGGAAACAGAGCTCAGGACTCTAATTACAGAACTGCAGGTGAGAAGTCAGGACCACTACAGCACTTTTACTAATGGGGAGAAAGAACCTAACAAATAGTGTTTCTGACAGAGTGCTGAAACACTCAATAACCGATTACATGTCTGGTTACATGCCCATGTTCCAAAATGAAACTGACTCCACTATGTTTATTTTAGGGTCCATATAATAGAAAAACAAATTTCCCTCCATTATTTAAAATAAATACTTTAATGTCATGCCTAAATGCTAGTAATGCACATTGGTATTGGGATCCTATTGGTATCCGCAGATATTTTCTTTGCAAAAAAAATCAGATCATACTGGACAGCTGTTTACATTCAGACCTATATTTGATTATGTATTTGTAAATGGCACCGTATGATTTGAAGTTTTGAATTAAGTTTTGTGATGTCACAAAAACCAGGACATTTACATATTTACAGCAGTTTAGCCCTGCCCCTTCATGTTAAATTTTAGGAAGTGTTTCATTCCAGGTTGCTTTTTGAACAAGGCGTAATAAATGGCAGCCAACCAGCAGCGAGTTTATTAGATATGTTAGTCATGAAGGCACTGTAACCAAAATACTGTTTAAATCAAATGGTTATAGAGAGGTGGAAAAATGGTTAGATATAAAATGGTTGATGACTGTTTTTTTGTAAACCTTCATAAACATCCTAAGTGAACTTTAGGGTAGAAAATAAAGCACAAGAAAAATGTAGGATATGGTCCCTTTAAGCAGTGCATTTCTGACTGATATGATTTAAACTCGTAAAGACAGGCCCGGCGGTAGAAGGTTTGACGCCATTACATTCTTGAATGTGATTTTCCTAAATAAAAAAGTGTAGCGACATTGTCTGTACTTGATTGTACTGATGTTATCAACAAGATTATGTATTGGTGGAGCTCTCACGGAATGTTGCCCTTTCTCTCGTTGTTTACTAGATTAATCACAGATTCATTATTAAAGGTGACAGTATAGTGCAGCCTTTTCTGAACTTGCCACTTATTATGTACTTTTATATGAAAAAGATTAAGCTTTAACTCCCATTTTTAGGGTTTGTCCAAAAGTTACCAGGAGAACAAATGTTTGTTTTATTAGTAGAAGTCGGGCAGTAGTAGTATCTCTGTTAGTCTGTGAATGGTTCTGGATACATTGACGCTCTTGGTCGTCAGAGAATCGTCTGATGTACTCAGAATCCTTAACGTCAGCCGGCCAGATGATACGTTGGTTGCGCCCTAATGGAAAATTGGTCTTGCAACCTGTTACACCATTCGCTGCCATATTACCATCCCTTCCTGCAGGACTGAGTCATTCCTGATGTTTATTTTCATTTTGAAAAGAGCGTTTTTGAAGTAATGTGTTGAACGTATTCCCAGGAGTCTTGCCTGCGCACACACTTCCCTCCTTTCACTGGGATGAAAGTATAATGTGAGAGTGGAGCAGCCATGGGTTTCTAATAGAGAGCAGCTTGAAACTGCATCATTCCCATGACGTGACAGCACAATAGCAGTAATTATTCTAATCATGTTAATTATGCCGATTATGGGAAATTAGGCTTAGGATTGGGAATGGCATTGTTGGTGCATGAGATGTTTCCATTGTGACGCGTGATGAGTATGATGAGTGTGATCAGTGCCAGCAGTTTAAGAGAGGCAAAGTGGATGCTTACATTACACTCTCCCTCTCTCTCCCTCTCTCTCTCCCTCCCTCTGTCCCTCTCTCTGTCCTTCTCTCTCTCTCTCTCGCTCTCTCTCTCCTTTAACTCTCTCACTCCTTTATCTCTCACTTTCTCTCAAATTGTCTTTCTTCGTTATCTGTCTCTTGCTCTCCTTTATCTTTATCTTCTGTATTTCTTACCTTTCTCTCTCTCTTCCCTTTCTCTCTCTCTCTCTCTCTCTCTCTCTCTCTGTTTCTCTGTCCCTCTCTCTCTCTCTCTCTCTCGCTCTCTCTCTCCTTTAACTCTCTCACTCCTTTATCTCTCGCTTTCTCTCTTTCTCTCAAATTGTCTTTCTTCGTTATCTGTCTCTTGCTCTCCTTTATCTTTATCTTCTGTATTTCGTACCTTTCTCTCTCTCTCCCCTTTCGCTCTCTCTCTCTCTCTCTCTCTCTCTCTCTGTCTCTCTCTCGCTGTCTCTCTGCCTCTCTGTCTCTCTCTGTGTCTTATCATTATCTCTGTCTGTTTCAGGATGCAGTCATGGTTGGTCTGCACACATGTGGAGACCTTGCTCCCAGCACTCTACGAATGTTTGTAGCCAAGCCGGAGCTTCAGGCTGTTTGCAGTGTGGGGTGCTGCTACCATCTCTTGTCTGAAGAGTTTGATCCAGACGGACAGGGTGAGTGCACGCCCAGCACCACGACACAAACCCGTGACTGTTTTCAATTAATGACCTTCACAGTTACTGCAGGAGCTGCATCAGTTTTGCCACCAATGAAATAACAATAACATCATTATGTTAGCTGGCCAGTGGGGCTAAACTGATGCTTTCTGCTGTAACCTTCAGGCTGAAAAAGTAAAAGTTGTTGTAGTGTAGTAGTGTGTAAAACTGCTGCCCTACCATCAGACTAATGTTACATTCACCAACATCTGAAATATGAAAAATCTCTAAGTCTCTCTGGACAAGAGCATCTGCCATAAATGTAGAGGTGCAAAATAAGCGATGGATGTGGTAATGTGCTTTTTGTGCGGGAAAGTGAAATTGCATCTGTTCACACTGGGAACGCATTTTAGGGAATAATGTAAATGTAAGGAATTGTAGGCCTGTGTCTGGTGACGGCCGGTCAAGTTACTATGGTAACAGCCCCCAGTGATGATTTACCTGGTTAAAAAATATATGATTTGATTGATTTAGTTAATGCAAACCTTAACAAGTAGAGGTGCACCAATAATGAAGCTGATTCTGATTTCTTGACAGCCAAATTGACTGATGGCCCCTTCCTCTCCTGCAGGCAGGTATCATCCCTGCAAAAGTACATTATAGCACATCCTCACACTAGAGCATCAGATTTCACACATACAACGAAACAGCTTCGGCTTGCTGGAAAATCACTGTCATGTCTCTGCTCTCGTACAAACAAGCTAAACTAAGCATCGAATGGTGAGGTTTGTATGACATTTGCAGTTACCTTCCTTTTACTGAACTTGGCATTTATTATGTACTTTTGTTTGACAAAGATTAAGTGTTAAGTCACATTATTACTGTGCCTCCTTCCACATCTGTTTCCGAGTTGGGTAGTAGTGATGGAGTAATGATGGAGATAGTAATAACTATAATAATAGCAATCCTTTCTTTTCCTGTCATTTTTATTGCTGAAGCTGATATTAATAGCATGTACAGTGGAGCTTCATCATTGTCAAATAAAAGGTGTAAAAAAAACCAACAACATAATCCAGTTTACCAAGAATATTTTCGACATTTCTTTATCGTTATTTATAAAACAGGAACCTGATCCGGACATGACGCATATGTTTATGCAAGGTATGAACAGCCAGCTGCATACTGGATATGTATCTGACCTAGGATTACATGTAAAAGTGGCTCAAATCTTATTAAAAAATGACACTGAGGCAAAATATTGGATTTGTGCCATTTCAGCAGAGCAAGTCATTCTTTCAATCGCCTTTTAAAGGAGTGTCCCCGGTGCAAAGTGGCTCTAAAGTGCAAATCTGATTTGTATGGTCAGACTGTCTTCTGCATGCAAACATTGATTGATATAGTAGTGATCCTGGTGTGTTTTTTTGTTTGTTTGTTTGTTTGTTTGGTTGTTTTTTTTTACTTTCTAATGTGAAAAAGTAACACACACACACACACACACACACCCTAATTGGTCTGACCAGAGTGGTCTGAGAAAATCTTTCCTTCTTCAGTTGGACCCTGTCTGAATGACGACTGTAGCACACTGTGCCAAACGCGTAAAACACACGTGAAACACACACTGTGCTAAACGCATGAAACACACCACCAGCACATTTGTAGCTCTGTGCCTCGTCCTGAGGCTGTTTCAGAGTTAGGGAATGTTTAAAAATTACTGTAGTAAAAAATGCTGCGGTTATTATTAGTAGTGATGGTAGAACCTCTGTAAGTACAGCTAATCTGCTGCTGCTTCTGTAAACATCAACAATGTAGTTAATCTACAGATGTAATAGGGATAATAACAGACACATGTTTTCTTGTAGTAGTTTTTAGACGGTCCCTTAGCCCCTAATTTGAATAAAGCGTTCAACACGCTGTGACTTCAGAGTTGCCCTGAGACCACAGGTGTCGTGAAGATAACATCACCCACATGATGTGATGTGCAGACACACTGCCGGTCTGTGGTGTGTGTGTGTGTGTGTGCGTGCATGTGTCTGCGCGTGTGTGTCTCCCTTTTCTCCATATAAAGCACTTTAAAGCAAAGTTCAGTCCTGTGCCAATATAGACCCTCAATATCACATATCTCCCTCACCATGCTGCCTCCCTAAAGACTTCCAACTAGCCATGTGGGAACATATGGTTTCTGACGCATGCACACACACACCGAGTCACTCAGTGGGGACTTGGAGAGCTTAGACAGTTGAGGCTATTCAGCAGTGCTCTCTCATGCTTTATGAGTCTGTCCCACACCAGTGGCTCATTTGTCACTTTCCTGTAGACCATGGGGGAGGGATTATTACTTATTTTCCCAGCCAAGCAAAGAAGTATAAACGCCCTTAAAGGGGTCAATACATTACATGTGACAGGCAATAGAAATACCAGACCATAATGGTGGACCGCCAAAAAAGGTGCTTCTTTTCAAAAAGAAAGGGGATACTGGAAAGCGGACTTCTACAATCTGCATTTTGTGAGCAGAAATATGATGAAGCTGACCCCATAATTGCTATACGTAAGGTCAGGCTCTTTTCAGTGGAGCACAGGAAGGTGTCTGTTTCTGTTTACCCAGTAAGAGGTTCTCATAACACTATGGAATATCATTAGGTCACTACTGGAGTAAAACCAAAGTATAGTATAGCATAGCGAAATGTGCAAGACTTAACAGTTCTGCTCAGTACTGTCTTAATTTGAAACATTTCTGCATAAATAACTCATTAAAATGTAAACAGAATCATTCAGAGTTTAATGTGAAATGCTCTGTTCTAGAGAAACCTCCTGACAGTTCACTGCGGTGTTGATGGCAACCAGACATCCAAAGCACTCCTTTCAAAGCTACCTTACAGAAAATCATTACATAGACTGGTTATAAATACCCTGCCTGACACCTCAAACATTGTTCTGCAGTAGTTTTGAGAGAAAGTTTCAACTAATAATTTCACTGTTGGAATTCCCCTTTGTGGCCTGGCGATATGTGTTATCACTGTTATTATAAATTGCCATGATGCAATATTCTGCATTACAGATATTGTCAGAACTAGAAAACTGAAAACTATAGATCTAATTATAAAGACCAATTATAAAGTGACAGTAAACCACTGGATCATTTTGGCGTGGTAATAAACAGCTGATTAAATGATTGTCTATTATTTTACCAGCTGATTTTTCCTCCTTGGTTCATTTTTGCATTCTGACAGATTCAGAAAATTCACACCTCTCATGTATCATGAAAATGTCTCCACGATATACACCAACAAGCCACTTCATCGGGTACACCTTCTTTATATCTACAATCATTGTCCATTTTAGCAAATCTACCCTATAAGAACACTTTATAGTTACCGGTTACACACTCTAGTCTGTGTCTGTAGTGTGTCTGTTAGTGTTAGTGTGTCTAGTGTTTGTTAGCCCCCTTTACCACGTTCATCAAGAGACAGGACCCCCACAGGACCCCTTCTGAACAGGTATTATTTGGGCAGTGGATCATTCTCAGCACAGCAGTGATGTTATCGTGGTAGTGATGCAGAGAAACAGCCCTTTCTGTTTGTGTCTGAGGCAGTAAATAAAGATGGCATGAGAGCTTTTAGTTAAGCCATCATTTACTGAGAGGAGTGCAGGAGCTTCGTCTCAACTCACACCACTTACCCCCAATCAGAGAAGAGCTGCTGCTCCTGGAAAGAGGCAACAGCAAAGAGAATCAATGAGGCTTTCCAGAGCAAGAAGCCACTCGTATTATTTTCAGTTCAGATTCCCCTCTTCTCTCCAACCTGGAGAAAACCCTCTTGAGTTGGCTTATAATCAGATTTTTGCCTAATTGAAAGTGTCGTCTGGTGACATTATGTTCAGAAGTGTAACAGACTAGTACACACACACATTGGAGGGTGTCCAGCTTCAAGTCCAACGGTGATTGTGTGTCCGTTTGCAGTGTGAGGTCTTGCACGCTATTGGGTCCAAGGAAAAAGCACTGGTTTTGTGTCCTGTTAAGCATTGCCTCCCCCCCCAACACACACACACACACACACACTCACACTGTTTCACACACTTTGGGTTTGTACTTGTCTCTGGCTCTTGTTCAGCCTGGCAGGGTTTGGATTAGCATGGTGGTTGGTGTAAACAGAGCTTTTGTTGCATTAGGAATAAGGCCTGAACACTGAAGCTCATTTGACTAGAAGCCTCACTAAAACATGTGGTCTGCAGGCTTGTGCTCCACTAGAATGTGGTTCTTTAGGCAGTGAAGCGGTGATGAATCTTGATCTAATAAGCATTACAAGGCCTGTAGTTTCAGTTGTGAAATCTGACTGGCAGAGCCACAGTCAAAGCCATTGTAAATTACTCAGTATTGGTGCATTGTATGAATACAGTGTAGTATCACAGTGTTTTTTGGTGCAATAGTATCAGTATTGCAGTGCCAAATATCAATACAGTAACCCCACACTTTCACACAGATCAGCAGTCGCCGTTTCAGTCCATCTCGGATTAACATTCTTGGATTGGCTGCTGCGACGCTGCAGTCCAGAATTTCCCCTGTGGAGGGTCTCGTGTGTTCTCGTGTTTTTCACTTTTGTTCTTCTTAAAGCCTGGATTTTTATTACTGTAAATTAAATTCATTTATTACTGTATTTACCTGCTTATACCAAAGAAAACGAGAGCGCATACCAAAGAAAACACGCGTGCATGAATTACAGTGCAGTCTATACAGGGGTAACATCGATATTTACATTCTAGCGCTGCAGGAGTTCAGTGTAAACTGTACAGTACAGATACTGGTTTACCTTTACATTGTCTTTAAGGGTAATGAGTTTAAAATGAAATTAAAGTGTTTTGGGAGCATATTTGCGGGCATATTTAGGGTTTACACTATAAAAATAGGCATTTTTTTTCCACTATACGCGGGTGCTCTTGGATCGTTCGCGGGGGTTACTGTATTTATTTATTTATATGTTTTTGTTTGTTTATTTTCTATAAAAATTTAAGATACTTTCATTTTGAAATCTATATGATAACATTGTTTCTGAAGCCCACAGGATGGTGCAGTAACCTACTCAGAGTATATACAAACACATATGTCACGTATCAATTGAATTTTGTATTAATGCTACATAATCCTGTATGTTGAATCATTTGACCATTATGTTGCTTGACAACTACAAGCTACTGTTAAGTAGCTACTTTGATTAGAGGAATGATAGTTTATTGCACACTATTATTAACTATAAATTATTTATGGGTATACTTCATCATATTTTATGAATGTTTCATAAAAGCACTGAGACACTCAGGCACATACATTACTATGACCTTACCATAGTTAAAGCGCCTGCACTCGTTTCATGGCAAACATCACCTGTTAACCACAGTAAAATCACTACAGAGCATGACTTACTGCTCTCTTGATTTAGTGCTTTATTTCACCACAGCTTTCAGCACTGAGAAATGTGAACAGTTATTTGTAAATTAACATATATTCATGCTATTTCGTCTATTCATCCTGAGCAGAGTGTGAGAGGGGTGCGTATGGATTTCCCATGAGCCGATATCTGAGAGAGCAGGCTTGCTTCTGCGGGCGAAATGCCAGGATGTCGGCGTGTCTGGTAAGAAAAATTAGCCCAAAATAAACTTTAGTTTGATGTAATTGTAGTTTGTCCTTGAGTTTGACATAGTTGACATAATATCGCAGGGATGGGGTGTAAGTTGGTCTCCAGCTCCTCATTATTTTCTCTCCTGTTGTTCCTAGGCTCTGGAGAGGGTGTCGGTCGGAGGAGGGGTGAGTGACTGATTAAGTCGTATTCATGCCTTGATTTGCATATAAAGAGAGGTTTTGCGCAAGACCTGTTTATACAGCTGAAAAGAATATGCAGACCATGTTGAATACCAATACTTCTGGAGGACGGAATATGAGTGTTTATGTGCAATTACACGAGCTGTTGTGGCTTTTAAGTGATACTTTCATGGTTTTGAAAATGAACGAAAGCACAGATCATATGTGCATGTTCTTTTTTCCTTGCATTACTTTGTTACTTACGTGCTTAGGTGTCGTTTGTCGGGAGTCTAGGTGTAGTGAGCATGTAGTAACTTGGTTGAATAATGGATGTGGACTTGAGTTTAGCTTTACAGGTTTAAGAAACAGACGTAGACGACTTAAGCACTGATGTACGTCGCTCTGGATAAGAGCGTCAGCTAAATGCCGTAAACGTAAACGTAATGTTACTGCATGATTTAGTCAGACGTCCACATCCTTTCTTTTTTGCCTGATTTGTGTCCTTCAAGGGCCTTACTTTTTTCAAACAAAACAGTTTAATCAAGAACATCAAGACTTTTAAAGTTTCAAAACATACTTTTTACTCCCCAATACATACATAATATCCATAAACACTGTGGATATTGAGAGGCAAAAGGAGGTTTTGTGTTCACTGTTATTGTGATGTTACTAAAACTTATATCCGCCTATTTAGTCTAAAATGGTTTGGTCCACCCATTCGCAGAAGTTACTCATCATAAACCAGAGTTTTTTCAGTCTAGACTATTCTTTAAATGAGACATAATGCAGATCAGCCATTCAGAACAAACCTCATTTACAAACATCAGTTGTAGGGCTGAGTAACAAAAAAAGTCTGTTTAATTCCAGGGGATAAAAAAGGCTCATGTAGGAATTATGACTGTTTTTGGTACATAAAATGTGGGCATTGTTTGTTTATACTGTAAACAGAGTGCGAAATGAACAAAGGAGCAGAAGTGGCTAAAGGGCCTTCACTGGATCCTTAAAAATACTTCTGAATCAGTTAAGATTGTGATACTCTGGGTGAGACCAGGACATCTGTCTGGTGTGTGTGTGTGTGTGTGTGTGTGTGTGTGTGTGTGTGTGTGTGTGTGTGTGTGTTTGTGTGAGTGAATGATCACAACAATGATCTGTTTTGTGGAGCGAAGCTTTAGGTGGAGTAATGTTTGAATAAAAACATCTCAGAGGGAAACACCTTGAAAACAATCATAAACAGATGTGAACATTTAAACATGTGAGAACATTGTGAGTCGCTTCCTATCAAATATGCTCCACTTATGTTTTTCATCTGTCTATCACAGCTTCCTATGGAATCCCTCTTCTATAGGGCAGTCCTTCATGTTATTCTCCGGGATCACTATGATGCACATAAGAGGTACCTATTCACATGGAAATGTAGAAATTTTTAATACAGACCGAATAATAGTACTAATAGTGACAGCTTTGGATCAGTATTTCTGGATTTAGTGTCCAGTCATATAATGCTCCATTGCAGGTTGCATGGGTTGCATACGGTGCATTCAGTTTCTCTCCAGTGGTCATTAGGCTGTCCTCTCTGAAGCAGTTTTTTTTTTTTTGGTAAATGAAACAGAAACACACTTCCCCTGGTGTCCCTGTGGAGCAAGGTCTGGTTCAAACACTTAGCCTTTTAACCCCTTTCCACCAGATCAGATAACGTATCTCAGCACCATCACTGCCAGCACATGACCTCCTCATTAGTCCAAACAACACTCTGTTGTTCCCTTTAGGATGCAGTGAGCTTTAAGAAGCAGTGGTAAAGTGCTGAGGGAAGCTCACACGCCCCAGATATTTGATACTGACCTCACAGCACAGTTTGAGTCCTGAAGCAGTGTTGACTGATGCTTATGAGTGCAAGCTGTGAAAGTGAACATAGCGAAGGCATTGAGTTTTGCATGCTCTCTTTTCTGACTCTTGGAGGGCTCAATTTACTGAGCTTTTTGTGGCCGTTTCAGCCGCAAATCTGATGCAATATGCCTGTGCGTTACGTACTAGAATGACATTCATCATACAGAAGTTTGAGCAACTAACAGCGACTGCCGGGCGAATATATTAGCTGCAGAGGGACGAGCATCAAACAACATTATTCATTATTTCAGCTGTAAGGATCAGATGTCAATATACACTTGCAGTCCTTTTTATATCTTTTTTTTTTTTTTAAGGAATAGAAATACACCCCTTTAAAATGTTGAAATCCGTTCATTCATTAACACCGCTGCCTCTCTGTCACTGAATGTTTTCTATTATGTCCTGGTCTTAGACCGCTCTGGTGTGTAGCTGCACTTTTTAAAGTTGGGAGAAAAAAAGAAAAAAAAAACAACTTTCAGCTTAAAATTTAAACTCTCAGCTTCATAAGTGTGCAGTTAGTAGGCAATCCTATGTACAGTCCGTGTCATTTACAGTACTGTGCAAAAGTCTGAGGCCCCTAAGCAAATTGTTTAAAGCATCCTCGATGCCGCCAACTGTTGCTTGGATTTGTGAAAGTTAAATTTAATTAATGAAGCACTGATCGATTCAAACCAGGTTTCTGCTTGTAAGCACAAGCAACACTGGACTTCCACAAGGAACACACACTGTACGTAACATCACTATTTACTGTTAATGTTATTTGTATTTATTCATTTTAGTTTTATTTAGTATATTTAGTAATATTAATGTGAAAAAATCACTCACTGCTCATTACTATACCTTCAACTGAACATTCATTTCACATGCATTGTGACACTTCAAGGTGTATTTTGCACTGCATCTGCGCTCATACTGTACATACATCTGGGAATCCGTGTGAAATAATTCCACGGCCATTATTGATTGATTTATAAGAGCCGTTTGTAAAAAAGGCGAGGCTGCTGTGTGTTGACTGGCTTTTTTCTTGGCAGTGAAAAGCGTGTCGGAAATGTTTATTCTAAAGCATCCTCGTTCGTGGACTATGTGAGAAGAGCACTCGGGAAATTGGACCTAGACGACTCGAAGGTGAGGAATGGTGATGACGAAAATGCACAGAACAAGGACAACCTTTTTTTCCTCTTTGTACCTACAAATAAATGTGATTTGGTTCCAGTTTGCCCCTTGAAAGAATTTGTGATTCAAATGTGTCCATCATTTCCGTATGAATAAAATCTATTCATCCGAAAGTAGGCAAAGACAGAGCATAGTGTTGATGCAGTATGTTCAACTGAATTCAGTGCATTCCTTTTTTTCTGAATGTCAGATATTATGACAGGGATTATGTGATAATCCAGGGAATTTTGCTCTAAACACCTGAGGTTTCTCCTAATGAGCTTTCACATGAAAACGCACACTGATGCCTCTACATTGTAGTATTGCTTATGTAAACTTGCTTCACTGCACATAATGCTGGGAGAACAATAGCCCATTTAGCTGTAGGCAGTGGGTAAGGCACCCTTAAATAATTAGCGAGCTCAGTGATTCAGTCTAATCCTCTGAGACAGTTTTGTGAATGGTGTCTCCACTGTACTTTGAGACCAGGGTGTTTTTGCTTTGTCCTCCCCGTGTCTTCGATTTTCAGAGGCATCGTCCTGTCCTCTCACCTTTCTCGGTTTGTTTTTCTCTCCAGCTCTCTGACAGCGCGATCCAGGCTTACCATGACCTCTACAGCCCTAGGATGAACGAGATGGTGGCCTTCAACATGGTGAGCACCGTTTCAGCATTCTCAGTCTAAGCTGTATGCAAATATATTCTTTTTCTCAGTTTCCCCGCAGCCGTCATGGAATAAATGGCGAGAAGGAACGTTACAGATGAATCCCGTATTTTTTACGTGCCTGTAAATGATGAGCAGCAGGCAGCTCAGACGTTTTCTGATGCAATGATACATGTTGCAGAGTGGTTGATTGTTTAATGCTGAAAAAGCACTTGCATTTTTTTATTTTTTTATTTTTTTTTTTAGCAAACATGTGGATTCAGATATTGATCCAGAAGAATTAGCATAGAAAAGAATAGGAAGAAGGAGTGTTTTAATACCAAATGTTCATACTGGACACCTCTCATTTAAAAAGCATGTAAAGAAATCATAAATATGGTCAAATTGAATTTCAGGTTCAAGAACTGACTGTCGGCTTGCTGTCTGATATCTCACTCCTTGACAGGTGTCATTAGAATTAGATTATCAGTCTCATTCACCTCACCTGTCAGTGGTTGTAATGTATTGACTAATCTGATTCTGGCAATTAATGTAATTAAATCATGTCGATTCATGTATTTTATCCCTATTAAATTAAGTAAATAAAGTAAAATTTCTCTGACCCAGATTAAGCCCATGGCCATAAAACAACTCAGCTTAATTTGTGTATCGAAAACTTTTTTTTTTTTTTCTGGATAACGTTTGAACCTAGTTGTGGACTGAACTGAAGTTATTCAGTTTTGAGTTATTCAGAAAAAACCCTTAAATATATTTAAAAATGGTTTTATGATGTTAACAAACAATTCAGTGATATCTCAACCTAGACTTGTTACAGATTCAGATCAGATTCCACCATTATCTCATCCTGTATTTTCTACTAGTATCATCCAGTATGACACTGTTGTTTTCTCCCTCAGCTGAAAGTGACATTGGCTCCCTGTATTGAGGGACTGATCCTGCTGGACCGACTGTGCTACTTGAAGGAGGAGGTAATGAGTCTCCTGTTCTCAGGCTGTATACTGAAGAACAAAGCGAATCCGTTTGTTTGGCTTATCTTTGCCATTTGCAGCCTGAAAGATTTTGGCACCCTTGTCTGTATAACAGAGACTTAACAGAGATGCAGTTCACAGTGTAATGACTTTGAAGCATGATGCCATGTTTTTCTAGTCTTTTCCTGCTAGTTGCCTTCGGGTGCCGGTCCGAGGCATTGTTGGGGTGGGGGGGAGGGGGGAGGGGGGGGATCTGTTTCAGTACTACAATGAACTTTATTCCCCGAATGCTGGCTCCGTGTGTGTCAGCCTGTGTAATATAACACTGAAAGGCTTCTTAATCCTCTTGTAATTAGAGGAAAAAAGAGCCCTTTGTAAGCTTCACTTGGACTACTGGGAAGGGTCTTTGTTTCAGGCTCAATCTACATGCTTCAGGATTACAGCACATATGTCTGTAATCAGTAGACAAACCCAAAAAACTGTGAAATGTCTTGATGACCGAATGTATTTTCCATTTTCGAAGACGGTTCGAAGGACTGCTGTAAGCCATTGCGAGGCTGCGCTATTATCTTGCTATGATGCAACGTAACGTACTCAAAGATTTATTTGTGACTTTCAAAGCCGAAGACTTTGCCTTGTAATATTCTTATTAAAAATTGCTAGTGGCTTCAGACTCTTGAGAGCCCCCACTGTGGTTTTTCTTTGAAGACCACCATTCAGTATGCGCCCTCCTCGCGTATTTTGAAATGTTTTGAGTTCCTGTTAAGTGAACAGTTAAGTTTAGCCTGATTTCTCATTTTTTGTTACAGGATTCTGGTTGAATTATAGCCGTGCAGCTGGCAGTGGCTGGGTTAATTCCGCAAGCCTATTCATCCTACAGGAGTTCCGCAGTTTAGAGTTACCCCTCCGTTTCCCCTTACCCTCACATGCTTTGAACACAAAACCCCCTCCCACACGAGGATGTCAGTCAAGAACATGTGGCTAAGCCAGTCATGGGGCGATTTACATAGAAAACAGAAGAGTGAGAGAAGTTTTGATTATATGTGAGGATCGTTGGCTGCTGGTTTCTCTGCGGATCTTTAATGTATGGTCGTCTTGCGTTCACTTGGTGGTCATATAAGCCCCCAGGACACATTAACTCTGTGTTTGCCCACAGATCTCTGCGGTATGCCTTTGTCAGACATTAAAAGAGCTTGTTGCTCAAAGATTCTTGATGACAGACATGTGAGCTCCTAGTGTGCATATGGAAATTAGAGTCACACCAGACCTCATGGCACTTCTCCTTGTATAAATCATAAAGCTGAGAGACTCTGCGTCTTTGAATATATGAATGTGTGCTTTGATGAGTAATTATGGAGAGCTGTGTAATGAATTATAGCTAAAGAGGGTTGTTTTCATCCGAGCCTAATGTGATAGCTAATCCAAATAGTCTTTTTCACTGTTGGATGTACCGGTAAGTACACTCAAGCTGTGAATGGTCAGAGTGATTTTGATCATTCCTGGTGTGCACATATGAAGAGGACCGTATTCAGGCTGTATTCAGGTATTCTCAGTGTGCACAGCTGAAAACAGCTGGAGAAAATGCTCAGCATTCTAGCTTATGTCACTAACCTGCAGTTACAGATATGGGCCTGTAGTATCCATATGCATATCATCAAAATGTGAATACCCTATTAATGCTTAAATGTTTTGGCAGGAAAATGTGTCCTACTCCGCCCTGGTGCAGCTCTTCAACCCGCTTCTGTCACCCAGATGTTACGCTGTCGTCGGAATAAAGAGATGCGGAATTTCATGAAGCCCAAATATGTTTTACCACAACTATGCCTTTTATTTGTTAAGCGTTTAAATGATATTGCTCACTTTATATCCTTATGTGCTATTGTGTCCTAATTACCATGTAATACTATAAATCTTTTTTTTTTTTTTTATTACATCTGCATCTGAGTACTGACTGAGTAATGGTGGTTTTGTGGTTTCCATTCCTTACTGACTACTTTCATAGTGTCTATCTTATCCCAGGACAAATGACTGAATTACATCAGAGTATAGGATTTAGACACGCAATGCAAGCAGATTTGACAGTGAGATGGTAATGCACATCTTATGATTCATATTATTATTATTATTATGCCAATAATATCATACTAATATCATAGCACCAGTGATAATAACAATATAAACAAAATGTTAAGTGCAACATACATGCATTCTTGCTAATTATGCAATTGCTGTAGCTAGCACATAGTTCTAATGCTGGCTGGCCAGTAAACAACTTCAGTGAAGAAAGTTTATGATAAATCTATATAAATTACATTCTGGGGATGGTGCAGAGAGTCTTTTGTCTCTTGTCTAGGACTACTTCATTGGGAACTTTCCTTTGAAGTTCTTCTAAATTTATATTTTAATTTTAAATTAAGCTGTTTTGGCAGCACAAGTTGGACCTACACAAGATCAGGCAGAAGATTTTAATGTTGAGGCTGATTGGTTTAGATCATGGATCAGTTACCCAAGGACAATCATCACTGAATGCTAAAAAGTTCCCACCATCCAGAATTTCAGAATTCGGTGTCTTCCGTAGTGTTTCAGTGAATATGCTGAGATTAGTCCCCGTAATTTGATTAGGGGGGAAAACAGGAGGAGGTGGGGACACGTCCAGACTAACTGATGATTCCTGCAGCTTTTTGGACAAACAGCCAATAGTGTTAAACGCACAAATCTGATCAGCTAAAGCAGAAAAGGCTGATTTGAGCATTATCAGGCTGTCCAAAAGTAAATATCTTCAGTACAAGGGCTGGTCCACAAATGAGTTCATATGGATAAATACACACAAAAGTCACACTCGAGCTATGATTAAACTTCACTTATTTAGCAGATCATCAGAATTAACCACCAGCTCATCGTTGTTAACTCAGGCATGCAGAGCACTGTTTACCTCACGTTCAGACTTATTAATAACCTAAATAAGCTCCCCAAGGAGGTCACTGCATTGACCTACATGAGTCATGAACATGAAGATCTTCATCACAGTGCAGGGTTGGGAGCACGTGCTTCAACTATTCTTTGCTTAGTTATTTTTATGTTTAGCACTTTTGTCCCTCGTGATCTGTGTCTCAATTCAAACCTTTTGCACAGTACTTACACAAAGCAGGCATGGTTTCAGTTATAGCGCTGAAGATTTCTTCACTTGCTTTTGCTCTTCTAGGACTATCCTGGAGTGGAAACCGTTCCTATTTAAATTGTAATATCTGACCTCATACGTTTGTATAGCATAATATCTTAATCTTTCATTTGATTTACAGTGAATATTGCATTCTGACTTCTGTACAGAAAAAAAAACAACATTAAAATGCATATAACGACTCGCAAAAATACTTACTGCCCACCTAAATACTTTTAAAAGAACTTTCTGGCTGACCCAAGCCGGTACTGTTAATGCTCTGAGCGTCAAAGCCTGGCTGTTGGCCTGTGTACGCATGGTGTGTTGGCCTGTGTACTACGTGCTGTTATTGTCCTGGATGAGTCGTGCTGTTTCCCCTGCTGCTGCCATCATCGCACTCATTTGTCACGCTACACTGCTGGCTGGAGCTGTGCAGGCTCACACATCTGTCAACAAGCACCTCAGACGCAGATGTGAGAGAATGGAACCGAAATATGCCATATAGGGCTCTGCTGGACGCCTACGCTGAGAAAAGGCCTTGACTACTGCTACGTTCTGACACATCACACCTGTGTCATGCAGCCCTGCCTGCTCATCTGTGGCCGTTCCCACCGCACACTTCCAGCGAATCACACTTTATCCGCATCCTGTTGTTGTGTCTTCGGAACTCTCTGCCAAGCACTTGCACATACATGCTCTCTGTTACACTCACACACACTCGAGCTCGGTGCCATTCCGCGACACGGATGTGGTGCCATTTCCTGAACTGTGGCTAAACCTGTTTGAGGAACACGCCCAGGATGTGATGTTAGGATGCAATCTGCAGAATCTCAGGGACTGAAATAGCGAAGCGATGGGAAATGCACTCTCTCATCTTTCATCTTCCTCAATTTGTGTTTTGGGAGCTTGAGGAAAGCTCTTCTGTCATCACTCGGGACTGTCCTGCGCCACACACGAATTCCGCTCGGAGACTCATTTCCTTTTCCAAAGCAGCAGCCACCATCCTGATTTCATTTTTACAACTTCTTTTTTTAACTTCAGAAACCAGGCCTCCCCTGTAGCCTGTAGTCTCAGGGCCACATGGCTCCGCCTCTTTAATACGGGGTCATTACTGCTCATTACTCCCCTTCAGAATTTATGGTAGAAGTCAGGCTTAATGGAATGGTTTACCCAAAAACATAATTTACACAATTTATCCCTTCCTCATATATAGTTGATCAGTCAAGACATGTTTGGCATCAAGTTTGCTTTTTCAGTCTTGGACTAAAGCGATAAGGCTAACGAGGCTAGAAGATACTGGAATTCTTTTTGGACAACACGGACTTCTGTTATGTTGGACTCCCAATGCCAAAAAAAAGTATGTTTCAATGAACAATTCCTGTTTATTTGCTGAGTTGAAAAAGATAAAACATTGTGCCTTAACCTTTACCCGTTTTGTTATTTTTTTATGCTCACTTTAGCAAATAAACACTAATTGTCCATTAAACTGTTTCAGAATTGGACCAGGAATTTGCAAACATTTGCGCTTGACTGTGTGTGCATGAACAAATAAAAACACCTGGCATTTTGTTTTATTGTCTATATTCCACTAAACACAGATATGGTAAAACCAAACCGTGGTAAAAATTTGAGGCTACTTTCTAGATATACAGCCAAGTTGTGGTGAAATGAGAGCCTTAGTATTACACTGAATAATTTCTTAAAGGTCCACATCTGAATCACTGACATGTCATTATTCAGGATAACACACAACCTCAAGTGTTCTAAAGGTTCTCAAAAGTTTTGAACGATGGAGCTCCATCATTCCATCCACTCCTCAGCCCATTGCTGGGGGGCTTTACACCCCTCTGGCTGATGCCTGGCATTGTGCATGCTGACCGTTGGCTCGTGCAGCTGCTCTGGAGCGTCCCTTTTGGCGATGCTTTTGTATGGAAATCAACAAGCTTTGTGCAGCAGTTGACCTTCTGAGTCAACAGCGGGTTGCGCCTTAAAGCTGAATTCGAAATGGGCGTCCGCGCTTGTGGACATATGATGTAAGAAAGAGCCTTAAGTTTAGCAAGTCAGCGATAATACTGCAGTTTAAAGAGTTAAAAACTCTTGAGGCCGTTGCCCTGTGTGGTCTAATTATCCGGATCTATGCAGCACTGCGGGGGAGCCGGACAGAAGGGGAGAGGCTGCGGCCGGTGAAGTTTCCGCACAGAGAAACCAGAGGAGGAGGAAGTCTAGGGGAGCCGTGTAACTCCTTATCAGGCATCAGGACTTTAAAAAGGCACCGTATGAGAAGTCTAAAAAAAAAGGGAAGTTGGAAGGAAGGAGAGGTGCGATTTATCTTTTCCATCAATGACCCATCATCAGTTAGGCCAAACAGGATGCAGGGATGTTAGGCACAGGCTATTTACAAATCCCCCCTCACACACACACACACACACACACACACACACACCCGCCTATCCCTAAAGAGCCATGATAAGTTCCATCTGAAAGCAATCACCCGTGTAGTGTGTGAACAGAAATTCAACACATAAACACTCCCCCTCCTTAGCCGGCAGAAATGAGAATAATATGACTTAGTCTAATCTCTTCAATCTCTTCTCTAAGGTGAGTTCTGTGCACACTTTCTTTGCTCTTCTGCACAAATGAGCACATACAGTACTACAAGTACACTTCCACAGTTTCAGCCTTCAATAAATTCCATATGGCAAAGCTACAGTTCACTGATGTTCAATCATTATAATGTCAATAGTCTCCTTAACACTTTCAGCATGATTTTTCAGCCTATGTGTTTTCCACCATCAGGTTCGAAGTAGTTTCCTGTCGCTGACAGACAGCAGAACCCTATCTCGTGCAGTTTTGGAAAGATTGATAATAATAATAATCGCCATGATTGCGCTGCACTGCGCAAAGGCATCATCCTGTTTCAAATCTAAACACTGTTCATGTCAGAATGTTCCAGTCGTGTAGCTATTGTTTGTGTAGATAGCAGATATGAATTGTTTGCAGAACACTAGTGGGGAACGATTCCCATATTTCAATCTTTTTAATTATGCTGTAGCACCGGAGCACTGAGAAAACATCTACCAGTAAAAGTGTATCACGCAGTCAGTAAAGCTGAATCCTGCTTTATACCCTGATGTAGCGCGCTGAAAGGTATCTGGTAATCATTACTGAACTCTTCAACTAGTGTTGACAAAAGGCTTAGCTTTGGATTTACCATTATTTTTGATTTATCAGTATTTATCATTAATTTAACATATGAACCTTCATAAACTGAAGACCAGGCTGGAGGGTTGAAAAAAGAGAAAACCAACTAGAAGTAGACCAGAATTTTTGGGATGAAAGTATACCATCCCAGTGATCTTCTAGAGCATTTCATCAGAAGAGGTCGTGACCTGCGGTCCTGGAGGGCTGATGTCCAGCACAGTTTGGGATTTTCTTGCTCTTAAAAGAGAATTCGATCTTTTTTTAAGTCCTGCAGAATGAGACCATTTTTTCTATAAAAACAAACGTCAGCTTGACCAAATAAGACTTGTTTCCTGTGATATGAAACAGAAAAGTATGTGGAATTGTTATGAACACTTTGTCTGATTTTATGATCATTTTGTAAAAGTTTTGGCCTAAAACAACCTTTTTAAAATCCATTGTTGCTGGAGAGATACATGCAGGCTGTTCTAAGGCAAAATGTCTGTTTTTTGCAGATTTGACACTATTTTACCACCATGAACATTACATGTAAAAACTCACTGGTGTTTTTTCCGGTTTTCCCCAATTTTCTTGCCAGTTGAGTTCTATCCAGTCCTCCTTCCCCCGAGTTAGGAATCCTCCATTCTTACAATACCACAAACACTGCGAGGGTAAAGGCAAGCATGTGTCTCCTCATACTCATGTTAAGTACCACCACATCTTTTTACTACACAGCTCAAAGCACTTGAGCGTGGCAGCAAGGTGGATCAAATTTGTGCAGTCCTGAAGACAGGTCACTGGTGGTTTAGGATAGTAAATAAAACGACTATTTCTGTGTAGTAGACATCATGACTTTTGGTTCGTGTCACTGCTATTGTGAAGAGATCAGAGTCGGTAGGGTTCTCTACACTGAACCACATTTAAACCACTTAGTTGAACTACTGAGTTATGCAGAAATTGGCGGAATTTCCTTGTAACATGCCAACAGAACTTGGCAATTAACTGATTAGATGTGTTTGAAAATCAGATGTGTTTGAAAATCAGCAACCCATGCTGGACTCCATCCCTCCAGGCCTGGAGCATAAACTCTACTCCCTTGTAGGGAATGTAGCATCTAAGATTACCATGGCAACAAACTTGTAGCAAATGCAAAGTTGAGCATCAGCCTTGCGTAATCTCGTACATATGGGAGAACACTTTCAAGGCATTCTTATGAAATCTTAAGAAAATTAGCAACGTCTGTGTGAGCTCTGTCCCCGAAATGAAATCCTCATTTCAGTTTCAGCTCCTGAATTTGCTGTTCAGTCTCAACACCTGCAGCTACATCTGAAGCTAAAAAGTCTTCAAATAAGCCCCAATCATCTGTTCAAAACATGCATAGGTGCTGGTCCTGCCTTACTCACACTACAGTCAGTCACTGGTTACTTTTATTCCATGATTAAAGGCTGTGCAGTTCAAACACATAACTATCTGACAGCCATGAAGGCACGGCGTTCCAAACACACAACCATAAATTCCGCTGTATTTGAAAAAGTCACTCTGGCATGCTTCAGTGATTAATGAAGAACAACAAACCGTTTTGAGTAATCAGGAAAAAAAGGAGGGAGGGGGAAAAAGACAGAGGAAGGATATTCAGAGGGAGGATAGATGAGCTGGGGTGCCGAATGACTCCTGCAATAGTTTTCATGTGTGCCATTTCTCATATGTTTGGAGATAAGGGCTGACACTTGTTCGCTGTCTTAGTCTCTTATCACAGGGCACTTTAAGGGTTGCCTGCTATTAGTTGTTTTTACAAGGTTGACTGATATTAGCCGATTTTATATTGGCTGGAATGGAGCTGGTGCTGTTTTTGACCGGGAATGGCTCAAAGCATGCCACTCCTGATTATGACTGATGGTTTCCTGCGTGACATCCATCAGGCTTAATGGAAAGCTCCACACCAAATGATAAATATATGGAAATTAGTAATAGAAACTCATTATGTGCGAACTGAAACTGCAGGTCTGAGAGAGATTGATTTCTTAAGTCTAATAGATTATGAAAAAATCTTTTCCTTTGTTATTGTTTGTGTGCCCAGATTCAGTCTCAGGTACTGAACCAGGCAACAAAGCTTCAACCTGAAGAAGCCAAGAGCTGAGGTGAAGGTTTTCTGTTATATAACGAAGATTAGGACAGGCTTTGAATTAATCTACTGTTTTGGCACTTTTTGTTTTAAGGTTCCATATTCTACATGTGTTTATTACATATATATTTAAATATTTTTAAACGTACATCTTTATATGATCTTACTCAATTAGGATATTCTTCATTCATTTTTACCAGTCATATACCCTGTCTTTACACACACACACACAAACACTCTTTATCCCTATGAACTAAGCTGCCAGTTTTGTTACTGTGCATTTAAGACTGATGTATGTTACTGAGCTCTGTTCTGATTGGATGTTCTGTTTTGTCTCATAAGTATTTCAGTAAAGACTGAAACACTGTTTACATATGGAGCAAAACTGCTTTGGGCTGAAGAGGCATAAAGAAACATGTGAATGTAGCATCTCAAAAACAGTGAATTCAAACTGGGCTATTTTTGCAGTTTACTTACCATAAATGGACTGTATGAACTGGTCAGTGAATGGTACGTTTGCAACTCTGACACTGTTAATTTACCAGTCTCTTTTATTTACCACTGAAACAAGGCGAATTTGGTGTTCCATGATACATGCCTTTTAAATGCAATACCCTGAAAAATGAAGGACTGTGAGAAATTAATGATGCAATGACTGTGTATTTATTGTCAAAACACTCTAAATTTTATTTCTATGATGTAAGTAACCGAGGAAAAGAACTGATTAGCTCCTTAAATTCCCAGGCTTATTGCATCCTAATGCTTATTATTCATTAATGAATTACAGGAATTATAGACATAAGGAACGGAAGCTGATGGTGATTTCTGGACATTTAAGACATTCAAAACAAACAAAAAAATCTTTCCTGAATGCATATTTTTTTTCATACTGATGCACATTTCATGGTGTCAGGATAACCAGTGCATCTTCCCTGTCTTCCACCAGCTTGTTCACCTGTCATGACTGCACGTAGAGATACAACAGATCAGGTAACACATCTTGAATGGCCTGGATCACTGGGAATAAAAGTCAGGGTTCTGACTTTTGAGGTCAAGAAACAATTGATAAGTAGGACCGGAGTTTCTATCATGCTTTCTCTGATTTTGCACCATCTGTTTATTCCTTTTCTGTGTATGTGCATTTATACCTGCACACACACACACACACACACACACACACACACACACACACACACACACACACTGAACAGGTTGTGGCCCAGCTGGTCAACAGTGAGGCTGCACAATGTTTGTACACACATGGATTATATCTCACCACAGGGTGTGATTTCATTATTCTCTCTCTCTCACTCACTCAGTAGTTTGTATTCTCATTCAGTAATCTTACCTATGTAAGTTTTATTCAGTTTTTTGTGCATTAATAACTACAAAACCATTTAGCTGCATTTACAGGGAAAGCGATGGTCACACCACTGAACCAACAGTTACAACTAATAAAAACTTACAGAACCGATGGGAAAGTGCAGAAAAAGCAAAAACTGCAATTGCAACGAAGGTTTCCCTGTTTAACTGTTTGTTATTTTTTTGCTTTTGTCCTGTGCAGTGTTCTACCACTTATCCTTCTATGGTTTGCAGTGTTATTTGTTCTGTTTATTTATTGTGCGCACGCGCGCGCACACACACACACACACACACACACACACACACACACATACTCAGACAAAGCCACATGAGACAGAGCAAATCATGTCATATGGAGTTATTACACTCCACTAAACAGTTTGGGCAACTGTCACAGTTTATGTGGCAGTTTATTTAATACAAATGCACAGGCTATCAAATCTAATATTTAATGCATGACCACTGGACCGTTTCTGATGAATGGCAGGGATTCGACCCACATTTTTGAAGCTCTGGGTCAGTGCCCCGTAACTTTTTAGGTTTTGGATAAAAATAACATCCCTGTTCCTAACCGCATGGACCTCTAACCTATAAGAATGAACAGACAGTCAAACTTTATTAAAATCTCTCTTTTAGCTTCTCGCAGGACATTTTCCAAAGAAGGAAACTGTGTTGAGTGAGAGATGCAAAAAATATTGCTGTTAGTCATACAGTTTATGTTGGCAGAGAGTGTGAAGTTTACAAAATGTCAGCGTCTTACGAGAAGTCGATGCTCTTGTACAAGCATGTTTTCACGTTCACTACCATGTTTTAACCATGTTTTTGAACTTTTAAAATTTGCTTAGAATTTTTTGGGAGGTATGGTGCTTTTGCAGTAGAAACCACAACGAATAGGCTTCACTTTGTATGTAAGAACAGTTTTGAAGGTCTCAGACTGGACACACCTGGTTGTCAGAGTTTGGGCTAGGCCCTTTACTTCCAGTGAAGGACATCCAAGACATTTTGCACAGCACCATGCTTCCAACTTTGTGGACCCAGTTTGTGGAAGAACCTTTTCTATTCCAGCATGACTGTGTCTCAGTGCACAAAGTAGCTCCATAAAGACATGCTGGAGGAGTTCAGTGTGGAAGAACTTGACTGTCCCACACAGAGTTCTGACCTCAACGCCATCCAGCACCTTCTCGTCCAACATCAGTGCCTGACCTCATAAATGCTCTACAGAATGAAAGGGCACATATTCTAAAAAGAAACAATCCAAAATCTTGTAGAAAGTCTTGCAAGAAGAGTGGAAGGTGTTGTAGCTGCCAGGAAGAGGCAACTACTAATTAAAGAATTTGTATTTGAATGCAATGTCAATGCAATGCATGTTAGTGTAATGATCAGGCGTCCCGATACTTGTGTCCATGTAAGTCTCGGTGAGGCACGCTAGTGCGCATGCGCACGTTTTCAATCAGCACACGCGGGCAGTACCGTGGACAAGGAGGCTACACATCTTCAGAGAGGGAGCATTAGGGCATGTGTTGAGCAACGCCTCCTCATGGTCTCATACATCTCTCCTCGATCTCCTGCAGAGCACTCGCACACACACACACACACTCAGTCACACACTCGACACGACTGGCTTCGGAACTCCACTTGTTTTGTGGAGGGAGCTTGAATTCCTCACTCACGTTTTCAAAACAATGAGGACAGCGAACAGAGGAGAGAAGTGATTCTGCCTCCTCCCGCTGTCCTTGCCTTTCTCCCGTGGACTGAGAAATGATAACGGAGTTAGTCTGTGCTGCCGTGGCTCTGCTCCTCTACCTGAACACCCTGGACGCGGATTTCTGCTACGATGACAGGTATCTACACATTCTCCCTCCCTCTTCCCTCACTTTACTCTCGTACTTCTTCACTGTCACATTAGTGTGCAGCAGACCCGGCAGCTGTGTTGAAGTGCCTTCAGCCTTCTTACTTCACACTTTTGAGCTCTGTGACATGCTGCAAGGTCTTTCTTGGAACCTTAGCTCCAAATCTGAGCCTAAAGTAAACTAGTGTTGACTGCAGTAGACTAGAGTAGATTAAAGTAAGACTGTAGTAGAGTAGTATAGACTATTCTAAACTGATGAAGACTATATTAAAGTAGTGAAGACTGTAGTAGACTGATATAAACTAGTCTAGACTACAGTAGAGTACTGTAAACTATGGTAGAATGATATAGACTGTAGTAAAATAGTGTAGAATGTAGTAGACTGATATGGACTATAGTAAACTGACGTAGACTATAGTAAAATAGTGTAGAATGTAGTAGACTCATATGGACTATAGTAAACGGATGTAGACTATAGTAAAATAGTGTAGAATGTAGTAGACTCATATGGACTATAGTAAAGTGGTCTAGACTACAGTAGACTACTGTAAACTATGGTGGACTGATATAGACTGTAGTAAACTGAGGTAGACTATAGTAAACTATTGTACACCGATATAGACTAGTAAACTTTTTTGACGGTCCTGAAAGTGGCTTCGTGCTCCAATTTTTCGTTCCACCTTAAATGATACAGGATTACAAGGTGGTGCACGCATCGACTCCAGGCTGCACCGTTTAAGGTGGAACGGAGAGTTCGATTTAAATTAATATCAGCTTTTTGCAAGTTTACGAATGCACTCAAACACTATTCCATATCGTTTTTTTTTTTTAATCAAAATGTGGGGGAACACGTCCCGAGTGGATATAGCAAGCGAGACATTGTGTTGTTGTTCTTCTTGGCTGCTTTTGGTTGTCAGAGGAACCAGTGAATGGTCCTTCGACACGAGTCCTCACAGAGACCCCGAGAAGAGAAGAGAAGAGATGAGAGGAGACGAGGCTGACTGTCGTTTCATACATGCAGCACAACAGGCTTTGTTACTGTCCGTGATATTTGAAATGGAAGTAAATTAACATTATTTATGCCTGGAGTACGTGGCGTGGTCGTACGTCACCCCCTAGGGCGTCTTTTTTGAGGTTCGCTGGGTAGAAACAAACCACGAACAGGCGTAGTAGTAGTCACCCGTCAGGAACCTGACTAGATTTAACCAGCTGGTTTAAATTCGGCTTGAAGATTTATCTTTAGGCTCTGATAAACATTCTGTTACTAATCACATAACTTAACACAGAACTAGATTAGATTACTGTAGACTGTAGCAGACTAGTATAGTTCGTAGTGAACGGGTCTCATGTAGACAGGTAAAGGTTGTAGTAAACTGATATAGGTGGTGGTAAACTAATGTAGACTACAGTAGACTAGTGCAGACCATAGTAGACTGGTATAAACGGTAGTAAACCAGTTTAGACCACAGTATACTAGTGAGGATTATAGACTAGTGAACTAGTGTACTAGTGTAGACTACAATGGACTACAGTGACACTATATTAAACTAGTGTAGGCTGCAGTAGACTGGTGTAGAGACCATTACACTAGTATAGAACGCGGTATACTGTTAGTATATGGTGTCTGGAGCATATATATATATATATACGTGTGATTCTAATACTTTTCAAATAGTTTTATTTCCAGATTAAGCATGTTTAAATCTTGGATTCTTTAAACACATGATCTTAATGCTAAGAATAAATGTTTTTTTTTAATTTTAGAACATAAGGCACATATCAATAAAGACAGAAAATTCAACTTTCGGAGCTGAGTCTAAACAAGAAGCTCAATAGTGACCTGCTGTTTGAGCTTATTTCTGATGTGAGGCCAGAGAGTTTTTCATGAGGGTGGTTTGAGTATATAGGAATCTTTGCCCTGTCCTCTGGTGTTAAATTAGAGCTGGTGACCTTTAACTTCTGAATCAGACTCAGTGCTAATTTGTCTTTGGGTTTATGTATGTGTGCACTCATGGGTAGCCTGGGCGTGTGCTTGACCACAGCATCGTGACCATCAGCCAATTGGCACCTTAGTATCATTTATCAAACCAGTCTGTTTTTTAAAGGTCAACAGCGTCCTGCCCTCTGCCCTGTCCCTGGGGTTTTGTATGTGTGTGTGTGTGTGTGTGTGTGTGTGTGTGTGTGTGTGTGTGTGTGTGTGTGTGTGTGAGCCCGCCCCGCACAAACTAACGTGATGAGTGACCGTCTTGAGTTTTTCCCAGTGGGTAGAAGCC
>JBBJLS010000128.1:20735197-20750197 GCA_037577275.1 Bryconaethiops microstoma
GGATGTCTGTCTGCCGGCGGCTGCAGGACTAAACGCCCGAACACACGCAGCAGCGTCGTATCAGGAAGCGTCTTGTGTGAAACTGGGCCGTCATAGGTATAGCCAGTTAGCTGCCGTTCTAGTTTGAAGAACCAATTTACAGAACTGAAATTAAACAAAGTGAGTGGGTACCCGGTACCGGGTATTTTCGAATCAGTTCATATTTGGAACCGAATTTCGGTTCCCATCCCTAATCACCAGTTCACCGGACAAGCGTGGTCCAAAATTACTTTTTTACTTTAAAAATGTAAAATGTTACAATAAAAAATTACATTAAAAGGATGTTTTTTCCTCACCTTGCTTTTTTTCTGCATGAAACAGAAAATGTGAAGATACAAGATTTTGTTATAAAGAACTGCACAGCAGCAGCAGCTGGTAATGGATGAAGAATAAACACGTTAAGGTGCACAGTGCCTCCGTATGGAAAGGCTAGCTGTGGTGCACAGGAATAGTGCTGTGTCAGCTTTAAACAAAGTCAGGACCCCAATTTACCACTGAACAGCTGATGTTAGAGAATCTGTCTGTTAATTAACTGCTTTCCCTGGGATTACTAATTACCCAGCCAGACAACAGAATGCTTTAGAACACTTACATAGATCTATAATATTGAATACAACTGCAATTATTTTTTTATCCAGTGCTCTACTGTGTTCTGTTTTTTTCCGTTTAGGTTCCAGCAGATTGTTGGTCCAGGCGCTGATGCCAGGTGCCCCTTTGGGTGGTCATATAAATCCCTATTTAACTGAGTTTTATAGAAGCCAAATATTTCATAAAAACTAATACCAGAGCCAGGCATAGCCTGGTATGTATAATTCTCTGTTCTCTGTGCATATATTGCTCTTTTCGGTCCTGCCACATTATAAAACATATCTACATTCATTTTATATTAAGAGCACCTCTAGGGAGAACAGAGAAACACTTACAGCTTTTGCTTTTCCAGATGTGCAGCTGACTACAGGCGCTGGAGTCAGACAGGCTCGCTCCATTGAGCTTTGAGGGGGAGGGTGCAAGTTGTCTAGGGTTTTTAAATCCTTCGCTACACTTCACTGCCTAATCTGTGAAGTGATTTTCATGGCCCCTGTCAGATATGGAAAATGTCTATGCTAAACTGCAACTTAAAATATTATTTTCTCCCTCACTGCTCTTCATAGGTACACAGCTGTGACCCAGTAACAGTCTGTAAAATGATGTGTGTGTTGTTCAAGCTTGCATTTTGCAAACTACGTATTGTACTTACAATGTATGGTGATGAATGGCCATAATGCAGTTACTAATTATGACAGTGTCTGCAGTAATATTTTTCTACACCTCAATACGTGGCCTTTTATATTCATTACTCGTTTCTTTTACCAACTTTCTAGTCAAAATACAACCCAGCTGATCCACAAACTAATCCATGCTTTTGACTCTAATATTAATCAGTTAGGTTTGCATAGTATACCAGGCATAAATCTCCAGTCAGCTTTGCTGGTTTTCCTGACTGACAGAAGCCAATTCCTTTGATAAGGGATTGATTTCCTTTAACTCCTGTTTTCTCTGTGGCTAACCTTGCCAGTGCCCCCAATACGGACATCATCCATCATGGGTCGATGGCCTTGCTTTGTGTCAAGGTCGTGCTTAGTCCCCTCTCTTGGGCCTTGGCTCAGATGGATATAACTTAGAATTGATTATAGATGAGAGAGTTCCCAGCTTCATCCTTATCAATGAGGAGAAATACTTTATCAGTGATCATTAGACTCTCTCTGTCATTTCATTATGTTGGAATGAGAATTCACTTCAGCTTTCGGATTTAGGGCTGTTTTAGGCTCTATGTATTTTCAGTGGGATTTTGCCTCATGTTAATACTACTTTTCAGAGGGAAGGTGATAAATAGCTGACATGCATAAAAATTCTAGTGGCATATAGAAAAATTCTAAATATTTACCGATACAGACTTGCTACCATAATGAGAGCTGGCTCAGTAGTGCAGCAGATTTTGAGGAATTCCTAGTATGCAAGTGTGTGAGTTTGTCCTGCGGTTGCTTGTGTGTGTGTGTGTGTGTGTGTGTGTGTGTGTGTGTGTGTGTGTGTGTGTGTGTGTGTGTATGTGTGTGTGTCTCACGCCTTGGTTTGTTCAGGAAGTGTGCTTTATAAGTAGATAAAAGACCTCAGGCTAGACAATGGCAGACAGACGTTTCCCCACACAGACCCGGGCGGCCAACTCCTTTGAAGAAAAAAAAAAAACAACCCACAAAATACACGCACATGTAAAAAGCCACCGGAAGAAATCTGTCTGCTCTGATTGGCTGTTGAGGGAGAGAGCGGAAGAGACCAGAATCATGAATGAACTGAAGTGAGTCATGCAGTGTAAATCAGGAACCTGCTCTAGTTCCACCCTAATGCAAGCTCCAGCATCTGGCCAGCTGTGTTTGGTGGCTTTGATCATCTGTGTCTGAGTTTAGCTTTTATTAAATGCACAGCTCCTTCTGATACAGTGGATATGCTGTGCACCTTCTGTTAGCTGAGGCCATTTTAGAGTTTCTTAGGGAATATGCAGTATGTACTAAAGCTGTTTGAACACACGTGATAATTCAGTAGTGTGTGAAGGTGAGTTTACAGTTTCCTTATATCCTTGACAAAAGGATCAATGTCAAAGTCGTGGGCTGTTATAATTAGATATATAATGAGCTGTTATAAGCCTGCTGCTGTGTGTTTTAACATGTGGATTTCCATTGGAGGTCTTTTTATCACATTTTAACACTCAAATTTATTAGTAAGACTGCACAATATATTGTTTGCTAATCGTTATTGTGAGGTCGCTCTCGGTAATACTGATACTGCAGGAAGCTGCAATATGCAGATTACCTTTTACTACTCACAGTATTTCTGACTGGGTGACCAATCACAGCTCCAGGTGAGTTACTGGGTTTTCTGACGAATCAAAGTCTTCATACAATCCAAAAATGGTCTAATTTATAACTATAAGTGTATTATAAGGTGTAAAGGTGCATGAGTAGGTGGGGCTGAACTCCTGCGGGCTGAATAATGAGACATATTTAAATGTGTTGATTTTGTGACATCACAAAAACCGATTTGAAACGGGCTGTTTTTTAGCTTATTCTGAAGTATACAGGATGGATAATAAACATTTGAAACTGTATTTGCAGACAAAGTGAGCTGTATAATATCTTGAAAGGCATCACAGTCACAATATGTAGCAGTAAAATTGCAGTACTGATATTTTGCACATGTTGTGCAGCTCTATTTAATGATATTGTTCTTGTATGTATGTATGAATACATAAATAAAAAAGAAATGTTGACTTTATTCCATCTACCAAAACAAGACTTCAGTGCCTGGTAAAAGCATAGTTACCACAAATCTTTCTGAAATATATATATAAAGTCGTTAATAAAGTGCAAATGGTTTTGGGTACAGATTTTCTCTGCAATTTTCTCTTTTTGAGATTTTGGTAGAACATTGGGAGCCGTTCCAATTTATGTAATTATGCCTGACATCACACATAATAGTAGCATAGATGTACATGTATTTCATTCCCAGTGTGTATTGCCTTGCAAGCCACATATTGAACAAAATGAATGTTCAATGTGATGTATGCATCACACCCTCTTCATGTATGCTTTAATGCTGTGGTGGTCAGTCTCGTTTCAGGGACTTCTGTGCACTGCATTTCTTGTGTTTGTCCCTGATTCTTTATGACCTAAATTATTTCATGATCTGAACTGTGTGCAAAAACAAAGGACAAACTACACTGTGTGTTATTAGAGTTTTCTAGGACAGGGGTTGAGAAACATCTTTAGGAGCTTGCAGTGCAATGTATGGTTAAGAACATCTTTAGGAGCTTGCAGTGCAATGTATGGTTAAGAACATGACCTGCCTGAGATTTAGTCAAATTTGCATCCCGGAAGAACCAGAGACAGAAACAGGCATTTGGCTCCAGTTTGACCCTTCTGATCATCTGTTTATGTTCAATGTATAATTTCTAGTTTGGCGAAAAAGCCACCTCCATAAACACTTACAGGCTTTTTGTGTAAATATTTCAACCACAGAGAGAGTCTCTTGGATGCCTGATTGCTTAATATGCTCTTGCAACCACATAGAGGAAGGGAAGCGGAAGAGAGAGAGAGCGTGAGAGCATCTCTTCTCCATATTCAATGACATTTTGAATAAGGCACTTTTGCATTTTTTATAAATTAACTAATTGAAGGCATCAGTGGAAAGCCTAAGCACTGCCATACAGGCATTTTTTTATTCAGCAACGAGTGGATCCAAATTTGCTTAAAGAGCATAAGCTAAAAGCATACCTTGTTTAATGTGATAACTCAGAATGAAAATATATCACATTTATCTTGGCAGAGAAAGTGTGACAGAGAGCGCTAGAGAAAGTGAGATGCAGTGAACTTAAAGGACCCATATCCTGCATGTTCTTGTATTTTTCCCCCTGAAATCCACGTAAGGCATTTGTGTGGTTTCATGTAAAACTTTAACATTAAGGCCAGAATCAGTCTTTTGCTCTATGAAATCGACGTCCAGCGTGCAGAACGATAAAAAAACTGGATGTTATTACTAAGGTCTGTTCTGGGGGAAAAAAAAAAAACTGCATTCCCAATTTTTCCATGTTCAAACAATCCATGTTCATCAATCCTTTTTCTTTCTTACGTAGATAATCTCTCCTCACCAATACATTGAGAAAACAAGCCAAACTGTTGTTGCCTAAAGAAAGAATAGTCTTGCACACTGACCTCATATCTTACATAAACTAGGAAGTATGACTAAAAATGAAACATAATTCTGTCACAAATGAAACATAATTCTGTCACAGTGTTCCTGTTTTTTGTAAGCTTGGTGAATGCTAGTAGTATTTATGGTTGTGGTGTTTAATAAGGGTGCCAGTTAGAGGAAATTCTGTTTCCAGCGCTGTTCCCTAGTCTGTGTTTGCACGCACAAATAGTGTTGGTTTATGAAACAGGGTAACTGCAAATGAAGTGGAAAACTGTTCTTGGCATAGGGGTGTGTGTGTGTGTGTGTGTGTGTGTGTGTGTGTGTGTGTGTGTGTGTGTGTGTGTGTTTTTACCTCTCTCACAGTGAAAGGTGTAGTGTATATACATATCTGTATAATGCAAATTAAGCTTAAATTTAAATGCAGCACGGAGAAGACATTTAAAAATTAGGGATGGTATTTCAAGCAAAAATACTTCTAGGTATAATACTTTCTGGCAACTTTTAGACTATTCTTTGAAGACCCCCACCCCCACACAAAGAGTGAGATTGAGAGAGACCGATTCACGCTTTACAGTTTACCTGACAGGTTTTGCAATGCAATGCACCTGGTTTTTTTGTATGTGTTTTTTATTTTTTTTTAAGCAGACAGAGTCTCCTTTTCTTATTTAATGATCAACTTTTAGGTGCATTACCGCCACCACTGAGCATGTTTGTAGACAAATTCTTATACATATGGCAGAGAAATGTGTTAAAATGTCATTTTGTTCATTTTACAGCTTTTGCAAATGTTTACAAATGTGTAACATTTGTCCATAAAGTTGATCTTATATGCTAGAAATGTACAACTGTGTATACGTTGCTATCAGCATGGACATACGAATATGAACGTGCAAAATGCTTCATATTAGATTATCATTATTAATAATATTATCATTCAAAGTTCAGTCTCACTCATTTCACTCCTAAGTTTGAGACAGATATAATGGGATTGAACCTTTGTCCTCCAGTGGTTGCCCCTGAAACACAGCAGCTCAGTGATCTGCTTCTAATCCTATTAGTTTTGGATTAACACTTCAGTTATGCTCCCCTGTGCACCGACAATAAATCTCTCCACCTGGAACACTCATGTATTCACTGTATTCATGAAGCCAAGCCTGCATTTTTGCAAGACAACTAGCTAACGGTTTAATAATCTGATAATTTCACACTTGAAATACACTACAGCACTTTCTATATTAAAACCTATAGACTTTCCACAATAGCTCAATATGTACACTCAATATCTAAGCCTTATATGCATGTTTCAGTACAGGAGATAAAAGCCTGCTTGGCCAGTGTGTGTCAGACAGGCAGCAGGTAGTCAGTCCTCGATCAGCACTCCCTGAACTCAGGTAAAGTAGAGATGAACTCAGTTTCAGCTACTTGATTGATTACGGTAAGCGTAATGAGATTTGGATTATTGTGAAATCATTGTATAAAAATTCAAGTGAAAATAAAAAGTATTTTGATTCTGTTACACTGTTAAGTAAGATCTAATTTGTTGTTGCAAGTGAAATGTTAATGCTGTGCTGTTTATATAAAGGAAAACAATATAAATCTAGAAACGAACAAAAAGATGGGTTTAATGACAAACATGAGGTCCACTAATGGTTTATAAGCCATTTTCACTGAAGTGTTTCTCCCTCTTAATGTCACTTTAAACCGCAGCAGTAACTCAGTCTGCTTATTCTACAAAACAACAAGTTTACACTGAGTTTATCTCTGTGTGCGGTAAGCAGAGACGCACGCAGTCGCAGTGAAGCTTAAATGTTTTGGAAAGACTCGAGTGCTGGGTGTCACAATAGAATATTGACAAATGCCTCGGCTTTCAGAACTGTTACGATGGGGGATTCGATAAGACCACACAGTCTCTAATGCTAAACAGAATATATACAGCGGAGAACATGCGGCACTTGCATTTTTGAATGGTTTATGTCAGTTGCAAAATCACTGACTGGGTGTTGTCAAACATGTTGCCTTATTACTTGGGGTGATTTAAATAAGCAGCATTGTACATTCTTAACACTGAAAAAACAGACTGCTGTTACATAAAACTGTATTTCTCTTAGGCTGCATAATCTAAAGTGTCGTGTAACTCACGCGAAACTTGTTTGAAACTCGGTCATGACAGTTTTGTGGCCTAAAGGGTAAAATACTTGCCTGTAAACCCGATGACCACAACGTTGCAGGTTCAACCCCCCCCACTTTCTACCATTGTGTACTTGAGCGAGACACTTAAACCTCAGTTGCTCTGGATAAGGGCGTCAGCCAAATGCCCCCTTTACCCTTTGTTACCACTGTCACCGTCACTGGAAGCGGGCGTACTTAAGATGCATATTAACGTCTTTTTGGTAAATGTGTGTTTTATAGCCTTTTTGCCGTGAACTTAAGCGAATCACTAATTCCAAGCATTAGCTTTTATAGAAGAATGCTGTTCTTTCTTGTGGGTCCATCTGAGCCACTTTACCGCAACCAGACCTGTAAGGTAATAGGCTAAACAAGATTACTTCATAAACAAACGACAATAAGTAAACATAAACAAACAGCAGCAACAGATCCTACTGTGACACACATTTTGCTTGTGTTTGTTTGTGTGTTGGAATGAAGTTTACAGATACTGTTCAAGATTAACTGCAGTGTTTTAGGTGCTGTTAGGAGTGTGAACCTTGTGCGCAGAGTGTGTATGTTATATGAGTGATTTGTGTGCTGTGTAGTGTCTGGTGGTGAACGGTCAGTGCCCTGGACAGCGTCCTCAGGGCTGGGGCCATAGCGTGAGGCCAGACGCAGGCCTCTAGTTTTCCCAGCATTGTGTTTCCTGCCTGCTGAAAACAAAACATAGCATTCTCAGGCAATGTGTGTGTGTGTGTGTGTGTGTATGAGTGCGTCAGGGGAAACTCTATCTGTGTCGCTACAAGACTGAGTGTACTACATCATTACATACACTCCACTGGGGTATATCTGTATAGGTAACATTATTACTCTACCTGCTGTGTTGCTGTTTTGTATTCGTGGTCCTTTGTTGTTTCTGTGATGCTTGTTTCGCCTTACAACCCAATTCCACATGCAGCAGCCTTTTTTTTTGGCTGTTGTGATGGATTTTCTTTGGTTCGGCGCTTATCTCCGTGTACAGGTTGTTGCGGCATTTGCCCGCAGTCCATTGAGCGTTTAACTTTCAAACTGGTTATCTTTCTTTGTGATACCGAGTTATTAAACAAAAATGCCAGCGTTCACCCCCCCCCCCCAACGGTTGGGCATGGTCCGCATCCATCCCACACTGTGAAAGTCATTTCAATTTAAATATGCAAATTGGCTGCCCTCCCACACCATTGCTGATTGCAAAATGAAAAGAATACATTAAACTGATGAATAAATTAACGGAGCGCATGCATTATCCTGTTGTCTGGGCTGTGACAGTCGCTCAGTGATGAGTTTACTTAACTCTCGGCGGGGAGGAACGCAGCGGGAGAGAAGGACCGTTCAGCAGCAGAGTGCCTGGAGCAGAATACAGCAGAGAACGGCAACACTAACAGCATGAACAATTTAAATGAATTGTTTGGCAGATTGATCATTTTGCCCTTACCGCGAGTGTAGTCAGATTGATCTTTTAGTCACTGAAAAATATTTTGGCTAAAGAGGTGTACGAGGAAATACTCTGCAGTTGTGAGGATAAAAAATGAAATGCAGGTTAAAAATACAGTTTGTTTCTTTGATCTCCCGTGTGGAACAGTGCAGTCACATTTAAAACACAAAAATAAAGTGTCAAATGCCAATTTAATGGTCATGTTGAACCTTTTTGCGGTTTCAGTGAGAGAAAATTAGGCAATCAGTGTATAATCACTTCTCCACTACAGGTTTGGTACACCACTCCACTTGAACTGCAGAATACAGCAAAACAAAAAACAGAACGGAAAGTCCTGCTGTAGCATCATCTGTAGCCACAGTTTTTAAGCTTGAAATAAATTGTGTAATTCATTGCTATGGATATGGGTGCACAACTTATATGGGTCCGGTATTCAGCACAGATCGCTGTTTTCATGAAACAAACACACCCTTGAGTTCCAACCGTTCTTTGTTGTCAAGGACACTGGATTATTTAGTACATTATTTTGTATTATCTGTTTTTACAAATGGACAGCTTTTTCCTGTTGACTGATTTTATGAATAATAAAATAACTTTTTCTTTTTATTAGTCCTTTACGTTTCATTCAAAAGCTTAAAATAAGTTTAAGTTTTGGATTTTATCTGAGTGTGTGTCTCCTGAATTTCAGTTTCAGCCAAGTTTTTCATTTTTGGTCATTTTGGTCCATCAAGACATGTTGTCTGTTCATACAGTGATGTTCAAGGTTGCCAGCACCTGCATGCATACAGAATGTGAGATATTCTGCTGCCACTGTCTTGACAGTATAAATAATGCAAGCTTTTCATAGCACGCACATAAACAGGCCAGCTGCATTTACCTGCATACAAAGTGAAAGACAATGTAAAATGGAAAATTGTTGATTAAAAATCGATTTAAAGCAAAACATTTGAATAAGGTACGGCTTAGTCAGCTCAGTCCATTTAGATTGCTTCGTTTTAAGCTTGATAGCGTAATATTGTATGACGACGAATGTATAAGGTTTTGCTACAGTGAATCCAAAGCTCATTCAGAAAAATGGTGCTCTGACTGCACTGAAATCACACAACACAACTGAGCTCAGCTCAGCTCACTCAGCATAATAATGCACACCCTTAATAAATTATATGCCTTACGACTCTATGCTTGTATTTCATCTTGGCCCTTAAGCGATAATGGCCTGTCTAGACCCTGAAGGTCTTCCATGCTTTTTAATGTGCTCCTCAGCTGTGACGAGCTCAGACGTAAGCCTGTCATTCCTTACACAGTCCACGAAGCCCTCAATACAGTCCACATCCTCGTTCTGTTCCAGAGATAAAACAGGCTGCTGTTAAAGCTATGTAATTTATTTTGTTAAGTAATTCCTTCCAGTTAAAATGATATAGCAGTAAATTTATTTTAACTATCCATGCAGTGATTTTATCAGAGGTCCCCGAATTTAGCTGGATGATAGAACTTTTAGAAGATGAAGATATTGAAGGCAGTGTTTAACAGTGTTGCTATGACTATGCGTGGTAGATGCATTTAACAGACAGCAATGTGCGTTTATTGAGGTTTGGGTTATGAAGTTGTTGGCTGTGGGTTGCTCTCAGCCGGAGCTGATCAGTGGAGAGCTGTCTTAGTTTAAATGTGTGTTGGGCCTTTTCTGAGCTTTCCTGACTATGTGTTAATGACGTGACATGGGAACAGTTCTCCACCTGGAGCTCCATGTGTGTCACTGTGTGTATGTGTGTGATTTTAGACACAGAAACTGCTTTATGAATGTGATTTTATAGCAAAATGACACATTCACTACCAATGAAAAGAAATTAGTTTTCAGTATTATAAAACCTATTCTATTGCACATATATCTATTAGATAGTAGATAGTAAAATAAAACTCTGCACATATGTGTCAAATAGTTTGTATGGTGATGTAAAAAAAAATTTATGTCTCCAGAATGATGAACAGAGCTACGGTACAATATTAGAATTAACATCCAGAATGTCTCCTTCTATCTGTCCGGAGACAGATAACTTGCCAATGGATTATTATGAATAATTGTTTCTGAATTAATGACTGATTGAAATCTCGTTTAATGACTTGTTCTCATTTACTGAGTCAAACACAGAAAAATGCCTTATGTCGTCTAGTTTGGAAAGTTTAGATCAGTACCATAAAGTCTTTACTAACTAGATCAAAACAGTTATTGCAGTGATTGGATAATTGTAAATGAGTGTAAATAGTATGGAGTGAATAGAAGGATAAGTGCCACTTTTACACCTTACTGTTCTGTTTCTGTTTGCTTTAGCCGCGCCATCAAAACCAACCCGGACCTTCTGCCTGACACACCTTGGACCAACATCCTGTACAATGACTTTTGGGGCACCCTTCTGACTCACAGTGGCAGCCACAAGTCCTTTCGTCCCCTCTGCACACTTTCCTTCCGCCTCAACTATGCTGTAGGCGGCCTCGAACCCTGGGGCTACCACCTGGTCAACGTGGCCCTTCACTGCTGCGTCACAGCTCTGTTCACCGCGCTCTGTCACCCTCTTCTGGGAGGAGGCTGCTGGAGTCTGCTGGCAGGGTTGCTTTTCGCCTCACACCCCATACACACTGAAGCAGTGGCAGGGCTGGTGGGCCGTGCGGACGTGGGGGCAGGATTGTGCTTTCTGCTCTCTCTGCTCTGCTACTTTCATCACTGCAGACTCCGGCCCGGTCGTTCTCATTGGGTCAGGTGGAGGACATGGGCATGGCTGGCCGCGAGCTTGGTGATGGCAGCAGTGGCGATGTTGTGGAAGGAGCAGGGAGTGACTGTTTTGGCCGTTTCGGCCGTCTACGACATTTGCGTGGTTCACCGCATGCGCTTGAGGCAGGTGCTGCTGTTGTTCCTGAAGGTGAGTAGGTTGGTGCAGGAAATGAACAAATTCAGCACGGGAAATTCAGCACTGTGCAGTGACATACATCATGCTGGAAGCTTCTCGGGAAGCTCCTCTGATAAATTTGTACGTTATAAACTACACAGTACACTACAGAAATGCACTACTTGGAAAAAAAAGCTCTTTGAAACAAGTCATGTTTCCACTGTTACATACTTATTGACATGTAGCTCAACTGAAAAACAATCAAACAAAATATATATTTCTTTTCTGTGATGCACTGTTGCTAACAGGAATAGGTCTTCACACTCTTTGCTATCAGTTTCTTATTATAACCAGCTTTTAATTGTTTACAAGCCCCTAATTACACTATCATTTCAGAGTTTTAATCAAACACATCCAATATATATTAATAAAGATATTACTATATCTATAATAAATATTGTTAAAAAAATGTTATGTATACAAAGTTGATGACTTGTGGGGTGCATAATAAATAACTTTGTGATGGGAAAAGACAGTAATTCATGTACATGTCAAAAGCGTGAGACAGTCTACTACCTCGGTTCAGAATTTTATGCTGTGTTAGAACATAAACAGGATTAGAAATGCCATAAATGTAACCCAGTGTTGTAAACATCATTAGTGGTGCATGCCTTTGCCAGCAGGAAGGTCTTCCGCTCTACCAAAGTAAACCACTTTGCTATTCCCTATCTGTGTCCAAAGCAGTTTATGTAATTTTCCCCCCATATCTTTGTGTTTCATTTCCTTGTTCCTTCCCTTGAGGATATCTTGACCAACTCTGACAAGATGCACTTCCTTCAATATCTCCCTTTGCTTGTGTGTGTTTGTGTGCGTGTGTGTGCATATGTTTGTGTTTGTTTTTCATTAAGGTGAGTAATGTGAAAAACAGTTAGTGCATATTCACATCTGGGTAATCAGAAAACGAGCAGTCCTCTGGTGTTTCTCCTTTTCTGAATTGCCTAAACGGAACGAAAGTACACACGTGTGGCACGCTACAGGAACGCAGACAGCGCCCTGGCATGTGTGTGAGTCATTGACCTTCACACTGTAAACAGATAGCCTAAGCATCTTACCTCCCAGACCAATAACAACATACATCCCCTAAGTAAACTAAAGAGCATCATTCACAGAAAGGTTTTTTTTTTTAGTTTATGTGACATTAACTGGTCTCTCCTGTCTGTTTGTGGACGAATGCTGCTCTTTTATGGCCTTCTGTGGACACCATGGCTGCTTTGTATCTCGAAGCTGTTAAAGGGATTTATTGAAGAATCTGAGAGTGATCTTTCCTGGGAAGCTCACACCAGCTGCTCAGCTGGGGCCAACAGACCCTTACAGACACTAACAGACACTGCTCTCACTGTGCATGTGTGTGCTGTAATGTTGCCATTCCATTTCCATCTGTAAGCTATTCAAATAGTTACATTTCCACATTTAGCAGACGCTTTTATCCAAAGCGACTAACTACAGGGGCAGCTTGGGGTTAAGGGTCTTGCTCAGGAACCCAGTGGTGATATGCTGAAGGTAGGATTCGAACCCATGACCTTTTGGTCCAGAGGCAAGTATCCTACCCACTAGGCCGCCACCACCTAGTTGAAGTACGGTTGCTAAATGGCCAGGTTTCAGCGATGTTTGGTGATTTCCCGCACTCACAAAAGGAAAATAACTGTCGGTTGGTTTATTTGGATCTTTATTAGCTGTTCCAGAGGCACCAACTCCTCTTCCTCAGGAGAAAGACTTTTTAACTTATTTTTTAACTTATTTTTTGTGACTTTTTAACTTATTTTTGTTTTTTGAATGAAAAAAATACAGTGAACACAACCGAATGGTTTTGACAAGTATAAGAAAGTCCGAATAGACCTGCTTGTGATTATTAGGGCTTGAATAATGATATATTGATCTCACTAATTTTACATGTTGATAGAAAAACATAAATTAAACACCATTGAATTTCATGTCTTTTGTTATCACTTATTAGGTGGTATGACACCAGGCCAACTTATGTGTCTAAACCCTGTGACGACTAAACGTTAGAAAGCTAAAGCTAACTTAGATGCTGGTTCTCTGGCAAAAGCCCGCTTTCCTCTACCGCACTGTATTTTTCCAGACCGTTACATTATAAAACAGACTTTCCCAGATGAACAGGGAAAAACAAACAATAGGAAGCTTCCCTGGTATGTCCTAACTTCTGTATCTCCTGCAATTCAACTGAGCTAACTGCATAAAAAATGTTATGTGACTTTAAAAATAATAGTGTATTACTATTTATACAAAACATCAAGTCATTACAAGTCACTTATTTTTGTTAGTGTGTTCCCTTCTTTTGAAGAGATACATCATGTTGCAGCATTTCCCCTACCAGTGAATAGTCCAGGTGCTTCTTCTGGTCAAACTCACATGTCACCTTGAATGAGATGCGGACATTAGGATGTAACTGACATGCTAACATTTGTTTTTTCAAAGTCTGGCCCAAATCATTGCTATAACTGTTATAGCAGCTTATTGCATAGATGAACACACGTCATGAATGTGAAATCTACTCCAAGATCGGTCCTGTCCAGCCCTGGTGAAGTCTAAAAAAACTGTCCATAGTGTTTTGTTCATTTTTAAATCTCACAGGAGACCATGCTGTGTCCTAAACCACACTGACAAGTCTACTGAACCTTAATAAGGAGCTTAGAGAAGCGATGTAACTTAGTGATGTATTTATGGAAACAATTTTGGTTGAACATTAAGGTCTACGGTTTGCAGTTTTAGCTCCAGTGCTAAATTGAAGAAGGAAAATTTGGACAACAAGCTTGTCTTGGCTGATAGAACCTCTTGGGTAAGTGGAAAATTGTGTAAATGTGATTTTTCACTGACCCATTCCTTTAAGACTATTAAGTAATTTGGTCCGTTTAACACTGCTAAGCTTTATTTATTTACACGATATCAGCACTGTTGTCTCTGATAACATTTGGGCCTACTTTGTGGATTACTGTAGCAAGTAGTTGCACGCTCTCCCTGTGTTTATCTATTGAATTTAATCCTGGTATTTTGGCAATGGCTCCCACCCTTTTTCACACAATGGACCAGGGCAATCTCACCAGGCCAGGCTCCACATGCAAATGCCAACTCTGTAACTTGGGCCAGTGCTTCTGGAGCTTTTATCGTGCCCGCCACACGCATCTCTCTCGCTCTGCGTGCACATAAACATGAGGTTTGCGCCATAGCTGCTCGTGCAGACTCTTACATCTGAGATCACGGCTCTCCACACAGCCAGCAGTGCATGGGAACACAAACAGGAGGAGAGAGACAGGGCAGCGCTGAGGAAGCATGTAAGGAAGGAAAATATGCCCTCACTTCCTCTCTTATCTCTTTTGATTCTTTCTCTCCATCTCTCTGCCCAACTGCTTAGATTCCCATTGAAAAAAAGAAACGCCAAATAAGATTACAAGTCCCACGAGATCATAAGTAATACTTTTCTGAGCAACCTAGTGCCATGTTTGCAGTTTTCTTGTCGTATTTCTCCATCATCACATTCACGTGCATGCAGATTGGAGAAATGAAAAAAAGATTGATGTAAGATTGGCTTGCCTCATTTATATTCTGCACACTTGTGAATGCTCTAAGTATTAGACCTTCTTTCTTTTGTCCAGACTGCAATCAGAATCTGAAACAATGCACAAGTTGTAGATTGGTTTGTATCGCCACATTGACTGTGCA
>JBBJLS010000128.1:20751337-20763694 GCA_037577275.1 Bryconaethiops microstoma
AATCATTTACCGGCGGAAACTATCCTCAGGTGCGGGTGGGAGAGCGATTCACGGTCCCACAGCGACCCCCAGTGGTCCCAGACTGGAGCCATGACAAGAACTCTGAATAAACCAGCAACATCGCATCTCTCTGACTCTGTTTGATTTTTGGACTTAGAAAAAGTTTAGGACTTAGAATAATTCTGGACTTAGCTTTAGCTTAGCTTTAGCTTGGCTTTAGCTCAGCTTCACTTGCTTCAACATCCACACCAACAGGCACAGGTGTCATCATCTTGCATGGGCCAGGGAGCATTTATGCTGGATGAGGGACCAGTGGTCCTCAGTGCTGTTCTCTGATGAAAGTCGATTTATACGTCTGTACTTTTTCTCCATGAACATTCTTGCCATATCCTTGAAATATTCTGCATTCTAGAAATATAAGTCTGTCATATTTGCACATCTGTACTTTTTTACTTGAACATTTTTGAACTAAGAGAATTTCTCAGAATTTCATTGTACAGCTGCTACAATGACAAAGAGATTCTGATTCTGATTCGCGCTGAGCAGTAATGATGGCCACCAATGATGTTGGAGACATCAAGGAGAGTGCTATGCATCAGCCACTGTTGTCACCAGACGAGGCTTTGGTGGTGCTGGTGTTACAGTGTGGTCAGGTGAGTCTAATCAATACAGAACTGGCCTACACTTTGTGAATGGTACAGTGACAAGCCCATACTACCTGAATAACATTATTAATCCAGTCATTTTGCCCCTGCATGAACAACACAGACCTAATTTCATTTTCATGGATGACAAGGCTCTAGCTCATTGAGGTCCCATCATTAGGGAACGGCTGCTGTAGACTGGGGTGCACTTTTTCCAGACCTGAATCCAATAGAGAACCTATGGGATCAGCTGAGTCGCCGTGTAGAGTGCTCTAACTCTGTACCCCAGAACCTCAATGACCTGAGGGCCACCCTTCAAGAAGAGTGGGATGCCATGCCTCAGCAGCCAATAAGTCGACTTGTGAACAGCAAGAGATATCATTGTCAAGCTGTAATTGATGCTTAAGGGCACATGACATGTTATTGAGACATTGACATTTTTTGTTCTGGTATACTCACCACTGTTTTTGGCTTTTGTTTCAATAAGTTGTTTGAGATGAGGAAATCACCATTGCATGCTTCTATTTAAATACCCTATTTGATATAATATCATTGTAGTGTAAACATTTTACATTTTCTATAAATTTCACCCAAAAACTGAATTTTTATCGTAAACATCCAACTTTAGTGCAGATCAGCAGTTCAAAATTTCCCCCGTGGAGTGTCTTGACTGTGTTCTCAAGTTTTTTGTTTTGTTCTTCTTAAAGCTCTGTATTTTTGTTACTGTATATTAAATTAATTTCTTATTGTATTTACCTGCTTATACCAAAGAAAACGACAGCGCAGACCAAAGAAAACGCACGTGCATGAATTACAGTACAGGTGTAATATCGATATTTTACATTCTATCACTGCGGGAGTTCAGTGTAAACTGTACAGTACGAATACGGCTTTACCTTTACATTTTCATATTTGGGCGCATATTTTAGGCAATTTTTTTACCACATCACAACAACGTGTTTTTTCACTATACACAGGTGCTCTTGAAATGTAACCCCCGCAATAAGTTTGGGTTTACTGTATATTTATGTTAAAATATACACGGATGCTCTTGGAACATAAATATACAGTAACCCCCTACAATAAGTCGGGGTTTACTGTATATTTATGTTCCAAGAGCACCCGTGTATAGTGAAAAAACGTGTTGTTGTGATGTGGTAAAGAAGATGCCTAAAAATACACTTTTATATTTATATCTCACTTATATGTTCAGCAGTCCCGGCTTCAGTCTCTCGCTTCAGTTTTTCTGAGAATTGAACTAATAATTATTCACGGAAACTCCCGCACATTCGCAGAAACAGCAGAAATCCTCCACATTTTTTTTCTCTTGTGACATCAGTACCTCGTCCACCACGCCTCTTCATTCTTGTGCTAGTTGTTCATGTTTAAATGCAGTTAAAATTTTTTCGACCAGATTCACGAGGTATCTACCTGGAATGCTATTTAATTGACAGGTGTTCTTCATCAAGAGTTAATTAGTGGAATTTCATGCCTTCTTAATGTGTTTGGGACCATCAGTTCTGATGGTCGGGTTGGTACACAGTTAGTAATCCTATTCGACTATCATTCTACTCTACATTATGGCAAAAACCACTTAACTAAGTAAAAAAAAAAAACAACAGTCCATCATTACCTTATTACAAAACTTATTCTGATTTGTTTAACTCTTTTTTGTTTACTGCATAATTCCATGTATTCCTTCATCATTTTGTTTGTGTTCAATAATAATCTACAATGTAGAAAACAATAAAAAAGAAAAAAAATGGAATGACAAGGTGTGACCAAACATTTGACTGGTGGTGTATATATATATATATATATATTATATATATATATATAAAACTAATTAAAAAAATTAAGATATACCAACACACCTGAGCAGATGACTCCAGCATCTTTAGAGTGATCAGAGTAATTTTTACCCCATCCTGCTGATCTACAGTTCTTCAGTTTAATCTCTGATTGACTACAGTCCACATCACTCATCCATATTGGTCCTAATCCTTGTCCAAATTGAGCATCATTTAGTGCATCTACAGCCTCTCCACAGCCCAGTTCTCTACACACCACTGCAGCATCTCTCATATCCCATTTATCACCACACACTGTTCCCCACTGTCCTCTATGAAGAACCTCCACTCTCCCAGCACAGCGACTCCCACCATCCACCAACCTCACACTGTCTGTACAACAGAGAGAGAAAGAGAGAGAGATAGTCAGACAAACAGAGAATGTAAATAATTGCATGAGTACTAGAGAAATGTTTAGGAAACAGGAATCCTGAAATGTGTACAAAATTGCATTAAATCAGGGGATGCAATATTATTGATGGCATGAATTATGTATAACTGGAAAATAAATTCAGTGCACAGCACAAACATACATGTTAAACCTTAAAACAATATGAAACATTTAAAACATTTTATGAACTAGATAGTAACTGAATCACTCACTCATTCACTTTCTGTAACCGCTTAATTCTCACTATGTTCCCAACAGGCATGAGGCAGGGATTTACTCTGGGGGACATACCATTCACTTACACCTACAGTCAATCTAGAAGCCCCAATTCACCTGACACACATCTTTGGACCATGGGAGAAACCGGAGACCCGGAGGAAACCCATTCCACCACGAGCAGAACTTTACACACACATGGCCAGGACACGGATATAAACCCCCAAACTTGGAGGTGTGAGGCAGAGCACTACATAGTATACCACAGTAGGGCGAAATAACTAAATCACTTCATTACAGTAACTTAGACACAGCAATAGAATCTTCTTCCAATATTAATATTTTGCTTACCAGCACACACCAGTCCCACATCATTGTCATGGGAGCAGTTGTGTTTGAATGAAGATGATGTTGGACAGAAGTAAATCTGAGATTCATTTCCTCTGCACTGAAGCTCCTCTGACCACACCTGACCCTCCCCTCTGCCAAAAGCAGCTGCTCCCAGCACCTCCACAGGAAGACCACAGCCCAGCTCTCGACACACAACCTCTGCATCCAGCTGGTCAAAGTCAGCATCACACACTGTGGACCAGGACTCTCCATGAAGAACCTCCATTCTCCCAGAGCAACGAGAACCACCGGCCAGCCTGACTGCTCCTGAAATATTAACATGTGAAAATATGTGAACATTTTTTTGTTAAGTGATATAATACTGTTAACAGACATACATTTCGCATAATTGATTATTTATTAGTTGTTATGTTCCCCCATGACTCCCAAGTGAAGGCAGGCGCGATTGCAGACATTCATGGTTGATTCTTTATTTAAATCCTGAAAACAAAAAGGCACAAGGGCCCACAAAACAAAACTCTAGAATTCTCACAAACAAACAGACCCCCTAACTCAGAGGGTGTAGCTGGCCCTGTTGCTGGGGTCATTGGCCCTGCTAATGGGGTCTCTGGTCCTGCTGTGGTGGCTTACAGCCCTGTTCGTGAAGCTAATGGCCCTTCTCTTGAAGCTAAAGGCCCTCCTCGTGAAGCTAATGGCCCTTCTCGTGAAGCTACGGGCTCTGTGTTGCCTGCTACGGGCTCTGGGCTGCCTGTTTCAGGCTCTGAGCTGCCTGTTCTAGCCATGCTAGCCTCTGTGGCAACGATACTCCCCTCTAGAGCACCCACCAGGAGCTGTCTCTGCCCTGAGACAGGCGGTATTAGCCTTCTTGGTGCAGGCACGGGCCATTGGAGTCATCTCGGTGCTGGCACAGGACGCTGGAGCCTCGGTGCAGGCACGGAATGCAGGAGCCTTGGTGCAGGCATGCCATCGGCTGCGCTCTCTCGCTCAGCATCGGCTGCACTCTGCTTCTCCTCCACCTCCTGCTCCAGGGTTCTCGGAGCCAGCAGGGAGACCAGAAGAGCGGGTCTCTTTGCTCGCTTCCTTCTCGCTGGTCGAGGGTCTTGGCAGAACACCAGTGGGAAGACCAGAAGAGCACTCAGGGCCAGCGCCTTCGCCAGGGTGCTCAAGACGGGCTTCCTTGCCTGCTTCCTCCTCGCTGGCTGAGGGCTAGCCAGTTGGCTTTGCCATATGTGGTCATGTCCTCTGTGGTCAGCCCCTGTGATGTCATCTGCTGCGCCTTTTGTTGATGGGTTGGTCCATCTGTCATGCCCCCACATAACTCCTAAGTGAAGGCAGGTGCTATTGCAGACATTCATGGTTGATATTCTTTATTTAAGTCCTGAAAACCAAAAGGCACGAGGGCCCACAAAACAAAACTCTAGAATTCTCACAAACAAAAGGAGTCTGGAGACACATAAACACCAGGATAGTCTGACATAGTCTCCAAGACCCCAGTACCCCCCTAAAAATTTCTGGGGAAGACCCCCTGACTCAGAGGGTGTAGCTGGCCCTGTTGCTGGGGTCTCTGGCCCTGCTAATGGGGTCTCTGGCCCTGCTAATGAGGTCTATGGCCCTGCTAACGACGTCGCTGGTTCCTGTTGTGGTGGCTAAAGGCCCTGCTGTGGCGGCTAAAGGCCCTGCTGTGGCGGCTAAAGGCCCTGCTCGCGAAGCTAATGGCCCTTCTCGTGAAGCTAATGGCCCTTCTTGTGAAGCTAATGGCCCTCCTTGTGAAGCTAATGGCCCTTCTCGTGAAGGCACAGGACGCTGGAGCCTCGGAGCAGGCACAGGATGGTGCAGGCTCGGTGTTGGCTGCACTCTCTTGCTCGACGTCGGCTGTGATCTCTCGCTCTGCGTCGGCTGCACTCTCTCGCCCGACATCGACTGCGCTCTCTCTCTCGGTATCGACTGTGCTCTACACCGCCAGGGGTGGTGAGACTGGTTGCATGGCCTCGCGGAACTGCTGTTGGTCAATGGCCGTGACCAGAGCTTGTCCAACTGGCTCTGCTTTTCCAACACCTCCTGCTCCAGGGTCCTCGGAGCCAGCGGGGAGACCAGAAGAGCTCTAGTAGCTGGCGCCTCCGCCGGGGTGCTCAATGCGGGTCTCTTTGCTCACTTCCTCCTCGCTGGTCAAGGGTCCTGGCAGGTTGCCAGTGGGAGGACCAGAAGAGAACTCATGGCCGGCGCCTTCGCCGGGGTGCTCAAGACGGGCTTCCTTGCCCGCTTCCTCCTTGCTGGCTGAGGGCTAGCCAGTTGGCTTTGGTATATGTGACCATGTCCTCTGTGATCAGCCCCTGTAAGATGGAGGAGAGCTCAGTGGACCAACAACTACTGTCGGCCCCTAAAGAACTTAAAAAAAAAAAAAGAACTTAAATGCTAAACCCCAAACCCACAAACCAATCACAAAGCAAATAATCTTCTCTTGAGCACACTGGCAGCTGCAAAAATAATTAACTAAACACAAACCCGGTGTGCTCAAGAATAAACCCACACAAAAAGAAACGCCTGGCGACCTCTAGCGACTATCCACCGTGACTGTCCCCAGACCTGATATTAGTAATCATTTATTCTAAGGTCTATTAATTAGCAATAATATGTCTTAATAATTAGCAATAATAAATAATTTCCTTGATATGTAAACAAGCAGAGAAATGTAGTAGAAATTAATTTTAAACTAGTTGTTCATTAATTAGCTACATATTATTTAACTCTAATCTAATATAAAGATAAACTCTGTATTTTTAAAACATGGGCAGAAAGTTTAAAAACAATTCAGTTTAAACAAACTAACAAAAAAGTAACATGGCAGTGTTTAACAATATTAGCCACACACAGGTTAATATTATTTATTTAGTAGAAATGACCTAAAGTAACATATGTCATCCTTATGATGGATAAAGGAAAAGCTTAAACATATGTACAAAATAAACTAGAAATGGTTATGCCAATAAGACCGAAAATAAAGGGAAACATACTACTACAATTAATAACCAATACCTTACAGTTAGTAGATATTTACAAATGACCTGGAAATAACTTCTGGAAAAAAAACTAATGTAAAAATGTTGATCACTGAGTTTGAATTTATTTTATAGATGATAAAAATGTAAGAGAAATGTAAGAAAATGTGGCCAACTCTGTTTTATGTTCAATTTGATCAATTAAATTAAATCAGCAGTTTTTAAGAATGCATATTTTTAAAAATTTGAACAGCATTATATATTTTTTTTTATTCCTTGATTGATGTGTATCACATAATGATACTTTAAGTATGCCTGTAACTGGAATATTATGAATAATTATCATTTAATTAATTAGTCAGCAAACACAAATGATTTAAAGAAAATCACATTCCTATTACATTTACACCACATTTCTAAACTAGTTTATTAATTTAGAATTGCTTGATAGTCATAATTAATTGCTTGATAGTCATTTAATCATTAAGAATAATATCTCAGTGTTTTTTCATGTTTCAAAAGAGAACAATAAAAGTGTTACCAATTTGTTTATGTTTCATTAGAGGATTATCAAAAAGATACTTCTATACTTTTGCAAAAGACAGCAAAACCATTTCATTCATGAAAGTGACAACTGTCTGCAGCTTACCTGCACATACAACTCCAGAATCTCCGCCATGACTACCGTAATGTGATTTACCCCATCCTCGTGATCTACAGTTCTTCAGTGTCGACTCTGATCCATTACAGCCCACTTTATTTAAAAAAATTGGTCCTGATCCTCGTCCAAAGTGAGCTCTATTTAGTGCATTTACAGCCTCTCCACAGCCCAGTTCTCTACACACCACTGCAGCATCTCTCATATCCCAGTAATCATCAAACACTGTTCCCCACTGTCCTCTATGGAGAACCTCCACTCTCCCAGTACAGCGACTCCCACCATCCACCAACCTCACACTCACACTATCTGTACAGGAGAGTAAAAAAATGAGAGTGAGAAAAAAGTGTTGAAAATCCATAGATACTTATGCAGAACCAGAGAGATACAGAAAGAAAATTAAACCCAATATTTTCAACATGATGCCAGTCTGAGAGATGTGAGAACTATCCAAGACGTAACTCTTACCAGCACACACCAGTCCCACATCACTATCATGGGAGCAGTGTTGAGGTGAAGATGATGTTGGACAGAAGTAAATCTGAGATTCATTTCCTCTACACTGAAGCTCCTCTGACCACACCTGACCCTCCCCTCTGCCAAAAGCAGCTGCTCCCAGCACCTCCACAGGAAGACCACAGCCCAGCTCTCGACACACAACCTCTGCATCCTGCTGGTCAAAGTCAGTATCACACACTGTGGACCAGGTCTCTCCATGAAGAACCTCCACTCTCCCAGAGCAGCGAGTACCACCAACCAGCCTGACTTCTGAAATATTTTGAGGGAATTAGGTCAGTGTAAATTTTTCTTATGTTGGAGATTATTTGTAAAACATGACAATGTCTCACAAAGGTATGTGCATACACGTATTAAAGTGCTCCTTACTTTTAATGCAAATCACTAGTGTTTTAAAACACACTGAACATTTCATAAAAAGTTTAATAACCACAACAGTTTAAGAAAGAAATAGCTTAAAGTAGCCTACAAAGCAAAGTGTATGTTGGGTTTGCGAAAATAAGTAGGCCTATAACTATAACCAATATATAAGGTGTATAATGGTATGATAGCACACCTGAGCAAATGACTCCAACGTCTTTAGGATGATCGCAGTCATGTTTACCCCATCCTCTCGATTTACAGTTCTTCAGTGTAGACTCTGATCCACTACAGTCCACATCATCCATCCAGATTGGTCCTGATCCTGATCCAAAATGAGCATCACTCAGTGCATCTACAGCCTCTCCACAGCCCAGTTCTCTACACACCACTGCAGCATCTCTCATATCCCAGTGATCGTCACACACTGTTCCCCACTGTCCTCTGTGAAGAACCTCCACTCTCCCAGCACAGCGACTCCCACCATCCACCAACCGCACACTGTCTGTATGAAAGAAAAAAAAGAGAGAGAGAGAGAGAGAGAGAGAGAGCGAGAGAGAGAAAGAACCTTGCACCTTACTTGTCATACTATGTCAGTGACTTAGTTTCGAAGTTTTTTGGGGCTTTTGGTATATAATGCTTTGCATGGTCCACTCTCTGATTTCACATTCACTATTTTTAAGAGGATTGGCATGTATATATTCACAGGGTAGATCATATAATGCAGTGAGGCTGGTGTTAAATAATGTTACAGTGCAGTGTCTGTTTTTCAAAACCTGAGTAAACACATTGCATTACAATATGTCAGTCTGGAAAGAAAATACAAAGCGCCATCAAAAATCTGTATGAAGTTGCTATGTTCATAATGCCTCGTAATAAGAAATGTTAACAACTATTATGAAAATCTAATGTAAAAAAGACATACAAACAAATATAAAAACAAATATGAATGTTTAGAAATGTTTCAAAATGTCTACCCAATGGTATTACATGTTTTGTTTAATTATATAGGGGAAGCTAACTAAATGAAAGTAAATTCAGCTCTTACCAGCACATACAAGTCCCACATCATTGTCATGAGAGCAGTTGTGTTTGAGTGAAGATGATGTTGGACAGAAGTAAATCTGAGATTCATTTCCTCTACACTGAAGCTCCTCTGACCACACCTGACCCTCCCCTCTGCCAAAAGCAGCTGCTCCCAGCACCTCCACAGGAAGACCACAGCCCAGCTCTCGACACACAACCTCTGCATCCTGCTGGTCAAAGTCAGTATCACACACTGTGGACCAGGTCTCTCCATGAAGAACCTCCACTCTCCCAGAACAGTGAAACCCATCAACCAGCCTGACTCCTGAAATAAGGAGAAGAGAGAACACGCTAATACTAGTGATTAAAATGTGTTGATTCATTATAAGCATGTGCTATATTTTAATTAAAGGAAATGTTAAAAGTTTGTTTCTTGAATAAAATTGGAATTGTAGAAATGGGAAAGGGCGTTGAGCTGCAACCGCTGATAAGCTTTTATTGACTGCTGCCAGTTCAATGATATTTAAAAATAATATATATTTCCACTAACTTTTTTAAGATCAGCTCACATATTTAAATCAGTGGCGACTGCTCTAAGACTACAAGGGAAACTCTGCTTCCTCAGAAAATAAATGCTCATATATATTGCCTTTAGCAAAAAATGCGTTTAACTTCGCGACAAGCTTGTTCAGAATCAGCTGTTTATCGTTAGGGGTGAGACGAGAGCTCGTGCCACAAGATCTTGCCATATGACAATGTGACGAAATTTCTCGTCACACAAAAAGCAGTCTCGCGAAACAGCATCTAGCAGCAATCAGCATGACATCAAAACGGGGGTGTCTGATACATTTGTAGTGTGTTGGGTCTGAAATGGGGATGAGGGATGCACTCGGAGTCTCACGTTTTTCCCTCATACAAATCGTTAGGTGGATGGGGGGGGGCATACACCGCGGCTAACACGTGTACTATGCAAAGACACTTACAGAACCTCCACAGAACCTTATCTTTTGCTGTCTCCACTTTCCAAAGCATACCTGTCAATCCCTGCGATCTTTGTCCCGAGATCTTTGTCTCAGCTGCTACCAGAAAACATAAACTTTTTTTTTTTTTCCGGAAATAGGAGCATATCTTAGGCTAGGCTGTGTAACTGTAACCGTCTCAGGTCCAGAGCTCTGGCTCAGGCTTTAAGAAAAATCTGTCACTCTGTTCTTTGAGCACTGACAGTGTACTACTTTGATTTATGGTTTGCACTTGTTTTCACTTAAAATAGACTAAGAAATGTCTTATTTATTTTAAGAGGTCACACACAGCTTCAACAAGTTAGTAGTTTATGCACAGTGATAAGGTTGGATGAAACTATTGAGAATCATACAAGAGAAGACAGTTATTTGAGTTTGTAGCAAAAACTTAATGTGTGCATATTGTTCTGTCCAGTTGCTGCTGCCTATGTTAATTCAAGGTTAATAATTAATAATTAAAAGTAAAACTGCAGCGATCAGTTACATCATTTGAAAATGTACCTGCGTTGTTTTGTGTTTTTGGCTTTCAGTCAAACTAAAAGCTTTTTCCAGTCATCTATTTCATCATTAAAGTTTTCCGAAAAATCTCGTTAAAATCTCGTCTCGTCTCGTTCTTGTGAACCGAATGTTATGCATCGTCTCGTGAGCAGAGCTGAGCATTTCGTTACACCCCTATTTATCATACATTGTCTAACACGATTTTCTTCTCTTTCATTTCCGTGCAGCACAGTTCACTAAATCCTACTGAAGCGCAACTTCACTGGACCCCCATGGCCCGGCACAGAAGAGCTTTTTTCATAATATAAATAGTAGTCCAAATATAAATTCAGCTAAATTTCCAGTTATTGGCTGCTACCCTCCAGTTCTCCTTTCATTCTTCTAAAAGCCTTATGTCGCCCAAACGCCCTGTCCTTCTGGCTATGCAGCTCGACCGCATCTCCGGCAAGAATTACAGGCCGATGGCCATGGTTCGGGGGGCCGAGATTTTATTTTAAATTAATCTTAATACATTACACTTAAGGAAAATATATACAGGGGCGGACTGGCAATCTGTCCGTTCTGTCGCGCTGAATTTAATTCTCTCTCTCTCTGTCTCTCTCTCTGTCTCTCTCTTCTGGAAAAGTCCAGAACTGCCGTTCTGCCGCTCACCAGACGGCTGTTCTGGAAAAGTCTTTTCTCTCTCTCTCTTACTGCCCAGAGAACACAAAGAAAGCTGCCTTGGGGTGGTTTTCTCTTGTTTTTCGTTTGTCCTTCTTAAAGCTCTATATCTTTATTACTGTAAATTAAATTAAAAGAGGCTGTGGAGCTCAGTCGCTGTCCAGTGTCTGCTTTAACCGTCGTGTCACTACAATACAACTCAGATGAACAATACAACTCGCCGCCAGTAAATTACTGAACTGTCACTACAGTACAACTGGCAGCCAGTAAATTATTGAACTGTAAAAATTATTGGTGATTATTCCTACATTTTACTGTATTTTTATTACTAAAATACATTCAATTATTACTGTATTTACCATGCTTATACAAAAGAAAAGGACAGTGCATACCAAAGAAAACGCCCGTGCATGATTTACAGTGCAGTCTGTATGGCGGTAATATGGGTATTTACATTCTCGCACTGCTGGAGTCCAGTGTAAACTGTATAGTACAGATATGGGTTTATCTTTACATTTTCGTTAAGGGTAATGTATTGAACTGAGTTTAAAATTAAATTAAAGTGTTTGTGGAGTATATTTGGGGTTTACACTATAAAAATAGGCGTTTTTAGGCATTTTTTGACAAAACACACCAAGGCGGTTTTTCACTATATGCGGTGTTCTTGGAACGTAACCCCCGCGAAAAGCGGGGGATTACTGTATTCATATATATATGAGACTACAATCAAAGTGAACTTATATGTCAGACAGAGAATAACTTCAGTTTACCTGAACAGATCGTTCCAACACTATCAGTTTGAACACAACCACGAAATTCTGAATCTATATTTTTTGTTCCACATTTCTTCAGTGCAGACTCTGATCCTGTACATAATCGTGGATATGCCCAGATTGTTCCTGATCCTGTTCCAAAGTGAGCATCACTGAATACATCTACAGCCTCACCACAGCCCAGCTGTCTACATGCTACTGCAGCATCTCTCATATCCCAGTGATCATCACACACTGTTCCCCACTGTCCTTTATAAAGGATCTCCACTCTTCCAGCACAGTGATTCCCACCATCCACCAACCTCACACCGTCTGTACATCAGGGAGAGAGACAGAGAGAGAGAGAGAGAGAGAGAGAGAGAGAGAGAGAGAGAGAGAGAGAGAGAGAGAGAGAGAGAG
>JBBJLS010000128.1:20763794-20775204 GCA_037577275.1 Bryconaethiops microstoma
AGCTCTCGACACACAACCTCTGCATCCTGCTGGTCAAAGTCAGTATCACACACTGTGGACCAGGTCTCTCCATGAAGCAGTTCTATTCTGCCAGAGCACTGATGAAGACCACCAGTAAGTCTGGCCTTTCTGTGACCTGCGTGTAATTGAACCACATTAAACATGGCATTGCACCAAAACATTTTATTTTACATTACACTACATTAATATGTAACACCCATTAACACTGCATTCATACCATATTTTTACTTCAGATAAAATTATTTTTTTTATTCTTTTACAATGTGTCTCTACTAAGTACATTTACTCAGTTTTCTATTAATAGAATTTATGGGGTGAAATAGCTATTCCATATATTGTCATAGAGTTCATGTTCAGTCTCGTTGCAAACAATCATTAGCATTCAATAATCAAAAGAAGGTAATCAAATGCCAGGCGTCTTTGGGGGTTAAACACCTTATGGTACCCATACAGCAAATTTTAATTCATTTTTTAAGCATTAAAACGTTTAATACAGTGGTATCCGCAAGAAACGTAATAGATGCTTTTATAGACACCTCTTTATAAGACAATGATGCTAATAGTGATAGTCTAGCTGTGGGAAGTCAAAGGGGACAATCAGCACTACTGCACCCCTGGGATATATTTCTCCACTGCTGTTCCCCCTCTACACCACTGACTGCCAAGAACCCTTAGGAAACACGCCTGTGTAAACCGTGGAAACCTTTAAGTTTCTGAGGACTTCCATTTCCCAAGCTCTGAAGTAGGAAACCAATATCAACTCCATTCAAAGCAGATTTCTTGAAACCTGAATACAACCTTCTCAACCAGGAGCTGCTATAGAACCCTGAAAACCAAGATTACAAAACACAGGAGCATTTTGTTTCCTCATGCAATCATCCTCACGAAGCGCTGATCTGTCGTATTACCTGCTTTTCCTGTTTCCCAAGATATTTACTACATCCTGCTTGTAACAGTCTCACCCCATTTTGTCTCACTCTTTTCTTTCACCCACTGTTCTGTTTCCTGCTTCTCTTCTCATGTCCCCACTTTTTTGTGTCCACGTGCTTCCTGTTTTCATCTCCATCTCTGTCCTGCCCTGATTATCACCGGTACATTACATCATGCCCCACCACAGCTGTCCCTACTTAAACCTGTGTTTTTCTACCACTCTCAGTTCCCATACCTTTGTTGGTTAACCATGGCTTTTCCCGTGCCTCTTTCTGTGATTTTCTCTGGCTTTCCCGTGTTTCTACCTGTGGCGCTTATTGCGTTCCCCTAGATCTTTTTCATGTTCTTTTCTAGTTCCAGTGATCTGTACAGAGTGTATTTCAGGTTTATTACATGTTGTATTTTGTTTCATACTAATAACATTCACGTCTACACCTCTGTCACCATGTTTCACATCTACAAAAACTTTATTGTTCAAACACTCTTTCACATTTCTCTCTACCACACCTGATGTTTGTACTAACCCCCTTTATGTCTATTGTTTGTCTTTTATAATATGTACATTATTATTATATTGTGCACTGTCTATGGTGTATTGTGTATTGTGCGTATTGTATTTTATTGGTGGTGTAGCTCTCTAACCAGTGCAACATGCAAACTCCTTTAGAGTGGATGAGGATCACTTGCTGGTTATTCAGTCCCCAAAAGGCCGTGACAGGATTAAACCAATGACGATTGATTCACCGGTCCAGGGGAAGGCAAAAGCGGCAAAAAGGTCTAGTAGAGCAGCTTCCTTCGGGAGCTGCTGGGTCCATGGGGCAGAAATGGTGTGGCACATGAAACAGACTATTACACTTTTTGGGGAGGAAGGGCAGCACTGATGGGTAGAGGCAAAAAGAGAGAGACAGAGGGAGTTTAAAGGCTAAGTTGACTGAGTCCATCAGGTAGAGGAGCAGCCTAAAAGGAAAGGTGCCTCCAAGGCTTGTGAAAGTGACAAACACTGCAGAGGAGAAAGTGATGAACACTGCAGAGGAGCTGTAACATTGGGTCAAAGAGCAGAAAAAATAAGATGAAAAGCAGGTAAAAAGGTGTGATAGAAAAAGTAGATGGTGAGGGAAGACAATGAGAGGTGCACTCAGCATGCAAACAAGAAGACCTGCGAACAGATGGTGATTAGGAAGCAAGTAGGCTTCCTAACTGAAAAGTAAAGGCTATATTCTGTAGTCACCTCACCAAACAGCAGGCTGAGGAGGAACCTCCAACATTGCATTAAGGTTCCTTGAAATTCCTTGAAACTCAAGTTTTTCTTCAGCTGAGGGATATTTTTCTATATACATCCTTAATTTAAATTATTTCTATTTAAAATGGAAAACAGAATATTTCAATGTTTGAACATTTTTTTAAGTTTCTAATTATTCAATGTCCCCTAGTTAAATAGGGGGTGTTCAAACAGTTCACAAAATGAGAAACAAAAAGTACAGTACAGGGATGTGGAAAAATGTGTTATAATTACTCAATTATATGTATAGTGAATATCGGGTTATATGACATCTCTGTACCCCTCTAGCTGAGGTGTACATTTTGCCACTGAATATAATGTACATACCTGAACAAATAATTTCCGTATCCCAAAAATGAGTGCAGCTGTGTTTTCCCCATCCTAATGATCCGCAGTTTTTCAGTGTAGACTCTGTTCCACTGCAGTCCACATGACTCATCCAGATTTGTCCGGTTCCTTGTACAGCAAAATCAGTACTAACTGGCTCTCCACAGTTCAGCTCTCTACACACTACCGCAAACGCCACTGTATTTATTGCATTACGACACACTGTTCCCCATTGTCCTCTATGAAAAACCTCCACTCTCCCAGCACATTGACTTTCACCATTCACCAACCTCACACTCTCTGTACAACAGAGAAAGCCACAGACATAGAGAGAGAGAGAGAGAGAGAGAGAGAGAGAGAGAGAGAGAGAGGAAAAAAGGCAAAATCATCAGTCACCATATACAATTCCAAACAAAAAATGGGTTTAAAATGTATTAAAATTTGATACACACTTTAACAAAGTACTCACCAGCACACAACAGTCCCACATTATCTCCATGTAAGCAGTTGTGATTGAGTGAAGGTGATGTTGGACAGAAGTAAATCTGAGATTCATTTCCTCTACACTGAAGCTCCTCTGACCACACCTGACCCTCCCCTCTGCCAAAAGCAGCTGCTCCCAGCACCTCCACAGGAAGACCACAGCCCAGCTCTCGACACACAACCTCTGCATCCTGCTGGTCAAAGTCAGCATCACACACTGTGGACCAGGTCTCTCCATGAAGAACCTCCACTCTCCCAGAGCAACGAGAACCACCAACCAGCCTGACTCCTGAAATATTATTGTGAAAATAAAAATCAGTCAAGTAAATCTAATCACACAGCTTTAAGGAAGGACTTTGCTGCTGACCTATTTATTCAGTCTAATACTGCTGTGTGTGAGAACACAAGAAATTTCTGTGTGTGTGTGTGTGTGTGTGTGTGTGTGTGTGTGTGTGTGTGTGTGTGTGTGTGTGTGTAGATAGCAACACAATGGAAGAGACTTCCTCTTCTGCTTTGCATTTGGTTGCCCAGGCCCTGAAGCAGCAAATGACAGTCCATTAAGGAATGTTGTATTAAGTTTATGGCAGATGTAACAAGACCTCTGTCTTTCAAAAGGTTCCACTTTTGGCTCATCAGTCCACAGAATATTATTTTAGGAGGCATGGGGATCATCTAAATGTTTTAGGAAAATGTGAGGTTAGCCTGCATGTTTTTATGGGCTAGCAGTGTTTCTTGCCAACTCTTACATAGATGATGGAAACATGAATGCTGACCGTATCTAAGGCAATGAGGCCTACAGTTCCTCAAATGTTTTTCTGGGTTATTTCGTGACTTGGCTGAGTTGTCACTACACTCTGGAGACAATTCTGTGATGCTTTGATTTATGGATTTTTGATGACACTTTATAATCCTTTCCAGGATTACATATTGTAATACAGGTTATCAAAAACCACCAACCTGCCTGACTGCCCCAGAAATATTATTGTGAGAAAATACAAATCACTCTGGGAAATCTAATCACACTTTAATGTGAAATCACTTAATGTGAACTCTTTGAATGCAGTGAACTCTTCACAGGCTAGGTAGTTAAATGTTAATGCAGAAAGAAACATGCCTTCCACCTCAAAGCCTCAAAGGAGCTTTCCACAGTAGCCCCTATCCACAATCTTTGGCAATCTAGAGTTTATCAATCAAACGGGTCTGAGACAGGGACCAGAAGAAACTAAATTTTAATTCCCCATCTGGGGAATTTTCACATTTGTTATTAGAATGGGGGGTTGTCTGGTGATGGGGAAACAGTTTATTTGGTCATGTGGGTTTTCTCACCTCACCCTTGCATTCTCTTGCCACATTTCCACGAAATATTGGAATGACAAATGATTATGACTAGACCTGGGGCAATTGGCTGTATTGGATTATTATTATTTTTGAGCTCCAGGCTAATTAATAGAGTGGAGAGTCCTGAGTTGCCTAGAAGAGAGCTAAAAGGAGAAAGGTGTCAGAGTCCTTCAAGATGTGTTTTGTCTTTCTGAGGCAGCATGGAGTAAATGTCCTGAACAGCTGGGAGTTGAGTGCCGATAATTTTCTGCATAGTTTTACCACCTTTGCAGAGCTTTCTTGTCCTGGGCAGAACAGCTGCTGTACCAGGATGTAACACACCCTGTAAGAATGGACTTTACAGTACATCTGTAGAAACTGGTGAGGACTGTGATAGACATCCAGGCTGCCTGATGAAGTGAAGGCATTGGTGGGCTTTTTAAATGGTGGGTGAGGGTGGCCTAATGGGTAGGATACTTGCCTCTGGACCAAGAGGTCATGGGTTTGAATCTTACTTTCTGAGCAAGACCCTTAACCCCAAGTTGCTCCAGTGAGACTTCCCTGTAGTTAGGGAATGGAAGTCGCTTTGGATAAAAGCGTCTGCTAAATGCCATCAATGTAAATGGTAGCTACTCTGTGTTTCTGTTCACTTGAGGTTAAAACCAAGGGTGACCAACTGCATCCTGTTTTCTAAAGTCAAAGACCAGCTCCTTAGTTTTGCTGACAGTAACAGACAGGTTCTTGTCCTTACACCACTCTGCCAGGAGCTTCATCTCCTCTCTGTAGGCTGTCTCATTGTTGGTGATCAGGTCCACAATGGTGGTGTCATCAGCACACTTTATAATGGTTTTGGATCTGTATCAGTTCACACAGTCATGTGTAAACAGGGAGCACAGCAGCAGAACACTGCCTTGCAGAGTGCCGAAGTTAAAGATGAGGGTGGAGGAGGTTTTTCGTCCAATCTGCACATGCCAATCTTAATAAACGCTTAGCTGTAATCAACATATCACAGACTGGCAATTACAGTGGGCCCAAGCTGTCTGGGATGGAGTTAGGGTGTTTTCACATATAGTCCTCTTCAAAGAAGCCAAACTCAGTCTTCCAGAAGTGGTCCAAAAAGCGGACCAACAGAAAGGGAACTATTTTTATGTTCACAGCATGAGATCACTTGAAAGGGGACTCAGTTCTCTTTCTGGTCCACTTCAGATGGGGCATCAGTCCTTTTTCTGTTCATACTTTAATACCTATGGAGTTCTCAGACCTTTACTGTTTTGGATTCTTTACTGTTTAATTTTCACTTTTGTTTCATTTTCAGTAGAAACTGTCGAAGCGAACCAGGAGAACCAGGAGCGCTTTGTGTTCATAATGTATCAGTGAAATGAATCCTGCCATGGACTTAAAGCAAACCGGGCTGAGACTACCTTCCAAAGTGGTCTCAGTCCGGTTCACTTCAATGTTCAATGTTCACATATACGCAAAAATGCTGACTAATCTATCTGAGTTCACTTTAAAGGATGACCAGGTGTTAAAACACCCTTAATGTGTCTTAGCACCTACCTCTCAAAGCACTTTACTGCAATGGGGGTAAGTGCCACCAGACGAGAGTCGTTAAGGCAGTTCACTTTGTTCTTCTGGGACACAGGAACAAGAGCAGTGTTTTTGAAGCAGATGGGGATAGCTGAGCTTTGTAAGGAGCTATTAAATATGTATGTGAAAACAGCAGCCAGTTGTTCACTGCATGTTTTTAAAACTCATCCTGAAATTCTGTCTGGACCGGCAGCTTTGCTTAAAAGTCTTCTTCTCGTGTTGACAGTGGCAGTGCTGTGGAAATGTGCACAGGGGGTCTAGGTTTGCGAGATCAAAAGGCGTGTGAAATGTATTTAGTGAGATCGAGAGGCGCACCAGCAGCTGTGGTGGGTCGACCAAGATGGCGTCGTGAGTAACATCCCTGTGAAGTAGCTCCAAATAACTTTTGAGCTAAACTTATAATAAGAACTTTTTTCTTTGTCACAAGAAACATATTTTTACAATAATGCTGTGGGTAACCTGTGGTGGCTCTTAGTCAGCTCTTATTTTATACTTTTCACTGTTTAATACAGTGATGGAGGTCGACGACGAAAACATTAGCCAAACCATGCACAGCTTTGCCAAAAAATGCCTGGACTATGAACCTGATGAAAACCCATGGGCGTTACCAATACCCGAAACCACTGACAAAAGACCTGTGAGAAAGAAATCTAAATCTAAAGATTGTGCTTGTGTGATGATAGCGGTGCAAGAAAGAATTGAGGCAAAGCTGGAGGAAATCATTAAAAGGCTGTACTCAGTTGAAACAGAGGTCAAGGATAACATGCTTACAATTAAAATTATTGCTGATTCCATAGATATGATAAGGATGCAGTTAGAGAACATTACAGGGAGTGTGGAATCTATCAGTGTGACAGTACTAGAGAAAGAAAATGGTGCACTCCGCTCCAGATGTGACAAACTCAATGCATACAAGAGGAGATGGAATCTGAAAGTAGTTGCCATTGAGGAATGTTATGGCGAAAATGTCAAACAACATGTGATTGAGTTGTTTTCTGAGATTTCTCCAGACATTGCAGCCCAACTTCCAGCCGCCTTGGACATTGCTCACAGACTAGGTTCGCGGACTGACAAGAGGAAGTATCCTCAGAGAATTATTGTCCAATTTATCTCACGCTCACATTGTGACAAAATTTGGAGGGATGCCAAAACATCGAGTGTTCTACAACAAAAGATGATGAGGATCCTGGAGGACCAAAGACATGCGGATGTAACTTTGGCCACTGGACGAGCAAGCTCGAAAACAGGGGAAGGGAGACGCCCAAGGGGCGTTCACTGTTGTAGATGGAAAGAGTATTATGGTGAAGGATGTCTAGAAACACCCATCTTGTTATAGCTCCAGCTTGTTTTGTTGCAATAAACTGAGCTTCTTCTCAAGTAAATAAAAAAAGGGAAAAAATAGAAAAGTTCTGGTTTTCTATTTAGTACTCCTTGCATTTTCTCATTTAGAAGTAGAAATTAGTTGTTAACTTTGTCTTTGTCAATTGTTAACTTTGTCTTTGTTAATGTCATCAAATCTGTTAATGCTTAAAAACAGTACAAAAAGAAAAGCACTTTTTCTATTTGCAAAAGAGCATAAACCTGATTTTTTTTTTTCCAAGAATGTCATTGCATTTCTGAGGATACCATGTTTTGCAAATCACAATGGGGCAATGATGTGTGGCTATCTGTATCTGGTATTTGGTATTTTTAAATACAGATTTGGTGAGGATGTTTTGCTTTTTGATTCAGACCCTTTAGGTCACTTTTGTGCTGTAGTTTTGCTGATAAGTGGCTTACCTGTTACAATTGTGAATGTGTATGGTCATAATACTTCGAAAGAGAACCATGCCCTACTTGATACTATAGAAGATAAACTCTCTCAGTGGCTACTTAAATTTCCCAATGCTTCAATTATCTTAGGTGGAGACTTTAATATGGTTTTTAGTGATGCATTGGATAGATGTCCTCCAAAGTCATCTATTAATACAAATACATCCCTAAGAAATTTTATGCAGAATTTTGATCATGACTGTCAATATACATTTAGCAATAAGGATTGCTCCTTGCAGTCAAGAATTGATTATTGGTTAATGTCTTCAAATTTAAAGGTTAATGTTTCAGTAAATATCTCATGTGCACCTTTAACAGATCACAAATCAATTTTTAGACCTAGTTCGAAATATGTCACGGTGTGGAAACTGAATAACTAATTTCTACAGCTTTCATCTGTAAATGAAAAAATAAAAGAATTTATCAACATATATCAGACTAAAGCTCAGAATAAAAGGTATTACAAGACTAATTGGGAATTATGCAAAATTGAAACTGGAAAATTCTGTAGAAAATTATGAAAGTGATCTAGGCAAAGACTAGAACGGAAAAGAAGAATAAGTTATTAGCAGATTAGCCTTCCTATCCCGACAAAGAATTCTTTCAGAGGCTGAGAAATATGAATATGCTAAGCTTCAAAATAAACTAAATGTGTCTTACAGAAGGAAAGTCTTGACAAATTAAACATTAATGGTGTTACAACTGATTATCCAAAGGAAATCGCTCTCTTTTGTGCTAATTTTTTTAAAGAAATTTCTACTTCAGATTATTCCCCTTCACTTATTGACTCTTTATTGGACTTGGGATTATCGAGTTTTGACAGAGGACAATAAGTCTTTATTTGAGAATGACTTCTTCAATCTATAGGTATTGTCTGACATAAAAACTTTTAAAAATTAATAAAGCACCAGGTAGTGACAGCTTTACAGCTGAATTCTATAAAGGTTTTGCCGAGCAAATTGTTAAGAGTCTTAAAATAAAGTATAGAAGATGAAACACTTCCAAAATCTAACAAAGACGCTCTGTTGATTGAAAACTGGCGCCCAGTTACACGCTTTACTTTTTGCAAAAAGGATTAAATTCACACTTGATTTTATTACAGATGAGACACAATTAGGATTCATGAGAGGCCGACATATTGCAAACAATATTAGGTTAGTAGTAGATTTATTGGATTATAGTAATCTGACTGACAGCTCTGAGAGTCTTACTCTCTTTCTTGATTTCCATAAAGCTTTTGATTCAGTCAAAGGCAACTTTATTTTAAAACCTTTAAAGAAGTTTTCATATGGTCTTTACTTTTGTAAATTAGTTACAACTTTGTTTAACAATGGAAATAGTACAATTAAGCTAAAACATGGTACTTTGTCCCATTTTCATTCATTATGAGGGATACGTCAGGGCTGCCCAATATCTGATTTTGATAGCTACTTAGATTCTTGCCAGTTATTTAAATAGCAGTGCTTTACAGGGTATTACAGTGGCATTTAAATATAAATAAATGTGAAATAACATTTATTAATGAACCAAAAAAAAATATTTGGGATATCCCTGTTAAAAGACAAGTGACTTATCTTGGGATTAAAATGTGAAAAGATGAAAAAGGAAAAGCCTTGTTAAATTTTGAACCTATATTGGAGAAAACAAGAAGAAAACTCCATTCTTGGATTCAGAGAGATTTAACTTTAAAAGGGTGAGTACTACTATCTAAAGGTGAAGGCCTGTCGAGACTTACTTACCCTGCTTATTAATAGTGAACAAAATTGAGGCCTAAGTTTTTTCAATGTTAAATAGAATGTTTAAAATTAACTGGATTAAGAATTATTTTAGAAATCCAGATTCCATTTGGAATGTTATTCCCTCACTTGTGTTCTCCAAAATTGGAGGTTTAATTTTTTTTGCTTTTTGAGATTTCTAAAATTCCCCTAAAATTGGCTAACCTTTATAAGCAAATGTTGACCATGCTGTCATGATCTCTTATGTTCAAACACAATTTCTCCCTTTATTTCTCCTATTTTATTTGGAAGAGGAATATTCTTTATAAAAACAAATCCATACTTTTTGAGAATTGGTTTAAAAATTATATTCTTTTAATAAGTCAATAATTTAATAGAGCTGGTCAGCTTTGTAATTATTTAGGGTTTCTCTCTGTATTTGGCATCCCAAGAAGTCCTAAAGAATTTGCTGTGCAGACTCTAATCTGACACTTGTATTAAAGCATTCTCCAGTTTTAATACAAATCTCTAGTGAATTAAAACACATCACAGGTAATATTTTTAAGTAACTATACCTTAAGAGTAACAAAAAAACAGCTTATAAGCAGCTATAGTATATAGTATATATGTAAGTAAATGAAGATATAGCAGCACACCTGAGCAGATGACTCCAGTGTCTTTAGAGTGATCACAGTCATGTTTACCCCATCCTGCTGATCTACAGTTCTTCAGTGTCGACTCTGATCCACTGCAGTCCACATCATCCATCCAGATCGGTCCTAGTCCTGATCCAAAGTGAGCATCAAGTGCATCTACAGCATCTCCACAGCCCAGTTCTCTACACACCACTGCAGCATCTCTCATATCCCATTTATCACCACACACTGTTCCCCACTGTCCTCTATGAAGAACCTCCACTCTCCCAGCACAGCGACTCCCACCATCCACCAACCGCACACTGTCTGTACAACAGAGAGAGAGAGAGAGAGAGAGAGAGAGAGAGAGAGAGAAACACCACAGAGAAAAACCTTCAGTGATATATTTACATATTTACTGCTTGAAAGAGAACTAGTGATATAGGTACAATCACACAACATGGATTTCATTTCAATACAACTCTTACCAGCTCAAGAAACTGTCAAACAGTGTGTAAAAGGTGCAACCAAAAAAAGGTCATGGTGCTGAATTTGGGGGCAATGGAGGGTGCGTAGACAGGCTAGGTTCCCTGTATGCTTTTGAGTGTGGGCTGTGGTTTAGCACCAGTTCCTTATTATGTATATCAGTTTATGTTTCCCACTGTGTCCAGTAGAAGTGTATGTGTGAGGTAACTTACCGAAACACTTAACTCCTGCCTTTTCATACGGATTACAGCGATGTTTACCCCATGAGTCTGATTTACATTTTTTCAGTGTTGTCTCTGATCCATTACAGCCTACATCATCCATCCAGATTGGTCCTGGTTCAAAGTGAGCATCACTCAGTGCAGCTACAGCCTCTCCACAACCCAGTTCTCTACACACCACTGCAGCATCAGTCATATCCCAACCATGACCACACACTGTTCCCCACTGTCCTCTATGGAGAACCTCCACTCTCCCAGCACAGCGACTCCCACCATCCACCAACCTCACACTCACACTGTCTGTAAAACAGAAAAAATGAGATACATGTAGAAAATAAGCCCCTAGATACAGTTCAAACATTGGACCAGTCAGAGTGATATGAGAGTTACTATGAAAGATGTATTTCTTACTGGCACACACCAGACCCACATCACTGTCGTGGGAGCAGTTGTGTTTGGAAGATGACGATGTTGGACAGAAGTAAATCTGAGATTCATTTCCTCTACACTGAAGCTCCTGTGACCACACCTGACCCTCCCCTCTGCCAAAAGCAGCTGCTCCCAGCACCTCCACAGGAAGACCACAGCCCAGCTCTC
>JBBJLS010000128.1:20786803-20800151 GCA_037577275.1 Bryconaethiops microstoma
AGGCTGGTTCTGTCCTGGGTGTCAGACTGGAGACCCTGGAGGAGGTGTCTGAGAGGAGAATGCTAAAAAAGCTTCTCAGTATCATGGACAGCCCCTCTCACCCCATGCATGCCTCCATGATGGGCCATCAGAGCACACGCAGCAAAAGACTCATCGCCTCTAAATGTAGAACCGCTCGCCACAGGAAATCCTTCCTACTTGTGGCAATAAGACAGTATAACTCTTCCTCGCTCTGTAGGTGATCTTTCTCATGATTAATATAATGTCATTTAGTTCTCACTCGGATTGCGCAATATTACTCATCTGCTTTTACTTACTCATCTGTATGTTATTGAATGTTTGTTTCATCCCCATCACATGTTGCTACCTCTTTTTATTCATGGCACAAACACTATGTCACTTTTAATAAAATGTTATTTTATTATATCTGCTATAGTTATTTGTTACTTGTTAGAGTTATTTTGATATCACATTTGCACTATTACTACTGTTCTGTTCTTTTCTTTTTTTTTTAAACTCTTATTGTATTTCTCTATTTCCTCTTGTTGCATTGAGCATGTTTAGGACAAAAGAATTTCCCTCGGGAAAAAAAAATGTTCTTTCTTATCTTATTTTATCTCATCTTATCTTAATTTAGTATAATAGCATTCTCTGCTTCAAGATAGAATGTAAAGTCTTAATCAGAACAGACTAAACAAAGTGTGGTAAACAGACTACCATAACAAGGAAAATTAAAATGAAAATTAGAATTAGAACAATTAAACATAATTAGGGATTTCTTGTTGTCATACACTATTTATAATTTAAAAGGTATGATTATCATTTACAAACAAAACATTACGTGGCAACGTCGATCTGTCCGAGTCTGTTTTTGGTTACAAAAACAAAGCAAAATTTTAATATATCGTCACTACTATCATTTGTACACAGCAGCTGCCTTATACACTGTCAGAACATTTCACAAACTGATCAATAGAAACAATACAATTACCAACAACTTTACTTGGAATAAAATCTATTTGCAGAATCAGATTGAACACATGTACTGTACATTAGATATTCCATTTGAAATAGAGGGTTTAATATTGAGGGGTGGGGGTTTAGTGGTGAAACAGACTTTAGCAAGATGCCCCATCAATCAGGGTGATGAAAATCTCTATTTAAATTCACCGTCACATTCACCTGTTTTGTCTGGTGATGGGTGATGCCGATTTACTTTTCTTACCTGTCACTTTTCTTGCATACTGTAATGCAACTGAATTTTAATTTGTGCCTACACTGCAAATGATGACAGCCCAAGTTTTGGCTTAATGTAATATCAGTTTGATACTCTGGCAGTTACATCATTTGATATCCTCTAAACACACCTGTATGTGTGTGTGAGATGCTGTCGTTCTTTTCACATGTCTGTGTGTGTGTGTGTGTGTGTGTGTGTGTGTGTGTGTGTGTGTGTGTGTGTGTGTGTGTTGTGACTCTCATTCTGTTCACAGGTCTATGTGTGTGTGTGTGTGTGTTGTGACTCTCATTCTGTTCACTGGTCTGTGTGAGTGTGTGTGTGTTCACAGTTCTCTTCAGCCCTGTTCACACCTGCTATTACCAGTCTGATCTGATTACAGACAGACATCTAGCCATTTAGACATGGCATATCTAGGTGTCATGAACGTGTCTCCAGGGACCTCCAGGGATCTTATGTGATCAGAATTTGTACTGTGAGCCACACACATTTACTATACCAGCTTCTCACTGCATTTGTGCCATAGAACATGACACAAGTCATTGATAGACATTCCTGAGCATGTCTAAAGTTGGTCTTAGTCATCAAGTCATAATGGATCTACTGGAGAGCTGTAATTTCATTATTACAGGCTAGAGCAGCTGACTCTAGGACACTAGCTTACTCTGAGATTTACTCTTTTTGGGAATTAAGCCCCCATAATTGGCATTAGTAATAAAGTGCATATGAAAGCGGTATTTTAGTTGTATCATTAGAATGATCAACTGTACTCTGTTCATTCAAACATATGATTCTGTGACCGTTGTACATCGTCATCTGACTGTTTTCCTCCTCTTATTAGCGGCCTTGTTTATTCATGAGTTGATTACGTCTGCACGTAAAAGAGAGAGAGAGAGAGAGAGAGAGAGAGAGAGAGAGAGCAGGAGGGGGTGAGTGTATGTGTCAAAGGGAATCAGCCAAGAGTGCTCTAATGAAAGATGATTTTTGTGCTGTGATCCGAGGGGCAAAATGTCTATTTGTGGTCGCTCATATCAATACGCTTCCACCGGCGGCGCCTCTGTTGGATGCTTGGAAAACAGCCGCTGTGACCTTTCATCATTGAAAAAGCTCTCAATAGCAAAGCAACAAATGTTGGTTACATTTTCTCCGCCAAGAGGTGCATAATGTTCTCGACGCATGCCTAAGGCATTACAGGTTTCAAAGGAAACGGACCACAAAGGGGCACCATGTACATGGCTGTTTACAGAAATTTAAATTTACTTGAACTGTCTGTGACACTGCCTTACATTTGGCATAACCAAGAGGTCATAACAGTTAATATCACTCCCCAGCATCACAAAACTGTCTTGTATGTAACTGTTTTCTGTATAACAATGCCATTTTTTTATTAATGTTAACTAATGTGAGGATGACCAGTAGGATTGTTATGAGCATAAATCTATGAAGAAAGGACAGTTTCAGTGGACATATAAGAGTGTCACCATAATCACTGCTTGAAAAGTAAAACACAATAAATAAAATATATTCAGTCTTAGAGGGCAAAAGTGATCATTCACCTCTTGCTATTTCTATCCAAAGTGTAGGCTAAAAATGAACACACTGCACTATTCAGCTTCAAGTGTGACAAAAAAACAATGATATTTTAATCTTGACAGTTATAAAAATCAAATATTCCGCTATTATATTGTATGCAAGTTACGATTATAATTGTGTCTGTAGTCTTTAAATATAGTATCCACTTACTTTGCACGTTATTTGACACACCTAACCTGCAGTGAAGTTGTATTAGATAGTTTTTTTTGTTTGTTTTTTTTACTCCCTATGTGCAAATGGAAGAAATTAAAGGCCACTGTTATGCTCCCCAGCAGTGGCTGACCAATAAACATTACGCCAAGAGCAAGGCATGAAATAGTCTGTGAAGTCACAGAGGAGCTCAGGGTAACTTCCAAACATCTAAAGGCCTGTCTCACATTGGCTAATGTTCATGTTTATTAGTCCACCTTCAGGAGAACAACATTGTTGTTCATGGCAGGGTTGCAAGGAAAAAGCCATCGCTCTTCAATAAAACATTGTTGTCCGTCCAGTTTGCTTTATATTATGTGGAAAGGCCAGAAGACATTTTGGAAAAATGTTTTATGGATGGATGAGACCAAAGACTTTTAGCTTTAAATGAGAAGTGTTTGGCGAAAGGAAAACACAGCATTCTAGCATGAGAATTTTATTCCATCTGTGAAACATGGTGGTGGTAGTGTCATGTCCTCGGCCTGTTTTGTTGCAGTATTGGTGACACCAGACACAGTCACAGACATAATATTGGATCATTGTCCGGAATAAATAAATGACCAAGTAGAATATTTTTATCTCTATCTACTTTCAGGACTTAAGATATTTGTCATATTCACAAACTTTGTGTATAGATAATGAGTATAGATTTGAAGTAGATGAGTGTGTGTGTGTGTGTGTGTGTGTGTGTGTGTGTGTGTGTGTGCTAGTAACTATATAATCCATTAGAGAGTGATAAATTTAAACCCCAGTCCAATATACAGACACTCATTTCAGAAAAGCAAAGAATTTTTTCTGTTATACAGGCTCTTTAAGGATCAAGTAACCTACACAATCAAAACAAAAATGAAGGCATTTATTTCTCTGGTTTATCTGCTGTTTCATTTTTCATGTTTTCTTAAAGGGAAAGAAGCAATTCCTTTTGAGTTGCCAGCCTGGCAAATTGTGGTAAGTATACAACATATTACTGAATCCGGCATCAGAACGTACAGTTGTTAATTTATTCATTTCCCAGTGCACCTTTGTCAGGGTAACTTGACAAATAACACAACTTGTAAATTGAAGCCCTGCTCTATAAAGCATGTGCTTTACCTGGTTACACCCTGATTTCCATACAGAATAAAATATATTATGTATATAATATAATGATTATTATACATAATTATAACTGGACACAAATAAAAAGATTTATATATGCGGTTTGTGTCTGAATGGATGCAGTGTTGACGCAGGGTGAGTCCCTGCCTCGCATCCGTTGGCCCTGGCATAGGCTCCTGGTACCCTCAACCTTAGTGAGGACTATTTGGTTACAGAAATGAATGAAGTTCCATCCAAATTTGATTCTTTGTGAAAATTAACAATATTTTTTAATATTGTTTTGTAGTTGCTATATAAAGTCATCTGTGATGTTGCAAAATTGTCAGAAGAAACCAATAACTTGAAATGAGAGGCTGTACATTTTGCAACTCAAATGAACTTCTATGTTTCAAGAGTTGTTGTGTGGAACTTTTACCCTATAAATTCTGTCTTGCTCTTTAGCAAGATCATGTATGTAAATATGATATAGCATCATTTGTTTCAGCAATGAATATTTTCTACTGTGCAGCCCTCGTCAGAGGAAAAGAGAAATGGAAATCATCTTAACATGATTTTTAAGATAAAACCACCAGCGAGGTACTACACTAGAGGAGCCAGCTAGGTCTGTAATACATGAAAATACGTAAAAAGCACAGACAGTAATCTGGGGAACACAAGGGTGATCAGATGACATTCTCCAGGTTGACCTGGGCTTAAGTAAGAAAACAAAAATGAGATACAGGACAATTCCAATTTGGGAGAGTGCAGGGCATGGCACCCATTGGCTACCCATGCAAAAATCCACATGTGGTTTTAAAGTCTTATTCAGTACACAAGGGCTAGGGGTGTCTTTTGTATCTTGCTGGTGGAAGGATTAGAATTTGAAAATTTAAATAATATGAACCTCTTTGGTATGGACAGCACAGGACAATGTTGGCAAAGTGATCGTTTGGAAAATGTTTTATGGCCATAAATTACTGTCATTGCTCATCTTAACATCAGTCCAACAAGTCATACCTCTAATCTTCAATATACATTTGTACACATGAAAGGTAGTTATAGTTAGGACAAATTTTGATGCTGGTGCAGTTGTTTTTGTGATGGTTTTGATATGGTTTTCCTCTAGGTGTATACAGACTACTCAGAATGGTTGAAAAATGTTTATTTGGTATAGAACCTATACCAGTCACTAGGTGGAGATTCTTTATGCTGTGAAACGGTTCTTCACACTTGCACAATTAATTTATTTATTTATTGACCATCTATTGAAAGATTCTGGAATCAAGCGTAGTTAATCTGTTGTACCACTCCTAAGAGAATACACTATATGGACAAATTAGATAGTTTTAGATAGTTAACTGATGCTGCACAGTTTGTCTTGTCATCTAGTCCTTCATCAGAGATCAGATCCTGGCCACAGTACACTGTTTGCCTGGATGTTTTTGGCTGGTGGACTATTCTTAGCCCAGTAGTGATACCTGCTCTGTGTGATCCACTCCAACATGTATACACACACAAACACACACACAGGCACACACATGCACACACACACACACCAAATCAGAAACACTGCTGTGCTGAGAATGACCCACCATACAAATAATAACCCAAATAATATCTGTTTACTGGTGGTCTTGTGGGAGTCCTGTCTTTTGACTGATTGAATGGGGTACTGGGGACTAACAAAGGGTGTAGACAAACAGATGGCCTGGTTTGGAATGTTCCCTGTTTCCCTATTGACTCAGAGGCAAGTTTATTGTATTCTAACAAAAAATATCCCTCATGCACTAAAGAGCAGTGTGGAACAGCCTGGGAAAAGACACCCACCTCGAAAGGTGAGGGTGGCGATCTCATGCTGGAGAGTTTTTCCACCCTCTGCTACGACCCCTCATCAGGATAGTGCCTTTCCATCAAAGGAGTGACCCCAATCCCACAATGGTTATAGAGACACTAATGCAAAATCAATAGCAATACTGCGTGAGCTTTCTGCACACTGCACAGCAGGCGAGATCTTCAGCAAGGCTAAAGCACTTTCTCAAAGTCTACAGTAATTGTGAAAGGAACTGTTTCACTGACCAAGCTTTCTTAAATCTGCACTCACTTCAAATTCAAAAGGCAATAACAAAGAATACACAAGCAATCTGTCTGGGACATATATTTTTGTGTGTAATCAAGCAAACATTGTCACAACAGAGCGTTCTTTGATTCCAATGCTAGAATAGAATTTAAAACTAGAATCCAGCTCTATTTGCACATTTAACAAGTACCCCCTTTAAAAGTCAAAAGAAGTTTATAATGGCTATTGCAATTAAAAACAGGCTGCTTTCTCTCTGTGGTACATAATGTGTCAACTGTGGTAGAAAATCTTCTTCAGTCGCATAACTTATTTCGATACCTTTTAGCAACCTGACCTGCTGAGTGTTTTTTCGGCTGTTATTGCTCGTTTTCTCAAGGCCATGAACAGCCAATAATTTTCTCAAACTGAAGCAGGTGGGGGATGTTGTTGAGAGGGACATTTCTGTCTCTGTCACGTCTGTGTAAATGCAGGCCAGCTGAGTGGTGAGCTTTCAAAAAGCCCTAATGATGAACATATGGAGAGACTGGCAAATGGGTGGAAAACAACAGCATCAGACAGTCTGCAGCAGGTTTTTCATTAATCACGCCTCTCTGGCTCAGCTATGCTGAGAAGGAATGGCTTTCTTTCCTGCCCTCTACTGGAGTCCTATGTGAGGGTCGTCACTGTATATCCAAATGTGAGTCAATATGAACATGGACCTTTTTGCTTCTTTTTCAGTGTTATATCATCTAAACAGAAGCTTTCAAACTATGGGTCCACTGTGGCATCGAGTGGGTTGTGAGGAAGCCTCTTTATTGAATATTTGTTTGTTTTTTGTTCCACAAGAGCAGAGCTTAATGAAGCGCATTTTAGATCATAAGCGGAAACCACTCTTTGACACAGCACCGCAAGCCACTTCCAAAGTGCTCCTGTGTTTTCAGAGTTGAAAATTAGCCAGTAGAGTATGACCCAGTTTTCACTTCATGAGTGAGCATGACAGTAGTGATCAAAATACAGAATTGACTTACTTTATCTAACTGAGAACATAGACCAGAACAAATAGTTAACTAAAACATTATGTCCAACTAAATATTAAAGAACCCATATTGTATATTTGTACACAAACAGTCTTAATGATACATACTGGCTGCTCCATTTTCTGTCTATAAAGCAGTCCAGGCTGTGCCTTTTTGTATGCTTGTAACATGGCAGCTAAACTGCTGTAGGTTGTCTGTTTGTAACAGACAAATATACATGGATCAACCACAACATCAGAACCACTGATAGGTGAAGCAAATAACATTGATCATTACAGTGGCACCTGTCAAGGAGTGGTATATATTAGGTAGCTAGTGAAAGGATATGAGTGACTCAGACAAGGGCCAAATTTTGAAGGCTAGACAACAGGGTCAGAGCATCTCTAAAGTGGCAGGACTTGCGGGGTACTCCTGGTATGCAATGATTAGGATCTACTAAAAGTGCTCTAAGAAAGGAAAATTGGTGGACCAGCGAAAGGGTTGGGGTCACTGCGCACTCAGACTCAGTAATGTATGCACGGAGAAAAGGCAAGACAGTCAGGTTCGATCCCACAGTAGAGTTACTGTAGCACGAATTGCTGAAAATGTTCATACTGACTATGATAGAAAGGTCTCACAAATTACATTCACTTTTCCATCATGTGGATGGCCGGGTGTCTGGCTCCAGGATGCACTATTGTAAGAAGGCAAGCATGAAGAGGTTTGGAATCATCTAATTTTTCCAAAAATGTCTAGAAAAATATAAGAACTTTGGTGCATCTCTTGAGTCACCATGCACCAGCAGTTAGGGAAGCATAACAAGAATCAATAATGTTTCACCTCAATCTTCCACCACTCCCCACCTATTATGAAGAGAAAACACTCAGGTTGCTCAGAGAACTTCATTCTTCAATACATATTCTTTAGTACAGAAGTTGATTTTAAGGTTCTAAACACTTTTCTGTAAGAATTTTTAAATATGTTTATCTGAGCTGTTCCAGTTTTGGGGAAAGACTGCAGCATCAAATAAACACCAGCAATAAAAAAGATTTACTAAAGAAAAACATTGATGATTATATGTATCATTGATGATATGTATGAGTGCAACAGAAAGATCATTGGGGCATGACAGTGACGACTTCTTTGGCATGATGGTGGAGGATGATGGATGACAGTGGTGGCTTTGAAGCATGTTGAAATGACTTTGAAAACATCTGCCAGCTGGTCTGAACATAATGAGCACACGACCGGTAATGTTGTCTGCTCCAGGGGCCTTCAGTGCGTTATTAGTATTAGTGCTAATGCGTACCATGACTATGCGCATGGTGGTGAATTCCTGCAGTAAATAAAATGGTCTACACCTAACAGTCACAAACTCTAGCAGCGATGAGCAGTAACTAGAGACAGTACAATGTTCATACACTAGATATTGTTGATGTAAACACACAGGCACCAACCTTGAGTTTTTCTGGTGAGAGACACACTTCTGTCCGTACAGAATATTAACACGTTGCTAATATGGGTAGCCATGTCTGGAATGCTGTCACTCTGCCACGTCTCCATAAAAACAATACTGTAATTGTCTCTGAACTCACACTGGGTAGTTCTGTCAGATGTAATCCAATTTATTATCCAGGGAGCAAACACTGGTGTGAAGAATGGACAAGGTGCCAGCTAGCTAGCCACTTGCCACACTTTCATTTTCTTGTGGTGCACAAGAACCCAGCACCCAGCAATGCAGCGGTCTGAGGGCTTGGTCCCCGCTGAATGCTGAGATCATGGAGCTTTTCCAGCAATCCATCCTCAAGTTGAGTTTCTTGTTTGTCATAGTTGTATAAGAGTCTGACGGTGATAGACACGTACCTCAGTCTTTCCAGTGTGCATGTGTGTAGAAATTTTGTGTGAAAGTTGCCTTTTGCACTAAATGTTGGATCCTAGAGGGGCTGCTGAGACTTGGTGATGTGATACTTCTGCATAGCTATAAGAGTGTTGCAATCAAACTGACAAGGTGAACACGCTGACACATGTTGGCACTAGGGCCACAGTCAAATGAGGCAAACTGTTTTTTCGTGTAATATATTCATTTCCCATAGGACACAAAAGCGAAATAATCCAATCTAAAATTAACATCACTGGCGATTCATTCCATGATTTTGGCAATGTCTCCATTAATTAATTAAAATCTGCCCTGAGTAGTTGAGTTGCTTGCATGCCTATGTTGGGCAGTAAAATAGATCTGCATGTCATACTGCAGAGTTTCATCGCTGTATAACAAGACCATCATACTCCCTTTATTGCCTTTATTGTTGGATGCACTTTGAAAATTTATGAGCAAATGTGTACGTTCAGTCATGACAATTTTCAGATTCCCATAGGATTATTATTGATTTGTTTAACCAGAGTAAAAATAAAAAATGTCTGAAACATCTCTGTCTGTCTGTTTGTCTGTCTATCTGTTTATAGGAACATTCATTCTTTTACTTCTTGGAGCCATTAGCCTCACAGCCTTGCTGAGCAATAACAGATGATAGCCTCTCAGCCCCAGAAGGGTATTTTAAGCAAGACATACCACAGGTGAGAGCAGTTCCACCAGAAATCTGCCATAATGTTGTAACAGCTGCGATAATAGTTGTAGTCAAGTCACTCACTACACTTGTTTACGGCACTAGGCACTAAACCAACACACATCATGCAAGACATAAAAATAAAATGTCTGTACTAAACTATGCAAATCTTTGTTCACTGAAGTTAATTTAACTAATGAATCTAAAGCCCATCATTTTTACACCAGCACTGAGGAAGGAAATATTAAGAGATATCTCAGGTGTTCTACTCATAATGTCAGTTCAACCAGAAACATTCAGCATGTGACAGTGTTGTTACAGCTGAGACAGTAGTTTAGTTAAATCACCCACTACTCTTGCATGCAACACTATGTACTAAACCAACTCAAAAACAGCACATTTAAATTTACATATTAATTGCTTGCCCTGCGATGGACTGGCAACCCATTCAGAGCGTTTCTCTGCCTTCCTCCCTATGACCACTGGGACAGGCTCCAGCTAAGGGTTTCTCCACAGCCATGCTTTTCTGTCATATGTGAAAGTGACCATTCTGTCATACATGAACATTCTTCCTCTGCATTTAACCCATTCACCAAGTGAAGCAGCGGGCAGCCAGGAACGCAGCGCCCAGGGAGCAGAGTGTGGGGACGGTACCTTGATCAAGGGCACTCAGAAGTGCTTAGCAGTCTTGGGAATCGGACCCACGACTTCCTGATCACAGGGCAAATGCCCTAACCACTAGGCCACCAGATGCCCCTTTTAACAGACCATTTGTATTGTATACCTACATACAGCTGTCACACACTCTCCAGTAACAGTTAGTTAATGCAGTGCTGCAACAAATTGCTATTCTCAGCCCGTCTGGACGGAACTCATTTTCTGCACCTAGGCCTCCGCACCAGACAGCTCTTTTTTATATCCTACTGGATGAAGGGGGAGCCAGGGCCTGTTGTCCTGATCAAGGTATTCCTATGGGCACTGCATGTTTGAAGATAGGCTTTGTAGATATCAGAGATTTAAAATGCACCCCTCCTTTGAACAGAACATTTTTTCTTCATCTGTTCTGTTTTGACATTTGAGGAAAATTGAAAATCGTCAGCGGCTATAAGCGATGCTATCCTGTCAGAGTCTGCCCTTGGGGTTTGTTTTTTTATATCTGTCACCAGACACTTCTTATGCTAATTTTACTTTAAAATCAAGAATAAAACCAGACAAGAAACACGATATTTTTTGGAAAACGTTCTCTTGGAAAACCCTTTCAGAATAGAGTTTGGAATGAACTTGTATAAATGTATATCTAGGGTCTTTAAGTAGCTGAGTAAAATAATTTTTAGATTTTTTTTCAATACTAAAAATTTAAAAGAAGACAGGCTTTCAAATCTGAATAACAGTTGACAGGTTAAAATCATCATTCATGCCTGTAGTGCCATACCTTATGAATGATGTGTGTCCCTAAATTAACAATCCAAGTGCACACCTATTTATCACCCCATCCTCCAGATCAGATGGAGGAAAAACAGACCAAAAATATGTTCTAAAATAAAAATTTACATTTAAGAGCTAGAAATGCCAGTGCTATTGCATGTTTGTGTTTTTCCAGTGGTTCTCTCTTTCTCTTTTCACTCAGACTATCTATTTCTGCAGCAAAAAGTAACAGTTCATTGGACCCAAATGACAAATGAGCATTTTGGTGTCATTAGGTAAAAGCCTCAGAGATGAGGCTTCTAGCATGGTAGTTAAAGAAATACTATAGTTTACTGTAGTATACTATATACTATGCCATACTAGCAAAAACAACAAAACCGATGGACCTCTGTGACACCTGGCCTGAACACAAATTTCCAGCATAATCATCCAGCAAGAGAACAAATAAATATCCCATTGTAGTTTGACAAGCTTGATTTATTTAGTTAAAATACATAGGAAACAGATACAGTAAAATTAGATTTCAAATATTTACTGAATAGTTATACAAAAGTTATCACAAAACTGTACATGTCATGACAAAGTGTAGCGACCATATCTGTTGCCAAATACAAGTATGACAAAAAGCACTACATTTTACTGAAGAGCCTTTAATGGCTCAAATGACAGTATTCTCAGGAAATAGAGCTCTAATCCAAACAAGGTTACAGTTCCAAATGAATCATTTCACAATAGATGCAAATTGTGTATAAAGTTATCCAAGACCACAAGCTTATAGTACAAATTACCACCAAATAATCCATAGAAACACACGTGAACAACTTCAGAGAAAATCTCAAGTATTTACGCACGTTGGCACTGGGAAGCAGAGGTGGAAAATTCAGGTCCAGAAAAGAAAAAATCCTAAAGCATTTAATGGATGGATAGATAGGCTTCACACTCTGCATTTTGCACTTTTCTTCTGTGCATATTTTAGTGAATTTTCCATCTCTGCTAGAAAGGAGGATATGTGCAAATACAAACACAATTTCAAAACTCTGTAATAATACAGATTCTACTTTTTAAAATAATTCCAATCAAATCCAGACGCTTGCGTCAGCATGCTACAAGAATATATTACTTTTGTTTGAATACTCAAACCGAGTGCTGGGGCAGAAATGTTGTCCTAATGTGCAAATTAAAGTTAACAGTACATAGCCTTTGTGTAATTGCCATGTTTGCATTATTACTTGTGTGAACAATTAAAAAACGGAACACTTTCAGGGGTTCACCAAGTGAAATGTACATCAGATCTAAGCAGGTAATGGATAATTCAGTCATACACATGTTGCTATGGTGACATTGTAAATTTAACTGCAAATAGCAAGAGCTCTTAGTCAATATTTTTGGACAAGGTAATGTACATTTAGGTTCACAACTTTGGTCAAACGATGTTGTATAAAAATTAAATGTACTGAGACTATTTTGCATAATTGCAAAGCACACTAACTGCTGCTTTGGCTGTTATTCTGCAACCCGGTGGGAAAAGAACATCACACCTGTTCTCTATCTGACCTCCTACACCAGCTTTTTAATCATTCCAAAACATGAACTTCATAAAATATTCACTTGGAATATTTCAAAGGCAACTAATGTTCACTTGATATATGTTTAAGGTTCCACATTACTAGGAATTATTTTTTAAAACTACATTCAATATACCTAAATGATTTTGTCTTCAATGTGGTTCTAATTAAATGAGACCATATGTCCTACTTACTGTTGACCTACTTTTTTCATATTAATAAACAATTCCCTGGGAGTTCTTGGTAACTAATCATTAATGACACAGGTCAACAATTTTTTTTTTTTGTAATCATCAGAAACCACAACACCCTTTTCTAAACCATTTTTTCATGCTGATTTCAGATCTGCTCTCAGTGTTTTTCAGTCACATCAACTTTTTTAATGATTAAATTTTAGTTTGCAATAGACTTGTATGTGTTTTTTATTAAACCGCAGGCACCAATCAAGTAACTGTTTCAATATTTTCAGTGTGAAGTCAGATGGGCGCACACTGTGGCATAGATATAATGATCAGTTTTAGTCAGCTACCGCTGTTTCTTCAAAAACGCTTGTATTATATGCTAATTATATCACTATCATGCAATATATAACCAGCTTCATCACAAAAACTGTACGTGCGGGAAAAACT
>JBBJLS010000128.1:20810014-20820494 GCA_037577275.1 Bryconaethiops microstoma
AAGAGGTCTGGAAATGGTAGGAGAACACTTTGCCACACATAAAACCACTCTTTACTGTAATAATGTTAATTGTATTTTTACATTAGTTTTACATTTAGTTGTCAATGAATAATTGCATCATCCACTGACTTGTTCTAGTGTCCTTCTGTATGTAGGAATTGTTTATTTTTGTTTCTCTTATTCCTGATCCAACCAGAGCAAAGTACAAATGTCATGGAACTTCACAGTGACTCCCTAGACAGTCTGGTCAGTGAAGCACATTGCTTATTGCTGATTCGTGGCTAATTAGCTTGACTACAGTACAGCTGAACCTGTTAGCCTAATGAGCATAGATTACATGCGTCACACGAATGTTGCGCAGTATATTTTTGCCATTTATTACCCAGATTAAACAAAAGACTCCAGACTCTGGCTGGCCTTTCAGACTGCAGGAAGCTGTGTTGTGACCAGGGGGATGCATGCCAGAAATTGTTGACCTCTAGTGAAGCTTTACTGGCTGTATAATTCATCTGACCATGTCAGTGTAATTCACCCATGTACTGTGGATTCTTTTGATAAAATGTTGTTTGAGCTACTATTATTTCATGGAGTAAACAAAGCTCTCTTTTCTATCTTGACTCCAGCAGGACAGGTGTGTGTGGGGGGGCTGGTCTTGCTTTCTGTGGTCCACCCCCTAAAGCAAATGTGAGGGAAGTGGCTTTGGGTTGCTGAAAAGTCAGAAATGTTGTTTATTTGCTCTGGTTCTTATATGAATGAATCAGGTAAGTGAATGCCATGCAATATTTTGTGTTGACTGTTTTTGCAATAATGACCATTATGTCAGAAGGTGATATATAAATGATCCCTCTGACCACTCAGTTCTCGGTCATTGATTGGGGTGTCCTTTGATCATCCTGACCAGTTTCAGATGTTCCAAATGAGTGTTCTGTGGATGCTTTGGATGATTTATGGCGTTCATTGACTTGCAGGCCTGTCTTTAACCATGTCATAGTAAAATATCAAAAACACTTCAACCCTTACTAAGTTTAGCACAGTTGCAACAATTGCCATGTGGTATTTTGCCCTTTTCATAAAATGAATGTTAGGGCTTGTTTGCTCGTTAGTCGTTTTTTCCACTGGATAAATAGGGAATTATGTAATCATTCTTTACACGTGATTCCCCACACACACACACAGCCATTGTACGGTCTATTTGGTGACTTGCCATTCTTAGCCTATAGAAGTGTGACAGTGTAGTGCAGCCGAAGTAGGAAATGTGAAGGGTGACTTGAATATCACTTGGCCAGGCTCATCCTGTTTTGACTGCTGTTTCTGTTAAGGATCATCTTCTTTCTGAGCTGTTTGTTGTTCTTGTGCTGGTCTTGCTCTGGGAAAGGATGAAGACGGCTTGTTCTCTCTTCATATGACTGGAGAACAAAGGAGAGGTTATATTCCAGGTCTTGTGTTGAACTGAAGATGTTCGACAGGCACCTCCTTTCAGCCAACACCTTTGGAATATGCCATCTGTGACGGTTGCATTTCATAGACTGGCCCTTAAAAAGTGAGGACAAAATGTTTGACAACGTTTCCTTTATAATTTGTCAGTCAGTTAAAATATTAAAGGCTAATCAAGATCGCATGTAATGGTTTGTGCCAGTATTGGGAATAATGCCATTGACCCCATATTTTATTCCCTTGTTGTAGGCTTGTCACAAATACTGAAATTTCGAATTCGATACCGATACTAAGGATGGTGCTCGATATTCGATATTATTATCGATACTACAGGGGGAGAAAAAACAAACACAGACACTTTTTAATAAACAATTTAGAGTGTGCTCACGGGACCGTCGCGCCAGTTCTCTGCGGAGGAGAGCTTTGCGACTGGCTTCGTTCGATAGGTTTCGGGGAGCTGGGGGTCCCAGTAAAATTTTGTGGTGCTTGGCAGCGCATTTTTTCCCCGCCCTCCGTAGAGAACAATGGGGGAAGGTTTTTGGGCTAATAACTCCGGATCCCCATGGGCAAACGAGGGCTTGTTGGAAAGGTCTCATGGAGATCTACTGGCATGTCAAGTTTGGCATGGCTGGGTGCTCACGGCTCGGAAAGTCAGTGCTCACGGGACCGACGCGCCGGTTCTGTGGGGAGGAGAGCTTCGCCACCGGCCATGTTTGATAGGTCTGGGGGAGCTGAGGGTCTGTGTGAAATTTTACAGTGCTGGGTTGTTCCCTGGCCGAGCTACGGGGCAAAATGCTGAGTGACAGCCGGGTCGGGACTCATTTAAGGGTGTGTGCCACTTTTTTTTTTTTTCTTTCGTAGAGAGCCAGGGGGAGATCCTCGGGCCTCCAAAGCTCCCCCAAAAGCGCCTCCCCCCCCCTTGTTGTGATGCCAGCAGTCATTATCAGCCAATACTAAGGTTTTCTTTGATGAACATGATATTGGAAGCCAAGTGTTATCTCCTTATATTAACACCTTTTTATCTTTTTTTACTTAATTAACGTGGTCATTTTTGAAGCATGCAATGCTAGCCTTCTAACACACCTAGTTTTGGTCATTGATAGTAGATTCCGTGAAAGATGGCAAATGAGAAATCCTCTCAGGAGGCAGAGGGACATCCCTGATAGCTTTAAATTGGAAATTGCAAATAAAAATATTTCTGTATTGAAACAGTTAAACCCTTATAACCCATAAATAAACCATCATAATTCCTACCCATAACCATGGTACATGGTCCAAACGGTGCTGATTATTAGCTGAAATTGACACTTGAATTTGAACTGTTTTCATGCTGCGGGTCACATGTGCCACAGCTGCTTTGTATATCCTATAGATCAGGATCACACAGGTCTGGGCTACATGTGTGGGATGGGGTGCAGTTGGGCAATGGCAGGGGCAGTGGATTGTTTTTCTTTAAATTCTCTCTACCTCCCCCTCTATCTGCACATCTGGCCAACGTCAAATTATGTAAATAAACCGAAATGGCTTCTACCTTTGGATCTCTAGGCATTAAGCCAAATGGGCAAACACCTCCATCTGTATTTTAGTAAGAAATCCTTTGAGGAGATGGTGCTATATGCTGTTATTTTACTTCTATTGAGTTAAAATGAATGGGTGTTGGGAAGGAAAAAAAAAAAGGGCCGGGTTACAGGGAGGGCTGTGTGCTATCTATGTTTAGATGAAGTGCTGGAGCCTACTGGTGTAGTGTGTGTGATTGTAAGGTATGCGAGCGGGAGCACATCTGGAGGAGGTTTTCAGGAATCTCAGGGGGAGGGGCAGCTCTTACTGTTAGCAAAACACATCGTATGGGTTGTGGAGTAACTGGTGCCTGGTACTGGCCTCAGTCAGGCTGACCCAGTCAGTGAGGAAATCAGACTACATCATCAAGGTCAGGTTCTCTGAGGCACCATAGTGGTGGTGTCCATTGAAACTGCTAAATATGTTGTTTGTTAACCACAGCACTAGTCTTTGTGATATTAATATTGCAGGAATCAAGCTGTTATACAACACAATGCAGGCAGATTCTTACCAATGTCAGAATGTATCAGTCAACACTAAAATTATTGCAGGATTTATTAAGTTGCCATAGAGGCATTTTGCCCATTTTGTGAAGTCGTATTTTCCATCCTCGCAAAGGTAGCTTGCACGCGTGTGATTAATGTCCCTCACTTTCATTGCTGGAAAGTATTGTTCAAGTTTTTGTTCAGAGCCAGTGATCTCTCAACACACTTGGGATGGTTTTCTTTCATTTGAGTAATTTTCCAACCTAGCTTTTCTTGGACACCCCAACGGTGTCTTGGACTGCGTAAAGGTTTCTAATGGCATTCCACTGTCCCCTCTCAGCGTGTCCTAAAGCCTGAGCGCCTTAAATAACCAAGTGGTATAGAATGGCGAGTCCCCTTTGTGTAAGCTACTAGGATCTTTTTCATTCGATTTGACATTGTCAAAACAGACTGAAGCTATTCAGTTTCAAAAATGTGCTTGTACTAGTTGGAAGAATAGCCAAGTTCAGGGTTTCCCTCAAGGATGTGCCGCTGCCAGCAGCTGACCAAATAAAGCTTGGCCCCTGGGAAAGTGAGAAATGAAGGAAAGCCGCTGTTCTCAGACGGGACAAATCTCCACCCAAATCGGCACCTAAACAGGTAGTTTTCAGCTTGTATTTTTAGTACATTTGTGACTTAGTATTACACATGTGCAATGTTATTTATTTGTAGCACTGCGGTGCATAGGATAATTGTATAGGATAATTAGACCTTTATGGGTGGGTTTTTCAGCCATGCATGCCAAGTGTTTGTGTTTGTAAAACCATAAAACCACTGACAGGTAAAGTTAGTTACATTGATTACAGTCATTACAGTGGCTTCTGTCAAGGGGTGGGATATATTAGGCAGCAAATGAACAGTCAGTTCTTGAAGTTTGTGTGTTGGAAGCAGGAAAAATGGGGAACAAATTGTGATGGATTGACAAATGGGTCTTGTGGGGTGTTCTTGTGGTCATGTTGTACCAAACCACTCCAGAACAGGTTTTTCCAGTGAGGTGGTGCGTTATCCTGCTGACAGACCACTGGTATTGGGGAATAGCATTGTTATGTAGAGGCGTACTTGGTCTGCAACAATGTTTAGGGAAGGTGGTACATGTCAAAGTACCATCCACGTGAATGACAGGACCCAAGGTTTCCCAGCAAGCCATGTTCATTGTTTTCATTTTGGTCACAAACATGATGTCAGCAAGCTTGAAGCATAGGGACTCTTGAACTGGTCTCAAACCTCTTCAACTGGACTTATTTTTTTCATTTTTAAACTTGGCTTTTACTGGCTCTAATTCTTCTAAGAGAGACCAGTGGAAGAATTCAAATGCACATTAACTTGGAAATGGCACATAAATATTAATCTATTATATTTATTTTTTTAGCAAGTAATCATGACCGCGTAAAATTACTGTCTCTAGTTCACTGCTCGCTCCTAGATGAAGTCTGATGATCAGTGGAATCGCATGAGTGGTTGTATTTTGGAGAGTAAATGAGGCATATCACAGTCCTTGCTCCCGGCATTTGTTTGGGGTGCAGGGCACACAAAGCGTTCTGTGTTAGATTTTCCCCAGTTTTTCCCACACAGTCTGTAAAGTTAAATGCTTTAATTCATAGTCTTCTACCTAAGCATTTCAGTGCATAATTGAGACTACCAAGAATGCAGGAAGTAACATTCAGGCATGCTGCCTGCATGACCCGTACCATTGTAATCAGAGTTTTCACAGAAACGACTCTGTTGAGCTTGACTTTGATTTTCCTACAACAGCGAAGAAAGAGGTGTGTGTTTGTTTGTGTTTGTTTGTGTTTGTTTGTGTGTGTTTGTGTGTGTTTGTGTGTGTTTGTGTGTGTTTGTGTGTGTTTGTGTGTGTGTGTATATATATATATATATGGGTGTGTGTATATATATGGGTGGGGTGTGGGTGTGTGTGGGGGCACGTTATTCCCAATGCAAATTACATTCAGAGCACTGAAAACAAACTCTGCAGGGTTCTCCTGTTTGGTTTTGCAGTGGGGTTAGCCTAGGTTTGTCAATGTTTTTACATGTTATTCTTAATTTTTTGTCTTTTTTCATGTATGCACTGTCAGTAAATTACACCGATCTTTTGAAACTGTTTTCTTTTCCTCTCTAACCCCTAATCAATGTAATATTGACGCAAAACCTGTTTTATTTAGTCCAGGAATGTGATTATATTGCTATGCGTTTTAAAGGGACTTTCAGCATATTAAAGGGCCAATATAGTCACAATACCAATATTTAGTTCATATTTTACAGCCCTAGTTTTCTCAGTCTCACCAGAATAAATCATCTCAGTGCTTTTATCCTTCCTCTTTTAGTCTGTTAATGATGTAATCCAGAGAATACCCCCATTTATTTTACCATCAGTACCTTTACCACCTGTCTAAAGGTTTTATGTGCACTGAATTTCACTGTAATTGCAGATATTGTCTGAACTGATTTAGTTACATGTGTGTGAGCTGTAGTTTTGCAGCTTGTGTCCCCCAGTGCAGGTTTAGAATAATAATTACAGGATGTTTGTATATCTGATCCGTCAGACTGGGGCGGAAGCAGCAGGCCCTCTGTGGAGTAGTAGTAAGCCCGTGGCGTTAGGAGGATTTTTTTTTTTATTTTTTTATTTTTTTTTTTTTTTGAGGGGGTGGAATTCCAATCATTCCAGCAAGCAGAAGGGACCATCCTGGGAGAAAGGGATCCTGTCTTACTTTGTGACGTAATTGAAATTCCACAGTTTACCTCCAGGATTAAGTGGTTTTGGAAGGACGGAAGTGTTTTTCTTCATTTGAATTATTTAATATTTATGTTACAGGCAATGTTTAATGTAACTTTCGAGCAACCTTTCAGAAAATAGCATCCATATTAATAGGGGTGTATTGGTGCACCGACTTATTGTTATGTAGTGCAAAAATGTGACAAACATCTTTTAGCATCAAACCATGAGCAACTAACCGAGCTGAGTTGGCTGTTACACCCTACATATTAGCAGTCTAGACTGATTGATAAGATGGTTTCCAAAAAGTTTGAATCTTCTGGTTCCTGCTGTGGTCAGGGCTCGGGGCTGATCCAGTTGTCGTTTGCAGGTGTGCAAGATGATGTCTGACGCTAGTGAGATGCTGGCAGCGGCACTGGAGCAGATGGATGGGATCATCGCAGGTAGGTTACAGCACTGCTGGAATAGTACAGCTAGTCACGAATTGATAAATTCTTTATTACGATGCGTTAAGGTCTTATTCAAAGGATGTCCAGCTCTGACATTGCAATTCTTTAATTTTTGCTACAGTGTAATTCTTCAGTGTAATTACAGTGCACCCTTAGTTTTGATCCATAAGATGCACAAATTTTGTTTAATTATCCATCAGGAAAGCAACAAAGTGACTTCTCACAAAAAGGTTTTAAAGTCAGAGGTAGATTAGTGTGCATAATGTATTGCTATTCAAATGTAGCTTATGGGAAAATCCCACAGTGAACGTCCTTCCTCTCGTGCTGTAAGGCGCAGCGTCAGGCCTGAGGAATATGCCTTTCGAATCACTTATCACCTCAGAGGCAGCAGAGGCGATGTGGTGGTTTTGTTTGAAAGGCCTTGCCTGTGAGACACTGCGTCGATTTTTCCACTGGCTCAGCACTGAGGAAATATAATGCTTATTTGCTCTGCTTCTACAACACTGTCCATCTCTGGGAACATCACTCAGAAAGCAATAAGATTTAAGAAAGTATTTGTTTTATGAATTAGAGCTTAGTAGAGCTTGTGCTTTTCCACTGACTCCTGTAATTGCAGAGCTGGACACGCCAATGTTTAAATCATCTGACCTTAATGTCCATAATTGCTCCGTCAGGCCTTTTGGAGCATTGACTTGATGTGTCTAACATTTACTTTCATATTTTTGTGTATTATTTGGCTTTTATTATATTATTGTTATTCACTGATACGGCGACTTTCATGCATTTGAAATGCAGCTCAGTGTAGTTCTAAAAATTGACAGCAATAAGAAGAAAATATTAAAAATGGTCAAATGAGTAACCAAAAATGCACGCATTAAAAAGCAATGATCAAAAATGATTTAAAAACAGTTGACTAAAAATACGGTGGAAGCCTGATTTTATATATATATATATATATATATATATATATATATATATATGTTTTTTTTTTAAATTATTATTATTTACTGGTTATTATTGGTTTTATTCCATACAGTTGGTGCATAATTGCATTTCATTAATTTCATTAAATATTCTGTCTTTCAAGCTTTATTTATTTGTTAATTTGTTTTTTGATCACAATGTAAAAATGTCTAAAGCAGACATTGCCTTTCTGAAATCTTCTGTTAATGGCGGACGTTTGTAGGCTCCAAGGCCATGGACTACTCCAACGGTCTGTTTGACTGCCAGTCGCCCACCTCACCCTTCCTGGGCAGCATGCGGGCACTGCACCTTCTGGAGGACCTACGGGGCGCGCTGGACCTGATGGATATGGAGGAGCGGGAGAGTTTGCGCAGCCAGGTGCCGGACACCACAGCGGAGGGGCTGGTGGAGTGGCTGCAGGGCAAGCTGGTGAGTGAGAGACTTTGTTCAAGCCTGGAATTCGATGTCTGTTTCTCACATGCTTCTGTTCAGTTGCCCTGTAATACATTTATGCTTGACTTCACATAAAAAGTGTTGTCCTTAATAGATTCTATAGATATGTTTATAAAAGTTTGTGGTTGCTGTAATTGTGTCTTGCTGGCACTGTTGCCGGACAGGATCAGAACATACAGTCCAATTATACCGGCAGGTTTGTGTAAATTTCTTCTTGTGTCTCTATTGTGGTAAAATGTTTCTCAGTACTTGTGTGAAGCTGTTCAGCATATCTTTGGAGGGCCTTCATCCACATTAGTGGACACGTGCATACATTTCCAGTAAGGTGTTACCTCTTAACCCCTATAGTGTGTTACGATTACAGCCTCAGACCTGTTTATTCCCTTTCTAGCTAATTAAGTCCTTGGTTGCTTGATCCAGCAAGACTGATGATAGAGTAGAGAAAATATCCACTTCGATTTAGAAAATCTTGGTTTAAAAAAAAAAAAAGTAATTAAGGCTTTTAACTTTCAGAATGTTCGGATGATGGTAGTTCATGTTAAGTGTGTTGGGGGTTTTTTTTGTAATTATCTGTTGTCCATACACTCTCAGCATCTGCAGTTACTGGATTACTTGAGTCAGAAACCACAGGAGACCAAAGTTGAGACACGTGGCTGGCTTTTATCAGACTGTCTATCCCAGAAACAGTTTAAATGTTCTATTAATTTCCTTGACATTATTGATAGTCGTGGAAATGTTCCTACTTTTGCAACAGTATGAAGCTGCACCAGCAAAATGGAGCAAATGCTATGACTCTCTATTAATTTACCATGATTATTTGGCAAATGACATACATGAGATTACATGAGATTCCCAGGAATGTGTTCACTCAGTGTGTGTCCTCTGCTGGAAATCAGTCCTGGGCCTGAACTGTATTTAGGCTTAATCTGTATCTGGATTGCTTTCAGTGTGTTTGGTGATGTGTAGAGTGACTCGATTCAGTGTTTTTTGGAAATGCATTTCATTCTCTTTGTCTGTTGGTGCATGCTGTAGGTCTCTGTGCTCTGATTATGAATGTGTTTTGGCCGGCCCTGTTCACTTTCAAGGCTAATTTGATTTGGGTCAGGAACACTTTTATGTGGCCTGACCTGCATGTGCCCTGCCAATAGTGCTGCTGCAGCCAGACCACTGCTGATGTGTCGGTTAACTGTTTACCTGCTTTTTGGGGGTTTTTTTTGTTGAGGCTAAATGCAATTTAATAGTGTTGTCACATGTGTATAATTAGTATCTTGCATCTCTTATTATAGTTTGTGCTGGCCATTCATTTTAAAATACTTTATGCTATTTTTTGTTTATTAGTAGATCAAGGGTTATAAGTTATTACCTTTATCCTTGGCTTTGCTAGTTTGTTGGAGGATAACTCCAATATGACCAGCTGCTTGCCTTGGAAAAGTTTGTGAAGGTGGGTGTGTGGATTAAGATCAGTTTCCCCTTTACTGGTTTTTCCATATCTAACATAAGTCAGACTCACTGTATGAAATTTCCACCCTTGTGTGTAGAAACGTGAGCTGCATGTGAAAATCATTTAAAGCTCCACATATCTATCTCTCTCTCTCCCTGTCCACCTCTCTCCCCACCCTCACCCCCTCTTTATTTCTCTCTCTCCTTCCCCTCACTCTCTTTCTCATGTTATACTCGTTCAAGCTTGGAAAATCTCGTGACTCCACATTCTCCCACATGTGATTTCTCTCTCAGTCCTGTTTTGACTTGCCTGTATATGGGGACGTAATCCTCATGGGTCATCTTACTGTGTACTGCTGGCTTCTGAAAGCTGCTACAGAGAGCGAGAGAGAGGGAAGAGGGATAGATACTTGAAATGATTTTCACATGCAAGTCACATTTCTGCACACAAGGGTGGAAAAGTATCCTTAAGAAAACAAAAAAGAAAGCACTCAATTATCTGGTTGTTTACATTTTTCTTTTTTGCCATTTTTACTTTTGGTTATTTGGCACTGCAGTTAGGATTCCAGAATTTTTGAAAAAATTTTGATATGGATAACAAATTGCAGTAATTATTGCAGTAATTGATACCAAAATTATGCTATACAAAAACACCCAAAATAGAATTAAATTGCTTAAATAATGTCTTATTTTAGAAACCCTTTCACTAAATATGTTACAGCTTGTATAGAAGCAGAATGTGTAGTTGTTGGCTGTTTGAAACAACATTGTAACACTGAATGTGTTGAACTTTGAATGTGTTGTGTGACGCACTATTTTAGTTATTATGATTAGGAGTAGTGTTCTTATGGGTTATACCAGTTAAAGTGGAGCTTGTTTATCCGGGAGCTTGAAGTGGAGAGGGTGAGTAGCTTTAAGTACCTGGGGGTCCACATCAGTGAGGACCTCAC
>JBBJLS010000128.1:20841176-20851838 GCA_037577275.1 Bryconaethiops microstoma
AAACCCACTGCTGATATAAACAGATTCAAACAATTTTCATAGGTGCCTAAAACTTTTGCACAGTACTGTATGTATATATGTATGTATGTATATATATGTGTGTGTGTGTGTGTGTGTGTGTGTGTGTTAGGGAATACAAGGTTTTTGTCCCAAAATTTACGATATATAAATTACATCTTTTGTGACATCACAAATACAGTCAGTTCAAAACAGGCAGCTCAGTTGTAAGGACTTTGGAGCTAGCGGTGTGTTTTGATGCTTAAACAATGTTTACACACTACATGAAACTGTGTTATTTCAGAAAAGCATGAAGAATTCAGTTTTCTGTAATAACTCATATGTGTATGAATATATGAACAGGTGGTCGGGCGGAATGAATCAGCCTGCATATAACAGATTTGCATAATGTCTGATGATTTAAAACAATTGCCCTATTATACCATGTTCTTCAAATGTGTGCCGTTTGTTCTAATGTTAATTATTCAGATGTATTGCATTAGCATAATGATGTTTTACTCTGATAGGAGGAAAATGTGCATGGCTCACCCTGACAGCTTAAGGTTTCCAGGCAACCATCGGCCAAGCAGGAGCGTACAGCAGAAACTCAATTAAAAGGCAGGAGTTCAGTAGCTGAGTTTGATGCTGCTCTCCATGGTCTTCACACACACTCTGTACAACAAGGCCACATTAAACGGTAGGTTATGCTGATGCGAAGCGATTGAAATGAGATTTTCATCGTGTAGCCACCGTGCACTTTACTCGCCGAGGCATTTCATTAGACACAGTTCAAGAGCTCAGCTATGAGTCTTTCTCCTGTTCGCCGCGGTCTCTGTCCTTAACATGTGTTTCAAAAACAACAAAATAATGAGAAAATCTGAAAGATCACTGACCCCACGCCATCATCTAAAGCTCTAAACTGCCTGGTTCTTGGTCGCCAAACTGACAAATGGTAACCAAAAGACCTACAGTAAGACCTAATTGAATTAATTATACATAAGCTCATCATCCATCTGTGATTTCATGTCATTTTCTAAATCTGAGCAATATCAAACACAGACTATAACATTCATGTTTATTCATGTATTTTTGCTATTTCATGTTTTTCAGTGCTGTAGCAATGCCTACACATCTTTTGCTGCCAGTCAATTGTAAGGCAAACCTAAAGAAGAGCATATCTGTGACCTTCTCCACGTTTCAGATTCCAGCTACATAACTGTTGCTTATCACAGTACTATATGTAGCTTAATGTAATGAAAACGATCTGGATAAGCTCACAATAAAGTGTGCTTCAAAATAGTCCAACAGGTAGTTTATCAGATTGACTTAATCTAATCTTAATTGATCTTAACTGCTTCAACAGTTTTGGAATTTTCAGTACTGAAGTGAAAAAGGTTTTCTCTCTCTCTCTCTCTTTAACATATCCTACATTTATGCTATTCACATCAGGTTTGCTCAATACTTTCTTCTTTTTGAAGCTCAACTAACTCTAAATCTGATTTTTTAAAATTTAAATTAATAATATCTTTAAAACCGGTGACCATGATTATTCTGAGCTCTGTTAAACAACAGTGAACAATGTACAGTGAGCTTCATGTCTTGAGTATGATAGATTATTCCCAGGATGTGGGATGCTGAGAGCATCCACTTATTTTAGACATAAAACTGTGTTCTCAATTTAAAAAAGGTATAAACCGAGCTTTTAATGCACACACAGGTAATGATTAGTCAGATGTTGTGAAGATGGGGTGATGATGAGGATCACAGTATCATACTACAGAATCCATTCTATACGTACTGTCGATTCCCAGTTTTGTCCACAAGGGGCGCCAAAAGCCCAGTTTTTATTTATTTGAGAAAGTTGCATTTCTTTTACATAAGTGGGTAAATAAGTGATTCTACAGACTGATTATAGGTTAAGACAATTACTGCCGTTATTGCAACTTAGCAGGATGGAAATGAATAGTTCAGACCTGCAAACTGAAATAATTCTGTTATAACTGTGCATTACATAATTGATTACTGGTAGCCTGAAGCTTGCGTCCTTTATTGTAAGATATTGTGCTTTGTGAGTGTAATCTTTTACAGAATGACCGAATTTAACACCCTCCCCCCGACACACACACACACACACACACACACCTAAGTGAGCCAAAACAGAATGCTCCAAGTAAACCATTATATAAATATGAATATATGAATATCAGCCTGATCTCCCAGCTGCAGTGCGTTCCTTCTTCATTGTAATGCAGCACAGCTCAACAACACAGAGGATGCAGAGACAGACTGAGCTCCAGGAGCACAGCACAGCCTCCAGACATAAGATCTTCTGAGAAATGACACTGTTTTTGGGATAAGCCGTGTTACCCCACAAACAATGGCCGTACAGAATGCACCATGAATATAAATAGGTCATGTTTTGGTCTGAAAGGTCAAAAATGTACATCCAAAACATTCAGACACCTGCTCATCCCGCTTCTCTTCTGAGTATTAGGGTTTTAATACGGGGGTTTGTACTGCAGCAGCAGCCTCCACTCTTCTGGGAAGGCTTCACATCACACACTGTGACGACAGTGCTGTGATTGGATTCAGCCTTTGGTGAGATGGATGGTAATGGTGGTGATTCACCCCTCCAACTCATCCCAGAGGTACTGGATGGAACTCCGTCTTTCGAGAAAATGAAGTTCCAGCTGCTCTACAGCCCAATACTGTGGGTGGGAGGAGGAGGGTGTGTGTGTGCAACCCTCCAGCCGAGGCTTGGCATTGGGCATGGTGGTCTATGGTGGTCTTAGGTGATCCAGAGGGTCCCAGATTACACGACTGAATTCCAGTGCGAACAACACAAGCCCCTTAAAGAGCCCATTCATTGAAAGAGGTGTCTGGTTAAATAGGTTAGTGTATTTGGGTCTCTAGGCTAGATCACATTTTCCTGCCCTCATTCTTCTTAGCAGTCTGACTGACCCGCAGTCTCACGGACGATGAAATGTCACACATCCCACCCAGAAGGTGGTCGGTCACTCTCGCGCTCCTCTGATTCTCGTGTCGTTTTGTCCGCCATAAGCACCGCAACAGATGAGCAAGGCGAAGTCCTGCCTTCTCCGTCACGCTTCACTTTTCCAGCCTGTTGGTTGGCTGTCGGCTGCTCTATATTTGCATAGCCCCGCCCTACCCTCCCCTCCCCCGCTCCCGCCCCGCCCCATCTCTTTCCGCCGCAGTTTTGCAGCGCGTTGTTTCGCGGGGAGCTCGAGCTCACCACAGTCCCGCGCGCCAAGTTGGAGACAGAGAAAAGTGGAGAAAACGGAGAAAATAAACACCCACGTTGCAGCGGTCGTGCTTGAAAGGAGAGGGAAGAAGGAGGCGCACGCGAAGAGGAGGTTTTGTGGTTCGTACGTGGGTTTATTTATTTTTTATTTATTATTAATTTTTTTGGTCATTGATTTTGTGCTCCAGCGCGCGCCGCCGTAAAGCCCCGTGCATTATGAGGCGCAGCCATGGCGGGCAAGGGTAAGACGGGCGCGAGGACGCTGGAGGACTTAACGCTTGACTCCGGTTATGGTGGCGCGGCGGACTCCTTCAGGTCGTCCAGCGTGTCGCTCTGCTGCTCCGACGCGCACCTGTCGCACGCGCATGGCGGCAACTGCTGGCATCTGACCGAGTCCATGCACAGCAGGCACAACAGCTTGGACACGGTGAACACCGTGCTGGCGGAGGACGCGGAGATCCTCGAGTGCTCGGGCCAGTGCGCCAAGCTGCCCGAGCTGGAGGAGGTTCCGTGGAGCCTGGATGAGGTGGAGGGCGCGCTGCGCAGGGACGAGGCGCTGGCGCGCGCGCCGCCGCCGCCGCCGGACGTCGTGGAGCGGCTCTCGGCGCTCGTGAGCCGCGCGCTGGTGCGCGTGGCGCGCGAGGCGCAGCGCCTGAGTCTGCGTTACGCCAGGTGCACGCGGCACGAGGTGCAGAGCGCCGTCAAGGCCGTGCTCTCGTGGACCATCTCCGTGAACTGCGTGGCCGCGGCGCTCGGCGCGCTCTCGCTCTACAACATGAGCACGGGAGACCGCTTCCGCCGCGGGAAGTCCGCGCGCTGCGGCCTCGTGTTCTCCGTGGGACGCTTCTTCCGCTGGATGGTGGACAGTCGCGTGGCGCTGCGCGTCCACGAGCACGCGGCCATCTACCTGACCGCCTGCATGGAGAGCCTTTTCCGTGAAGTGTGGGGCCGCGTGCTGCGCAGCACCAGCCCCGGAGCAGGAGGAGCGGGAGGAGGAGGAGGAGGAGGAGGCAGCTGCAGCGGCACGCTCACGCACAAGGAGGACGGAGGAGGAGGAGGAGGAGGAGGAGGTGCAGCCAAGATGAGCGTGGAGGCGCTGGAACAGGCCATTAACAACGACTCGGAGCTTTGGGGGCTGCTGCAGCCCTACCAGCACCTGATCTGCGGAAAGAACGCGAGCGGTGAGTCCTCACACTGGCCGCGGAGCGCACGAGCGCATTCTGGCTTTTAGGGGGGCTTGGATGTGGCACCTTGGAGTAAAACATTTCAGGAGGGCTTCGGGGGGGGGACATCAGGTCACTGGGTTCACTTTCAGGAACTCTTGGAAGTAGAGCTAAAAGTTAAAGAATACATACACTGTGTGCTTACACATATATTAACACACTGCGGTTACAGAGAAGTCAATTTTATAGATATATCTATCCTGGACATACACAACATCCGCACCTACCATATAGGTGCATATTGCAGGATTACGGTCATGCCCTACCTGTTGCTGCACAATTTATCCACCCCCTTCTACCCCCTCCATCACTGGCAAGAAACCACAATAGGATCATGACTGATGTAAGTGTTAGAAACCCTCTCACACACACAGGTTGAGTTAGTCACAGGACTACAGTTGGATGGGTATGTTTGGTTGGTGGAACATTCCCAACCCAGGAAAGCAGAACTAGGAATGAAAGTATATGTTCACAGTGTTCTTACACGTATGCAATCGCGCCTCTACCTATGCTGACCAATTTCAACATAAACACCAGCCATATAGGTGGATTTGTAGGTTTACAGTCATTCCTGTTGCTGTATTGATCATTTCATGAAGTGCAGTTTGTAAGTTTGTAATTGACTGTAATTGCACAATTGATCAGCTACTCTCAAAGCCGTTTATCAAGAGAAAGAGACCACCACCGATGTCGTTGACCTTTCGGACTGTAGCTCAGCTTTTTGCATGCACTAGAGTAAATCATCCTCTAGCCCCTCCTCTGTGTTTAGGCTCTGGCTACCAGACTTCAGCTGGATGGATATTTGTAGTCAGTTTGGTTTGGTGGACTTTGGTTGGTGAGGTGCGTGAAAACCTTAGCAACACTACTGTTCCTGATACGCTTATACCACGCATTAACGTGCCACTATCATGTTGATCTTATTGTTTTACTGGGTCCACCACCCAAAAAATCTGGTCAGCTGTATTCCTACAGGATCTTCAAAGAACTCTGTGATGTGAGAGTGGAGTGGTGTCAGGTTTTCCAGGACCACTCTTAATATTTTTTAAATGTCAACTGATACTAGTGTGCTCTTCCTAAATGAGTAAAATGACAGTCTGTAGTCAAATTCAAATGTCTAATACCTTACATCCTATAAAGCGTTACACACTGCCCATAGTAACTAGCTCATAGATTCATTGTGCCTTATGTCCTATAGCTGTTGCCAGTTCCAGTCTTGGAAACCCACTGTATTGCACAGGTCCAAGTATTCTCTGCTCCATCACACCTGATCCAGCCCATGAGGAGATTAATAATAAGTCTGTGGACCAGAAGTATTGAGGCAGAGAATAGATGTATTGAGGCAGAGAATCTCAACTCCAGTGAGTCCCCCAGACTGGAGTTGAGATCTACCTTCCTATAATGCCTAAACCCACCTCACTGGAACTTCAGTGAAACGATGACCCTAGACGTAAAAGTAGTTAAAAACAAAATGAGCAAAAATATCAAGTCTGAGAACTCCAGAAGGAGGAGAGATTCCCAGTAGTGCGGTGGCACTTCTTTATACGTTGAGGACCTAATAGCATATAAGCTAAAGGTTAGATCCTAGGAAACAGGCAACAGCCTATTAAAGGGTGTCGAATAAAATGTTAAAGCTTGAAAGTGAGAGGTGCGAGGAGCTGAAAAGCCGTCCAGGTACTGAGCCAACAAAAGAGAATAAAATTCAAGGATTAAGGATTAAATTAAAATGACTGAAATCGGACCCAAGGAATAAAGTAGTGGTGGAAGTATAATTTGAAAATACTTGGAATGGTACAATGCCATCGAAGGCTTGCATGTATCTGGGTAAAACGGGACTGTTTTCTACCAGCCTCTGCTGTCAGTTGTTGTCATTTGCGTGTATGATATTTGAGCATTGGGTTTTTTCAGTGTGTACCACACGTCACGCTGTTATGATTTATTCACGTAGTTTGCCACGCCACTGACCTCAGTGTCAGTCTAATTTGAGGTGAGTCAACGCTGACTTGGCAAAAGAGAGCACACAGCCCCATCAAGTAGGCTTCTCTCGAGGGACGCCTGAAGAAGTCTGGGAACAGCCTTTCAGCACATTTCCCTCATGCTGAAACATTTTGTCAGAGTACTGTTACATCTTTCCTAATTAGCCTCATGTCCGTGTGCCCCGTCTGTATCGTGCCATCGATAAGGACACTCATTTTAGCTCATTTTCCTGTGCTAGAAAACCTTTTTTTTTCCCATAATTCATTGACAATTCAAGCCATGAGGCAGTTACTGAATACCATGAATAAACTTGTGAAGTAATGAAAGAATATGTTGCCAAAGCTGTTCTTATGAACATTTATCCAACGACTGAATGCTGGAGCAACACAGTAAAAGTAGTTTGTCTCTAAACTGTGATGTTTCATTAGTTCAACCAAAAAAACATGACTTAATGTGGTAACAAGCAGTTGAACTGTTTTTACTGAAGTCAGTTAAATTCGCCGATTAAAAGAAGCCAAGATAAATAAAAGCAACATTTTACATTAAGTTAAATAACATGTCTAATCACTTCAACCTTCTGCCTCACCTTTTTACCTCACAATCTTCCTTTTGGAAATTGAATCCCATCACTGAAAAAATGAATTACGCTTCTTGAAAAGAATTCCTAAAATATTCACGAGGTTCAAGTTCACATATTCTGCCAGACATGCTTACTGACAGAATTTCGCAGCTGCCCAGTGGCTTCTATTGTAAGTGTGTTTTCTGTTGTGTTTTAAGTTTAGGGTCAAGCACTGAAATGATTGCTCATGATAATCAACAGACAGTGTAGACAGTGAAAAACACTGACATTCTCCTTTAAATCTATGTTCTAACAGTTTGTGAACTGTTTTCCTTTTCACTTGTCTTGTCTTTTCCTTATGCAAGTGTATAATCTTCTATCTAATCTCCTCAGAAATCTCTCATTCAGTCATTTTAGATGCACATAAGAGAGAAATGTGTGAGGCAGCTGAGGTGTGTGTGGGTAGCTGCTGGTGTGACTACGTGTTTTACTTGGAGGAGAAGGTATTGTCAGTGAAAGCTTAGGGAGCAGCTTTTGTTTAAAGGACAATACTGTAACAGGTTGGGTTGTCTTCTGTTATAAATGTGTTACAGGTTTTCTATTCTCTTCCAAGTTCAGAGAAATGTTTTGAATTGAATGTGCGTAGTAATCAACTAGGATGAACAACACTGATGTACTCTTTTGAAATCTGTATCTGTTTTAAGCTAAATTTACCCATGGTGTCTCTGTGACATTTTCTGTGAAGGAGTAAATCCTCGTTTCTGTTGCGCTTCTGGCAAGGCCAGCAACACCTGCAGCATGACGTCTGTTTGGAGCTTCTTTATACATTTGGATAGTAGAACAGGTGTGATCTCCACAGTGGCCAGTGCTGCATGTTGTGTTGCGGAGCTCTTTCACCCACCTGTTGCAATAGCAATGCATTTTATTTCTCAGTTCTTGCTGTAATGGGGGCACGTTTCAGCATAATTATTTATGCTCTTCACATCATAGGCTGTACACGTCTTGCATTTTGCAGACCTGGTGTTACTTCAGTCATTACTGTTGTGCAGAAGTCCTGCTTTGCTATAAAGTGAAATATGAAAAAAGTTTCATCAGGTATCAACCGAAACACTCTGTAATCCACAGTTGCAACTTCTTGTTAGCTATGGAGGTTCTTAAAATACCCACATTGCTATTCCTGTCACTGTCTCTAGTGTTGACACAATCATCTCATCGTTTGCTGGGCCGCATTTCAATGCTTCAAAACAAACAGTCGCCTACATTAGCACTGATTATACTGTTGATTTATTCTGACCTCTTGACTGTGATCTAGTTGGCATTCAGTTAAATCTATAAACAAGGCGATAATTATGATGTGGATTGCTGATACGGATCATAGATTCTATTAAACGGTGAGGTCCGCACACCTCTCTGACTTTGAACACTGCCCTCTAGTGCACATGTTCACATGGTGTGGAAGCATGTTGGCAGACTCCTACACCACTGTCTGAGCACAACGCCTACACATATGTGAAGATAAGCAGACATAAAGAAATTAAATTAACCTTTAAAGTTGGTTGTATTACATGCGTTACATCTGCACATTTCAGGCCCTCGATTTTGAAATGTCTTTTTATAGTTGAACGATGGACAGAAACACCTGCAGATCTTTTTTTCAGATTTAAAGCCAGAGGGGAACTTGATTTCCTCCTACCTTTTGAATGTGAAAGCTTTCATTTCTGTTTGTCTGAGGGAACAGTTTTAGTGGTCCGCCATGTCTTGTAAAGATTTCAGGAGCCCTATTTTTTTCTATTTTCTAACTCCTGTTGTTTTTCACTTTCTTTCACTTTGCTCTTCTTTATACAAGTGGATGATCTAATCTCCTCATAAATCTGTCGTTTAGTCATTAGATGCACAAGAGAGACAAATGTGTGAGGCATGGGAAAATGAATAACTTGTACTTCATGGCTGATCTGACTGTAAATGAAATGAAATTATTTGTGTGCTTTTAAAGGACAGTACTATAAATGCAAAGAGACAGTTATTATGAATAATAAAATATGCATGTAATCTATATGTATACTACATACAACAAAGATGACCCATGATCAAAATTTTAAATCTACTTTATTGAAAGAACAGCCAATTCAGTGCTTTGTGCAGGCCAGGAATCCATGTTATCATGCAGTAAAGCAGCTCTTTTCTGTGTAAAATGTCTGTATCTGTTTCTCGTTTGGAGCTTGAACAAAGTTCATGTACAGATAAAAGTTGCTACGATTCAATAGTAGTAACACAGTTGACTCTAACGCCTTCTTAACAGGTAGGCGCTCATATCACTTCCTCCGTGGAGGGGCCGCATTATCTACCCCTAGCACCTGCTGTAGATATTGTGTGTTTTATCAGAGAGGGAGATTTATAACTGGACGATGCTGGCAACAGCAGGAACTTTTTTGCTGTTATTATTTTTGCCTGCCCCCTGGAGTATTCACAGATGACTCGACAGATTGCCATCTTTCCAAAGCTTAGATGTGAGCGCCATTTTTGCCAAGACTGCATTGGATGCTTTTTAATGTCACCACGACTTTGGAGAGAATAAGGTAAAATTCTGAAGCCATTTCACTCTTCTCAAGAGCTCGCCATATACTGGACTCTTATTTTTCATGCGTTCACTCTTGTTTCTCATGCGTATGGACCACATTCATTTCAACAATGTGCACAAATATAGAAGGTCCTGGGCATGGTGTTTTAGTTCTGTTTGTTAGAAATTGACCTTCTATATCCATACTTTATGTTCTTCATAACTACTGTTGCAAGGTTGAATGAGCTTTACAGAACAGTGGGAAAATTCTCTAATGAGTAGAGCACAACTCAGAAGCTCATTTCAGTGATTATTATTTTTTATGTGCCTGTGAAAAGTCACTGTAAGGCTTGATCAGGTGTAGCTTTTTTCTTGTGTATGTGTATCCATGAGGTTCACCTAATAATCAGTGAACTGCAGGGGACAGTTACAATGTAAGCAGGGATGCAGAGTACAGTCTGCGTCCTTTTTTTATATATTTCGCAAAACAGGTCCTGGAGGCACCCTGCCCTGCATGTTTGAATGTTTTCACTGCTTTTAATTCACCTGATCCAACTAATCAGCTCATTAGCAACCCCTCACTGAGCTGAGGTGGGTTTCTTAAGCAGGAAAAACACTAAAATGTGCAGGGCAGGGTGCCTCTTGGACCAAGGCTGAGAAGCACTGGTGTATTATAATAGCAGTATGATGTGTGGCAAAAAGGTTGTGTTAAATGAGCATTGCAGGGTTTCGCTTACATGGATCCTCTATACCAAACCCGCAATATCACATTGTACATAACGCCATGCATGTGTGATACAAAGCCCCGTACATTTTGTTAATCCCCCCTCCCCATTCGATAAGGACACAGCCAAGTTGTTGAAGGCATATTGGCATATTGTCATAATTGAGTTGCATATAGCGGCTAGCGACAAGTCAATATTGAGTGTTTGTACCTCCTGCCCCCATATACAATAAAAAGTGTCAGCCCTCCACCCCACCCAGCATGTCCGCTACCACCACAAATATTCAACTCAATTCAATTCAATTTTATTTATATAGCGCTTTTTACAACCAGGTTGTCACAAAGCAGCTTTACAGAGTCCAGGTC
>JBBJLS010000128.1:20851938-20883123 GCA_037577275.1 Bryconaethiops microstoma
TATCACAGCAAGTCTTCCAGGTCCTGAAGCAGCAAAACAGCCCCAGACCATCACACTATCACCACCATATTTTACTGTTGGTATGATGTTCCTTTTGTCTCGTCAGTCCAGTATTTTCCCAAAAGTGTTGGGGTCATCAAAATGTTTTCAGGCAAAAGTGAGATGAGCCTTAATGTTCTTTTTGCTCAGCAATGGTTTTTGTCTTGGCACTCTGGCATGCAGGCCATTTTTGCCATGAACACTGACCTTAACTGAGGCAAGTGAGGCCTGAAGTTCTTTGGATGTTGTTGTGGGATCTTTTGTGACCTCTTGGATGAGTCGTCGCTGCACTCTTGGGGTGATTTTGGTCGGCCGGCCACTCCTAAAATGGTTCATTGTTCCCGTTTTCACCATTTGTGGATAATGGCTCTCATTGTGGTTCGCTGGAGTCCCAAAGCTTTAGAAATGGCTTTATAATCTTTTCCAGACTGATAGATCTCAATTACTTTCTTTCGCATTTGTTCCTGAATTTCTTTGGATCTCGGCATGATGTCTAGCTCTTGAGGATCTTGGTCTACTTCACTTTGTCAGGCAGGTCTTGTTTAAGTGATTTCTTGATTGAGAACAGGTGTGGCAGTAATAAGGCCTGGGTGTGGCTAGAGATATTGAACTCAGGAGTGATGAACCACTGTTAAGCCATGTTTTAACAGGGGGGGCAATCACTTTGTCACACAGGGCCATGTAGGTTTGGACTTTTTTTCTCCTTTAAAAATAAAATCCTTCACTTATAAACAGCATTCTTTGTTTAATTGTGTTGTCTTTGATTAATATTTAAATGAGAAATTAAAAATGAGAAATCAGGAAGGGGGCAAACACTTTTTCACACCACTGTATGTGATTACCTTGCTAACCACCGCGCCCAAACATAAACAACCAGCACGAGGACGAGGGGGCATGGCGGATGAGGCCAAACGTCACAAAAGCAAAAAAAAAAAAAAAAGGGAGGATATCTCCCGTTTCTGCGAATGTGCGGTCGTTTCCGCAAACAATTATTGGTTCGGTTCTCAGAAAAAATCTGCGAGAGACTGAAGCCACGACTGCTGAAACGACTGTTCTGGCCGTCCAATGTGATGCATATCCATCTCCAAAAAGTTCCAGACCATTGCCCGATATGATTACATTTGAAGGTCGTTAGAGGAAGAGAACAGAGTTAACTCTGAAGATCACATTTTCACGTGGAGTTCTGCGTGCTTACTGCAGCCACGATCCAGCCTCAGTCTGTTTGCACTGCTCCAGGCCAGGTGGTGGTCCTAAACAAACTCAACTGTTCCAAATCCTGTCAGCCCAGATTCCCACTTCAAGTTGGCAATTTGAAGATCTGGATCTCTTGTGCAGTCTGAAGTGCTGTTCCCTTGCCTCTGATTCCTTTCAGTTATGTAAAAGATTCCCGTAGACAAGTGGTCGCACTGCTACAGAGTACTGTCATGTTGACCTTTGCATTACTAATATCAGAAAGGTTACAATGAGCAAATTGCGCCGAAAACAAGTCTCTACGTGTATTTTTGTAAGTCCAGTAATTCCTGTGATCAAATATGAACAAACATAAATTATTAGTTAAAGTTAATACATCTGTAAGGGTGGACAATATGTCAGAGATGAGTGACAAATAAAGGAAGAAACAACATAAGGTGTTCAACATATGCCACTAGAACAGCCTCAGTGTGCCTTGATGTAACTGGAAATTATGAGACACTTTTCTTCTAAACCATATTTCCTCAGTTGGTGTTGATGATGGTGGTGGAGATTATCATGTAAAAATGTTCTACAGTTGCTGAGATCTAGTAAATTAAAGCCAGAGTTGATGATTTACATAATCTCCATTCTCTTTAAACCATTCAGTGACTGTCCTTGGAGGCATTGTCTTTCTGGATAGAGCCACCATCAGGATAAAATTATTTCCTCGTTGGATAAAGATGATGAGTCAGAATAACGTTATTGATTCGCAGTAAGCCTTTCTTCTAAGGGGACAAAGTGGACCCAACTGATGCCAGCAAATTGCATAAAAGACCCACCAGATCCTGTAGGAGTCAAGCATTCAGGCCTTTATCGTTCTGTTGGTGTACACCACACATGCACTCACCCACTTGCGGAGAATGTGGTGAAGGATGACTCATCTGATCCTATCAGTATTTTCCATGTTTCTGTAAACCAGTACCTGCGGTTTTCACACCACTGACCTCTCAGCATGGTCATTTGTCTTTGTAATGAGGGGTTTAAGCTCTACAGCTCTAACACCTCTTACTCTGTGCTATTGTGGATGGACTGTTTGTGCAGACCCAGTCTGATCACATCCTGCCTTGACATTTTCAGTCACTTGAAGAACAGTTGCTGTTCTGTTTTTATCTACACAGCTCACTAATATCACGTCTACTGAATGTCTGCTTTTCCACTACAGTTTCCGAACCAGTTCACTGACGTCTTTCCCCAAGATCCTAATGTAGATGTCACTATTAAAACATTGGCCAGTTGAGCGGTCTTTGTGACTGAAGGTCTTCACCTGTGCCCCAATAATAAACCTTGTTTAAGTCACTTAAATCTTTTTCTCTTCTTTTTCCTCTTGATCCAAAATCAAGGTCAGCCAGCTTGCTCTAATTTTATAGCTGTCACTGGGGTTAAACTGGGATTTGTTATGAGTTGGTCTCTGATTAAAATCTTTAAAATGATCTTTTTTTTCCCCTTTTTTGCCATTAATAATAGCAGATAATTGGCTGATATCCAGCAGGTCTTACTAAGTATGTTATGCAGTTACCCTTTATTGTTTGTTGTTTTCAGGCCCCCTATAATTGGTCTAAATAATGACTTTGACATAATTTATGATGATAATAATAAATTTTCATCATATTGTCCCTCCCTAAATGATAATGATGGCTAACAATGTCAGATCAAGGATTCACTAATGTCATTTTAATATTTGAGTAATACTGTAATCACAATATAATTACAGTATAAAACTGAGGTGATTTATCTGCAGAGAAGAATTTGGAGCCCTCACAGAAATGGGCAGATTACCTTTAACCAAGCTTTTTTTTCAGTTACCAGAATAATCTTCATTTCATTACATTTCATTTCTGCAAAGAGCTTGCAGCAGTGGGTGATTTTGTGCATGGGAGTGCTTCACTTAGAGCACCTGAGTGCAGCAGCACACGCTGTGTGTATGACTCATCTGCCCCTGACAATATACCCTTATGGTTGAATCAGATTGCACATGATTTCAGCTGATGATGTGGAGGTCATTTACAGAAAATATCAAACATAGCCCTACTCCAGCATCCAGCTGCTGTTCAAAGTGATGTCATATGTGGTTTGGCCTGATATTTAGCAGTCCTGGTTTACAGAGCTCTGCCACTGCCCCTCAGTTTTATGCACAGCCAATGACTTTAACCCATAAAGGTTAAGAGCTATTACCGTTTAAGTACTGAACAAATATGTAATTGCATATTTAATTATGTACTGAGGTATGTGACAAATTACATTCACTTTCCGTTAACATATCGACCATCTTCACATTTTTTTGTCATTTTTGAGCAGGAGGGGTTTTCTATCAGAAATGCTTGTATGCACAACAATAACTTCATCAAATTGAAATCAGAATAGCTTATACTTCAAAACACAGAAAGTTTAGGGGTTTAAATAGAATGTCACTGCTTGTTTTAAAGAATAGAAAGGGAAAAAAATCATTTAGAGGTACAGGATGCTTGCAATAACTGTGTCTGCCTAGGGTTAACTGTCATCTAACCATCAACAAAACCTCAGAGTGAACCCTGAACCTAATCCAGTTTTATTCATTTACACGCTGAGAGTTTCGTATGTGAACATCCTGAGTAGTTTTATGAGCCTATAATTATTTAATGGACATCTGGATTAAATTGGGTCGGAATAATACAATATGACACTCTGGCACCTTCATATGGATTATAGTTTCTATATGAATTGGACTATTAATTGATTCCAGCCTCTGTTCTGACAGGTCTTCTAGTCTAATATCATGCTAAATCTCCCTTATGAGCTATCAAAGAGCCGTTGACTTCAAGGTCAAGAGCGATCATAATCAGTGCCCAGTAAAGACTGTACCAGAGATCCTAATGGCTTGGAATGGAGTTGGAATGGTGATTTTACTAAGCATGACATGAAATGAGAGTTAGATGTAGAAATATGTTAATTCTAATAGTTATCAAGTTATTATCGTACGCAGAGACTTACCTACTTCATCTAAAAATGTGACAGACCTTTTTCTGTGTAAAACAGGGACGGCACAACTGTTGATTTTTAAAAGTTAATTAGTCGTTCAAAAAACGTAGTGAACCAGTCCACACAGTGGACTACGTACTATTTACTGCGGAGTAACTGCATAACTGGCACCCACGTGACACTTCTTAAATCCAGCAAAACCACCACACGTTTTAGAATGTTCCCTATGTACATATGTACTGTTTTTATCAGTCTGATGAGGATCTATCGTTAGATTATATTATGATTATATATTATGATTACATTTTGATGACGTTATTGTGCACCAGCAGGTGGGGAAATTAATATTTATCCGTAATATTTTATTTTACTTCCCAACACCCTCCACCTAAGTGGAGCAGTTGTTGTAATGCAGACTACTTGTGGAGCTGCGGAGGGCTTGACATTCATGCAGAAATACTTGAAGTGTAGATGTTCTGATTGATTTTATGTCTTCAGAGATTTGTTTTTCTGCCTCTGGGTGTTGGTAATATGAGCTGTTTTGACTGGATGACAAGCAAGACGTTTTTGAAAATTTGACAAGCCAAATGTTAAGAAAATCCAAGCAATGACTTTCTCATGAATGAGTGGACATTAGTTTTTACTATCAGTTAACAAGGTTAACCTCCAGGGTTACACTAAAGAAAAAATACCCAATTTGTTCCTGATCCTGATTAACTGACCTGGTGTAAAGTTTCTCTGTGGGTGGCTGTTTAATGGCTGCAATACTGATATTAATATGGTGTCTCATAAGAACAAGATAAAGGTGGTTTTATTTGAGTTTAACTGCTGTATCAGACTCCCTTGGGTGTGTGCTTCAGGTGTCCTATTATAACAGCAGTTTTTGACTAATATGTGCAGTGTGTGCATGCGTTGTGATGCGTGGACATTTTCTTTCTTCCTTGAGGGGAGCTGTGTACCACTGTTTCTCAGAAGCACAGAGTCACTGTCTTCCCTCACAGATGTCTGGCAACAGGCTTCCAGTAAATGCATCTCCTTTGTTGCAGTCAGTTCCAGTGTGAGCAGGAATCATCTGGCTTGATCCTCGTTTTTAGATGATCAGGATTAAGCCCTTCAGATTGCCACATTGCGTTGGAGGTTGTTGTCCAAAACAGGCACTGATTTTTCCGTTGCTAACGGCCTAAAAGCAGGATGTCATTGATCAGCAGAGAGCTTTTCCAGTGCAGATTTCCTGGAAAACCAATTTGCTTGGAAAGACTTATTTTGCAGTATTTGACAAGGTCATTTTGTTGTGGGCCACTGCTGCAGTGCTAAAGAACACAGAACACACAGTCAATCAGTCTTTCGTTTCTGTCAGTCCAGTTTTCCGCCATAATACACATTATTGGAAATGCTACATACTAAAACAAAAGTTTGGTTAAAAAAAAAGGCAAAGACGTGTTTTCTTTCAGTTAGCAGGCTTCTAGGTAACAAGTAATGCGCATCCAAAATCTTAATTTCATGGTAACATGGCAGATCACCAAAACTGATGCTTTTGATGCCATGATATGTGTAAAGCACTGTCGATGGCTGACATAATGATGATTGAAGCAAATCAGAAAGTCTTAACTTGTCATTGTACTCTCCTATGGTCACTAAATTGCATCTCAAGTAAAGTTTCTCAAGCTGTAAAATTGACTGGTGATGCTATTTGGAGAACCGTTCCCAGTGGGCAGAGGCAAATCAGCTGTTGAGGTTAATTTAATTGAAGATGTACTGCTTCTACTCATGAGAGAGAAATAATTAAGGTTGTTTTGTTTCTTTTGTTTGTGTATAGTGGTAATTCAACCAGTGCACCATGCATAACTTGATCAGCGATCTAGCCAGCTGTGATTTTATTTTGGGTTATAAAGAGCTGTCTGCAGTAGCGCCAAAAGGTGTTTTTTGAGAGTATGTTGCTGAAATATTTCAAGGTCTTTAAATCTCAAACTATTTGGTCTTCCAGAGTCCTAAATTATTCATGCACGAAGCCTTAAGGCGGAGCACATGAGCAGCCGTATTGATGTCCAGTGTGAAAACTTTCATTAAGTTTCTTTAACTGAATCGGTTGTTTCCCTTCACTTTCACATGTTCATGTCTCATTACAGAGCCTCCGATTCCCTACAAGTGGTTCATAATAGACGTGTGGTAGCCTGATCTTCATCAAGTTGCAATTAACAGTTTTCGAAAGGCCTCTCTATCCTATTCTGGGAGCCCTACTAATTACTGTTTTGCTGGCAGCCTCGTGAGGGAAGAGTAGAGCCCAATGGAAGCCGCAAATTGAAATGTGTCTTTCGCTCGACAGATGCCGAGGCAAAGCAAACAGGGAGTTTCAATTATGGGGTGAGATGAAGGCTTAGCCAGAGGTCACAACAAACATGCTAATGGCAATTCAATAGCAGGAAAGGGGGCTTTTGAAAGAGGGTGTTTTTAGAAAAGAGAACTGCAAGTGTGCACTCTGCTTTGATGTATTCTGCCTTTTTTCATAAAGTGGTAATTTCTGAATTAAGCTCTTGTAACAAATGGCTGAGTTTTGCCGGTCTTGACCCTGGTAAAGTTAATGTATTGTGTCTTATTACTTTCTAATGCATGCATTAAAGTGTCCTTTAAGCCCTCTATTTCTGCACATTGTGGGTCGTATTGCAGTATGTAGTCTGAGCTGAACTGGGTTGTAACCAAACCCAAGTGAAGATGTACTCAGAATAAAAATGAAGCGTCTGCATTCAGTTCACAGTACTTTTTGAAAAGGCAGTACTCGGAATAAATTACAATATCTTTCCCTGATGCAGTGTCGAAGAATAGTCTGTGTCATCTGTGCAAATTTGTCTTAGGTCTTACATTTGATTCAGCTTCTCTTTTGTTATGATTTCATTTAAATTAGGCTAGATCAGCCTGAAGGGAAAAGGGAGATGGTTTGAAACATTACATCAGTAACACTGTTAGACCAACTGAGACTACTAGTCTAACTAGAATGTAATCATGTGAACAGCATGAAGAATATTCAGTCAGTCTGATAAGGTGACAGAGGCTTAGCATAGTTAAAAGATGTGGTCTAGATTGATACTGTCCAGACTGTTCCAGATGGATTATAAATGTTTGCATCACTACTCTGATTGCTATGCATGCATTTTTGCACCATTTCGTAGCTCTTTCTGCAGGACCTCATGTCACTCTAAAACAAACGAGAGGTGGGAGGGTCTTGTCCCTAATGTTAAACATTTAATCAGAAATAGACATATTATTTTTATAGTATTTATAAGGATAAAAGAAAAGGCACGCTGATATTTTGTCTATTTTAAATGGCATGAAGCTCAGATATGTTGGTCATGCGTTAGTAAGCGATGCTCTGACCCAGCTGTCTGTCACAATCTGGTTCTTTGGTCAGGGTGGTTTAGATTCTTACAATTGCCTGTTTGTCCTACTTCCAACACATCAACATCAAAAACTGACTGTTCACTCGCTGCCTAATAAATCCCACCTTTTGACAGGTGCCATTGTAACAAGAGAATCAGTGTTCTACATTTTACCTGTCAGTGGTTTTAATGTTGTGGCTAATCGTTATGTAATGTATTTCATGTGATTTAGATAATGACACAACACAGCTGCTTTACTTTTAATATGTATTCTAAACATTACTGTCCTCCATGCAACAGACTTGGGTTCAATAACCCTGTCTGGGCAAGCACAGCAAGCTTCTTGGTCGATACACTTAATGCTGCTTTCACCAGCATATAGAACATGATTCTAATGTATGACACTCTGGATAAGGACATTGCTGTCATGATAAATCATATCATAATTTTTGGAAGGTGATCAGTAAACCAGTAAGTAACCTGACTGCCTTAAAATGTTAAAAGTAGGTTTTAAATGTGAAGACAGACAGGTTACCTTCCTTTTATTAATTTAAACATCAGATCTTAATTTGTTTATCATGCAATGAAATGACCCCGCCCCCTAACCCTGAATCCGCATCGGATATAATCGTTACTTTGCCATGAATTAGGTAAAACCTGCTTGGGTGTTCCTGGTGGCTCCTGGTGCTGTGGTGTGATAACGAACAACTGTTAAGCCCTCCGGCTGTAAGTGTCTGGATTTGTGTTGAAGTCTTGACACGAAGAGTTGAGGACACTCGAGGTCACCGTTCCTCACTGATCACGTGACGGCCACACAGACGTGGATGCAAGTGCATTCATTTTTATGCAGAAAAAAGTAAATACCCGCACAGAAAGTTCCGCTTTAACAAAGAGAACTTTCTGTCACACGGCTTAGCATCGACTTTATGTGTATAAATAATTCAAAGCAAAGCAAAATGGCAAACAATTAGAAAAAGCAAAAGGATGAAAACAAATAAGAATAAACACATTTAAAGAGTAAGTAGTAATAAATGGTAACAAAATAATCTGTTAAGAATTCAGCAAGCAAATGATAAGCGGCAAAAAGAAATATGAGCTAAATATGAGTTTGTTTTTGTTATTATTATTCTATAAAGAGTGCAGTGGATTACTTAATTGTGAATGCAACTTAATTGTGTGCATCGTTCAGATCCCCACAGAGCACCTTCATAATAAATGTAACCCTATTGTTTCCATCGTTAGCACTTTCTGCATTTGGAATTATTTTTGATTAATTTCCAGTTACAACGTCTCTGCCTGCCATAGCAACGGGAACAAGTGTTATAATTCTGTGTTTATTGTCCAGCATAACACGCTGTTCGCCAAACCTTTCTGTTTTCTCCATTTTAATTTCCCAGAGGCTGGCGAGCGCGGCCTACCAAAGACAGTTCATTTTTTTCTGGGGATTCTGGGAAGTAAATCTGATATCATCAAGGGCTTGTCGTCTACAGCCTTTCTAAACCCTGACCACGGTCTTAAGGGGCTTGTCATAACCTCATACTGTCTAACACAGTTTCACACTCTCACCTGCCTCCCGGGAGGGATGACTGCAGCCCAAACATTAGGGCAGCGGAGACGCTCACATTTCCGTCAGTGTCAGGGCTCCTAACAGCACAGTTTGACAGTTTCTTCTTGCTCAGATGTTTTTGCTCACCTTGTTCACCTTTGCCAGCCCATATTTCGCAGATTTTTCAACACTGTGAAACATACCGTAATCCCAGCTTGGGCAAAGCCGGCACACTGGGCAGCGGCTGCCCTCTTTGACCTTTATTTACTGAGCTACATTATGAAGGCAGGATCCCTGGAATCACTGGAAGCCTCTTGGTATGATATTCTCACGATGCCTAAACCACACTGTGACTTTATTGCTTTTTTTGAAAGATCTGTTGATGCTCTCTTAATAATAAAGGTTCCTCATAGGTTTTTTTTGGCTTGGATATCCATATCTAGGAAAAGCACTGAATTAATAAAGAATCTTCACAGCTATCAGGTTATTCAGGGAACTGAAGATGCTTCTTCTATGCCCTTGCTCCAATGAGCCCTTTTTGGTACCTTTACGTTTTTGCACATCTCGAAATGACACATTGTGATATAGTGAACACACCCCACCTCACACAGGCCTCTGCTTTCCTCTTCTCTTTCCCCACCTGCACATCCAGGCATAGAAGGATCTCTACTGAAGAATATTAAATTCCTGCATCTGCCTGTCACCTGCCTCTAACTGGACCGGTACCACAGCTTAGCCGTTAATGTGGTTTTCTCAGGTTGGCACTGTAGAAGCAGGGAGCACTGAGGAGGAGGAGTGTGTGAGTTCGCAGTGTGTGTTGGGGAGCGGTAAATGACAGCACAGCAGAAGTGTTCATCAAGCCTCAGCCTCTCGCTCTCCCTCAGCGTGGGAATTGCAGTCCAGCTGTTCTCGTGCCCGTTTGTCTGCCCCATCATTCTGCTCAGAATGCAGATCATTCCAGAACGCTCCTGACTGCCGAGGGATCTTCAAAGTTCAGTCCAGATGTTTTATATGAATTTTTCTCATGAATGATGAATTTTGTTCGTGAATGATTTTGCTCGTTAATGCTGTTTTTCATTTTGTTTTGTTCTTGTAGATGTGGCGTCATTTTATGGTTTTTATCTGGATGCGCCACGTTTAATCGTTTGAATTATGCGGTTGATAAGTAACCGAAATGGGAATATGACTAAATATATCCCACAGAGAAGCTAATGCTTGTCTACAATTTAACAGCTGGTTTTGTCAAAAAATAGCAATAAAATGCTGCGTAGCCTTATTGCAACATACTTTTATGCTCTCGGGTGTTGACAGTTCAATTGACCAATTAATGCCCTTGTATTTCAGAGGACATAGTTATATTCTGTAGAAAAATGCACATAGGAACGTTTAGTATTATCCAGCACAGGGTGTGACAGCATTGGGTTTTGAGAATGTTATTCATTTTCAAGACCTGCAGTAGTTATATTGGCCTGTCGTCCACAAATTAATGCAAAACCCTTGAGGCTCGTACTGGGCTTGAGATGTCTGATGGGGCAATTTACACTCACTGAGCTGTTTGGTGGGAAAGATTAAAATGAATTTGAAATTAATTTAAATGAATGTCCTAAATGTATGCAAACAAAAGAAGCTTCTGGCTGCTCTGTTAGCTGTGTGTTTGTGTGTGTGTGTGTGTGTGTGTGTGTGTTTGTGTGTGTGTGTGTGTGTGTGTGTGTTTGTGTCTGTTTGTGTCTGTGTGCATTTGTGTGTCTGTGTGTGTTTGTCTGTGTATGTGTGTGTGTGTCTGCCTGTGTGTCTGTGTGTGATTCTGTGGGTGCGTGTATGTGTGTGTGTGTGTGTGTGTGTATGTGTCTGTGTCTATGTCTGTGTGTGTGTGTGTGTGTGCGTGTGTGTGTCTGTCTGTGTCTGTGTGCGTGTGTGTTCGTGCGTGTGTGTGTCTGTCTGTGTCTGTGTGCGTTTGTGTGTGTATGTGTATGTGTGTGTGTCTGTGTCTATGTCTGTGTGTGTGTGCGTGCGTGTGTATCTGTATGTGTCTGTGTGCGTTTGTGTATGTGTGTATGTGTGTGTGTCTGTCTGTGCCTGTGTGCGTTTGTGTGTGTGTGTGTGTGTGTTTGTCTGTGTATGTTTGTGTATGTGTATGTGTCTGCCTGTGTGTGTGCGCGTGTGTGTGTGCGTGCGTGTGTGTGTGTGTCTGTGTGTGTGTATGTGTGTGTGTGTGTGTGTATGTATGTGTGTGTGTCTGTCTGTGTGTGTGCGTGTGTGTGTGTGCGTGTGTGTGTGTCTGTGTATGTGTATGTGTATGTGTGTGTGTCTGCCTTTGTGTGTGTGTGTGTGTGCGCGCGCACATAGGCAGTGAGCAATATGTTGTAGCTGTCAGGTCTGCCACCTGTGGTGGACTCTAGCTGGAGCACAAATCTAGCCTGAACTGCTAGCGTATGTCACGCTGTGTCACGGAAGCTCCTGTTTTGTCAGCATAGAATGTTCATATATTTCACTTTTGCGCAGCAATAAAAGGAGCTTTATATATCTGATGGTCTATATGTCAGGCTGGCTATTTATCAGTGTACGCATCCCTCTCTCTATAATAGATTTAGTGCTTTGATTACATTAAATGAACACAGATGACAAAACAAAATCAACTATGTTACTGCTGTCAACACACAGTATAAATACTAATACATTATATCAGCCCTGTTGATATTATAACATGTCTTTCAATAACATGGGTTCCGACAGACCATGGAAAACCAGAGAAAGAAAGCACATGAGAGAAAAAGTCAGCTGCAAAGTCTTGTGTTTTCTTATTATCTTTTAGCTGATAATGAGCTACTAGTCTTACCTACTATCTATTAGAGCTTCCCAAAATAGGTAACATTACCTCTGAATGGTCTCAGCTATGTTCAAATGGTAGTTTATGAAGGAGAATGTTTTGAATAGGCTGTTCTTGGTTATGTTGTAAACACCCAAGTAACACCACATGGTGGCACATGCAGGTTACACGACATTACAGTTGGAGTGGCTTCAAATAAAGCTTCAAATAATGTAAGTTATGAAATCCTTCAAATGTAAATATCAGTCACTGCTGACTTGTAGATGTAGTAGTTTTTATCGTTTTTATAGATTAACGTTGCTTTCTTTCCAACTTGTTTAACAGTTCAGCTGCTCTTGATGTATTCACTAATTGTTTAAGGTCCGTGATTAGGAGCAGTGGTTTCAGCTGTTTATTGGGCATTGTGGACAGAGCTGAATGGGTCAAAGCAGTGACAGGGAGCCCAGCTTTTTGTCAAATTCACTAAATCTTGTTTTGTCCGGTTTTTCTTGTGTTTTTCTTGCACTCTCTCTCTTGCTCTCTCTGCACTCTGTATATTTTTGTCCTGTCTGCACTTTTGTACTGTTGTGGTCTTCTGTGTTTGTTTGTTCTTGTGTTGCTCCGTGTTCCTGAAGGAACATTGTTTCATTTCACTGGGCAGCTGGTGTCCTGGTGGTTAGAGAGTTGCCCTAGCGATCAGTTGGTTGTGGGTTCAAATCCAATGACTGCTAGTGGCACCACTGAGGTTCCCTTGAGCAACACTGCTCCCTGGGCGCCCCCCGTTGGTGGCAGCCCACTACTTCACTTGATGAATGGGTTTTCATATTGTTCACACTGTGTGGTGTGTTCACACGTGATGATAAGGTGCCACTTTACTGTGTACGTGGCCGATTTAACACCTTGACTTGACTCGATTGAATGTGAGTCCACAATCAATGAAATAGTGGTAAGTGGCAGTTAATAATCCTGACTCTAACTTTGAATCATACATGTGTACGTAAAGTTCCGTCTAGATTTGTCAGTGTACAGAATTGTATGCTTTGGTCCCTTTCAGTCATACCTGCTAGATCAACACTATATAGACAATATACTGGAAAAGTCCTGGAAAATGATCTGTACAAATAAGCGTGGGACGTTATTATTGTGGCCCCCTCTGTTACAACTCTAATATTTGCCCGTAATAAAGTTTTACATTTTTATATGCAAAGAAACAATAAACAAATTTTACTGTCCTCAGATGACAGATGACAGTTCCACCGTTCGGCAAATATGAGTTTAGTAATTCTGGATTCCAATTGCAAATCTTATTTCAAGTGATAATTCCAATTAAATAATTTGACATAAAAATTAAACATAAGGAAAAACATCTGGTAGCATAAATCCATTACCATACAAAGTAAATACATTCATTTTAGAAATGACAAGGGACCTCATGTGCTCCCTCTTCAGTTGTTTCTCAGGGACACATCAGTTTAATTATATGATCAGTAAGATCTGAGCAAGTCAAACTGGAACTTGATTCAGATGCAGGAAGGGAAAACTGAACTGTAACATTTCTTGATTTTCCTGTCAGCTCCGTCAGGTGGGTGGATGATTTAGCACCCTCAGCTTTCTTGTCCACTTTGTCCAAAGTGAAATACAGCTTATTTATTGACGTGTTGTGGAAGGTGTGTTATACACACATGCTGTCTACAGAGCAGAATGTCTCACAGGACATGTGCACGAGAGTTTGGGCAAAATTCAGCCTCTTTGTACTGAGAGGAGTCCAAAGCCTTGAAGTCGACTCTTGATTTCCAAGTGCCTGGAATTGGAGAATTGACTCTGTTTGAGATATAGAAAGCAGACTGTGAGAATAGTTCTATACGCCAAGGAATATAAGCCAAGATTTTGTCACTGTCCTGTCTAATGTTTAGGTTAGCTGAGTGAGACCCTGTCACAGCAAATCACGCCAAAACGATCTGGCAAAAAATCCAATGGAATATGTGTTTTGTTTTTTTTCTTTTAACTTTTGTTTATACCAGAAGCGACTTGGTTTTCTCCATTCTGTTCATCATGAAATGTTCAGACAATGTTAAGGCCATTCATAAATAGTAGAAACATGTAACGAACGAATTCATAAGCTTTTTATATGACAGCCATGTGAGACATCAGTACCCTTGCATGGGTAATATAATTGTCCAATTTGTTCTGAAATTAGTCACACCGCCGACTGTGACTCCGAGCCACGTTTTCCTCTGGGTATTGATCACAGCACAGCATTGTAATGAACTGTGTCCCCTCAGTTAAAACTGAGCTCTCAGTTCAGGTATTATATAACAATCACTTTCGCAATATGCTTTGCAAAGAACAACTAATTACACAAAATCTGACTTTGATGAGAAGATGGACCTGTATCTCCCAGAATGCACCGCGGTAGAACACAGTATATGACTGAAGGATTTCTCCTGTAAATGTGTCAATTATTTCCTGTGCATGTTTACAGCTCTGCATGAAGCAGCACTCCAGAAACAAATCTACATGTTTGACAGTAAGGATATGAAGACAGCTTCGTTTAAAAAGTTACTGCCCACACACTCTGCCCCAAGCTGGGACACCTGGGTAGGAGCACAGCTCTCCTTCCCACACGCCTCTTAAAAACATGCGAGATAAACGCCAGGCGGCAGACCTTTGTGTAAACAGCCGTAGAGACCCTGAGGACCTGATGATATTTAGGACAGTCTAAATATTAGCCGTTGTTAATTACTCATATAATTGAATAAACACTCAGACATTAACTTAAGTGTTCAATATGCAAATAGATATTCTTCGTGTGTTGAATTTATAATAGACTCCTTTGGACAAAATGAACACATGTTAAGCCACATCACACCGAGGATTTACCAGTGTGCGTTAATGTGATATTCTGTCTATGTTAGTGGGCCGTATCCTTAATATTAACCTTAATTCAGCGTTTGCACTTTACCCTTTCTCTTGACAAAGTGGTCATTAGCTCCATTTGGAAAAAAAGCTTATCCGGTTAAATGTTTTTAAATATCACAGTATTTATCTCTGAACTGTAAGAGTCTTGACTGAAACAAACAACGAGACTTTGGATTTTCGATGGATTTTTATTCCTCCAGTTGTGAAATTCACTGTGGAGATTGGATAATTGGAGTGCGTGGAAAAGCACAACAAAGCATGTTTTATTTACTACTGACCTTAGAGAGGCTGTGGTTTGCCTGTAGATTTAACTGATGTAAGATGCTGTGGAACTTCTGAGCTACTTTAAAATAATAAAAAATGAAACAAAAGTCATACAAAAGTATGACATCGCCATGATCTAAATGTGAAAGTCTCTGAAAGTAAATATTATATTGCTGTATGTGCTTGTAAAATGCTTGTAAAACACAAACAGCAGAATCGATGTTTGTGATGAGCTGAAGCGCAGTATATCTGCTGCAGCTGATTCGTTTAGGCTACAGCCTTCATAGATGACTGTATTAGCAATGTAGGCAATAGAATTTTGTGCCTGTTATTATTTTAAGACCTTACGATCCTGAAAATGGGCTGTTTTAAGGCTACGGCATGAAAACACTCATTTCTTCCTCTGTTAGACAACCAAGAATATTTCACACCTCTATGTGAGAGGTGGAGGGAGGAAGTAAACCCTCTTAAATTAGTTTGAATTAAGATGAGGTTACTAATGTCTAAACCATCCAGATATTAGTTGTTGGACTGCTTATCCTTAACTAGGGTTTCAGGCGGTGCTGGATTCTGTCCCAGCGGTCATAGTGTGAAGGACAGAGAAACACCCTGAACACCAGTCCATATCAGGCCAGACACACACATTCACTCACAGACTCACACCTAGTGGAGGCGACAGTGCTACCCATAGCTCGGCTGTGCCACCCACGACAAAACCTATTTCACTAAAACTATTCAGTGACATATAGGCTGCAGCATGTATTCTCAACTGAAAATAAAATGGAAAGTTAAATCATAAATAAAAATGGAAACTTAAATGAATAAATAAAATAAAAACTTGTTTGTGAAGCAGAAGCAGTTCAGCAACTCACAAAAAATTGATTCTAGTTGTAGCCATGAACTGAGTCTACCAATATCGCTCAGCTTTACTGCAGGCCATGAATAAACAAAATTCGTTGTGAGTAAATGATTTCCCCTCATTCCGTTGCATAATACAGACCCATAGATTCTTTGTGTGTTGCTTTACAGTTCAGGCTGACTTGTTAGTAGTGGAGCTGGCCTGTCTTGCCTGAGACCTCTGTTCGTCTTTTCTCGCCTCTCTGTGGCCCTGAGGATGTTTTATGTGCAGGGTAGGAAACGTTCTTCACTTAACAGCTCCTGCCCATTTGGCAGCAGCAGGTGCTGCTCTGTGGGCCGTCTCCACGTGTCAGCTCAGAAATACAGCGGGATGCTCCGAGGTCGTTTCGCTGAGCCCTGAATCAGCACTCATGTTGACGTGCTGAATTGTGGCACGCTTGCATATATTTCTCAAAACTTTGCATTGCATAATGCGGCACTTTTTTTTTCTAGCCGGATTTCTGCTCAAGCTGCTATCAGGTGTAATTCGCTTCGGACTTTTCAGTCCAGATATGACGGAATATGCAATTTCTTTGTAGCTCCTCTTCAAAGCATTAAATGTCACTGGCTTGAATTGCTTGCAGAGTCATTGGCGAGGCCCAGCCATGAAATGTCAAATACAGAGGATGTATCCTATCCTTTTAAAAAGTGGATTAATTAAGTGACATGCACTATAATTTCCACATGCCGTGGAATATAGCTCATTTTCAACTGCCCGAACAGACGTAATTTCCCCATGTATACGTATGAGTAGCTGTGGCATTTGTAAATTTTCCATTTTCAGAAATCAAAGCAATGGGTCACTGTAATCTAATGACCCATTGATTTGACGTGGAAGCGCAAGCCACTCAACGTGCCATCCAGACCGTGTTAATAAAGGCAGTCAATGCTTATTGTGGCTAATAGACTGTGCTGTTCTATATCTCTACCTCATACATTTAATCATAAAGTGTTTCATTGGTTTGCCTAATGAAAAGATTGCTTTTCTGCTACATTACTGCCTGCTGTGATTGTCTTCAGCCTTCATGCATTGATTCATATCTTTGGTGATTCATGTGTACAATATCTGCTCTGTTTTGATTATATCATTGCTCACTATTCCACACTGTACTACCTAAAATTTGCTACTCCAGTAGCGGCCATCAGGGCAGTAGTTCAAATATGAAGGCGTGCCATGTTCCTGGTGGTCTAATAGAGGACAAAATGCCTTTTTTCATATCATAACCTCATGATAGCCCGTTTTCCACTACAGTACCTGTAAGATCTTGAACTTAAGCTCAGGACTGTAAGGTCTTAAGGCATTACACACTTCTGTAACCTGGTTATAACACATTTTATTCATTTTTCACTATTCCGTATTTTAAGTTTGCATCTGCAGGTGGATCCTGGCCATTTAAGGGATTTTAAACTGTTGGTGTATCTCATGTGAACTAGAATTATTTCTTCACTGCTACAGCAGCAACTTTAGCAATTAAACAGACTTGGTTTGTGGAAGATCATGTCGGGGATGCAAGACTAAAACAGATCCGTGTGCATCCATCGATCCTTCAGTTAAAGAGAGCAACTGGCAGCAGTCTCGGGGCCTGACTGAAAAGACACTGTGGGATATCAGGGTGCCAGTCCTACTTAGACCATTTTTGTTTTGGTGTTGTGGCTGAAAGTAGGCCAGACTGTGCCTGAGAGCAGAAATGCCAAATGATTCAGCAAGCCCCCATCTGACAGCAGCGGCTCCAAGGGTCCTCTGGGGTTTCTGAGAAACCAGACCATCATTAGGGAAAAGAAGCTTCTGCTAACTTCTCTTTGTTCATCTCTGAGTATTTGAAGTCATTAGGTTGGTCGTGCAAACACGTGAGAACCATGGAAGAACTGGCAGATTTGCTAGCATTTTAGATTTGTATTTTTTATAGTTGTTTGAACTCTGGAGGTAGCATTTCCCTCATGGCCAGGATCAACCCTCAGAGCAGATCACGAGACAGCTTAAGCTAAAAATGGACAATCTGCCCTAAATATTCTGCCATCCACAAATAAACAGTTGTCTCATACACCGATCAACCGCAACATTAAAATCACTGACAGGTGAAGTGAATAACAATGATTATCTCATTACTGTCATACCTTTCAAGGTGTGAAATGCATTACTAGTGAACAGTTAGTTCTTGAAGTTGATGTGCTGAAAGCAGGAAAATGGGTGAGAATGAAGATCTGAGCGATTTGGACCAGGAATAAACATTGATGCCTAGGTGACGGGGTCAGAACTTCAGAACACCAAGTTTTGTGGTGTGTTCCCAGTATTCAGTGCCTAACAAAAGGATCTCCCAAAAGTGGCCCAAGGTGACAGAGAAATGAGTACACCCTTTAATGGCAGTGGTATTCTGTAGTGGAGGAGGCTTTGTTCAGCAGGATAGTGTGTCCTGGTACACTGCAAAAATAAGGGTTTGAGGAGTGTGTTGAGGAGTGTGCGCTCCGGATTCCCCAGATCTCAGTCTGACTGAGCATCCGTGGGATGTGCTGGACAAACTAATTCAATCCATGGAGGCCCCACCTTCATAGAGTGAATTAGTTTATAAGCAACTTACAAGACTTAAAGGATATGCTGCTAAAGTCTTGTTTACACATTCCGAAGCACACCTTCAGAGATTCACCTTCAGAGATGTTGTTAAGGCCACTCCTCAATGGACCAGAGCTATTTTGACACCAGAAGAGGTACCTACACAGTATAAGGCCTGTGTTTTTAATCGTATGGCTCATTGGTCGATTAAGTATATTTTGGTCTGCAATGAGCTTCACACTGATTATCTGAGCTCTCTATACAGACCAAGAGATGATGCAAAAACACACTTATTATATGTATTATGTATCAGGATATGAGGTTGTACTGTGTTAAATATGTAGCTGCATGTATGTAATAATAGTATTTACCATGCACATAAATGTAATTGTCTACACATATGCAAAAAACATTTAACCCAAAATATCATGCGTTACCTCCCCATCCCACCTACCACCACTAGAGACCCTCCTGATATTGTCTTTACTTTTAGTACATTTATATTATTACTGTATTTACTTTGATCTTTTATTGCTCATTTTGAATGTGCTTTTTGTTTATATTGCATTTTTCCATAAATATCATAACAGTTTTTTTATTAACTTGGCACATTAGAACAGACTTTAATTTATGCATGCAGTCATATCTGTACACACTAATTTTTGATGGTTGCAAACATGAATGTAAACAACCTCTACAACAACAACAGTATATTAACCTATATATTAGTTTACACAATATATATTTCCTTAGCCTAATCTTAGTATAACCAGTTACAAATACATAGGTTTTACTTTCATATTTCTTTAATGAATCCTGTCAAAAACATCTTACAAAGTCAGCACTGCTTTGTGACATTGTAGGCTGGCTCTGTTTTTCTCTGACTTTGGACATTTTGTCCTGAAAATGTACAAAACCACAGACATACGTACACCTGCCTCTTGAGGAGTGTGATATAAAGCGACGGAGTGCTTTGTGAGGCAGGTTCATCAGAGCGGGGAAATGAGGCAAGTCCCTCACAGCACAGCTCCACCCGCAGGCCCTCCTGTCCATGACGGGTCTGATAGATAGAGCCGTCCGCTCGTCAGAGACAGACTGAAAGCAGGAAACGGAGGGAAGCCCTGGCATGTGCAGCTCTGTCAGGATCCTGCCCAGCTTGATGCTGAGGATCAGTCAGAGAGAGACAGAGGAGGAAAAAGAGGGAGCTCGGGGAAGGAAAGAAGGACGGAAGTCCCTTTGTGCCACCAAAACAGCTCTGACATCTAAAGGCATGGACTACGTTAGACCTGCGTCATGGTATCTGGCACCAAGATGCCAGATTAAGTCCTGTAAGTTGTGAGGTGGGGTCTGTTGATTCATCAGAAGAAACACATTTTCTTTTAGATCACCCGACTGTTCACATGATATAAAAGGAAATGTGATTCCATCAGACTACTTTCTTCCATTTTTCAATGGTCTAGTTCTGATGCTCATCTGCCCATTGGACGTGCTTTCAGCAGTGGACAGGGGTTAGCATGGGCACTCTGACTGGTCTGAAGCTACAAAGCTGCGATGCTCCAAGTGTTGCGACACATTTATATCAGAGCCAGCATGAACCTTTTTTAGCAGTTTGTGCAACAGTAGCTTTTCTGTGCTGTTAGACCACACAGCTACACACATCAGTGAGCGTTGGGTGCCCGTGATCCTTTTTGTGGTTCGTCAGTTGTCCTTACTGAGACCAACCACTGCATTTAGGGACCACCTTACAAGACCTGCTCTGACCCACTCATCCAGCCATCACATCTTGGCCCTTGTCAAAGTGGCCAATTTTCCTTGCTTCCAACAACTTCAAGGACAGACTTTTCACTTGCTGTTCACACTCCTCGTCAGGTGCCGTTATAATGAGGTATCATTGTTATTCACTTCACCTATCAGTGGTCTTAATGCTGCTGATCGGTGTGTGACACATCATTTTGAGGACACTTTTCAAATGTGCTAGCAGCTGTAATTTTTTAATTAGAGTTAGGTAGTACTAAAGTGTCATCATCACTGTAACAGTATATTGCATGATGCAAAAAAAATAAACACCTGTTTAAATTTCTGAACAGCTGCCACTTACAAATTTTACAAAAAAGTTACTGGGTTTTGACATGACAGCGATCAGATGCTGCACTGCTGCCTGCAGCTCAGTCAGTTCAGACTAGCCAATCAGAAAATCACAGAGTCGTGACGAGGGGAGTCTGCTTCAGTCATGGCGAACACCACCAAGCACATTCTCTCCACTCAATTTCACGCTGAAAATGTACCAGATCCATATGTCATTACGGAACTCATGACGGATCAAATCAAGGCTTCATATAACACAGCAACAAGAGTACGGAGCAAAACAGAGCCGAGTTCATATCCTAGTGTACAACATCTCAGTGTGAGAGAGTTAGAAGCAGTTATATGAGGTTAAAACAGTTATATGAGGTTAATTCAGCTATGTGAGTGTATATATATATATATATATGTGTGTGTGTGTGTGTGTGTGTGTGTGTGTGTGTATATATATATATATATATTGCTGCGTATAACATATAACTATCATATATTTGATACCTGACATTCAGTTGTAGTGGTTTCAGATTTCGTGCAGCTGTCATTAAGAGGAGAAAATGAGCTGTAAATAGTGATGGGTGTCACTGTTTGTTGGGTGTCACTCGTTTTGCATTGGCATGACGCCTGTAGCAGCTTGTGCAATGGCACAGCCAAACTGACACACGGCTTCAGTGACAGTTTATCCTGCCTCAGCACAATGGGCCCCAGTTCTGCTTCTTTAGCCTCGCCTCAAGTGCTGCTGTGGGTGTGAAGCAATCAGCTCGCTAGGTAGCACCCTGAACTAGATGGACACTAATTGTGTATAACCTCCTCATATGTATGGACTGGAGCAGCTCCCGGAACAGGGTAGCCTTTAATAGACTGGCAGGCGCTTCCATGATCTGCAGCCAAGAGAAATAAACAAGGCCATAAACAGTTAGCACTGGGGGCGGACACACCGGAGAGGTTATTGCTGCTTTCACATGCTTGTAGGGGAGATATGGAGTAAAAATATTTAGCCGCCTGTAATCATGGCACCTCCAGTAGCTCATTCTAGACAAAGACCAGAGCAGTTTCCCTGGCGGGAATTGTTTGTCATACAGAGATGGCTTTGAGTTCACAGATATATTTTTGTGGGGGAGAGAATCAGCTCATTAGAGTTAAGCGGGCTTCATTTTGTGCAGCTTTGGAAACAAAATTAGAAGCTTCTGCGGGACATTGCGTGTTGAAGAAAGCAATATTTTATATCCTAAGGACTCAGATGAGCCGTAATCCATTTCTACATTACAGAGATGTAAAAGTCTTTGAAACATCTCCTCAACGTTTATTCAGTGCACTTGAACACTTTCTTTCAGCTCTGGAGGACACAAATATTGTTTCAGAGAAACCTTGGCAAAAGGTTGAATTAAGGTTCCTTTCTTATCTGCTTGTCGTGATTTTGAATGATCTGTAGCCAATGGCCTTGCTAATTACATCGGTAGGCCTCGCTAGCATCTGGAGCCACTTGATTTGGAAACTGGAAAGGAAAGGAAGTTTTATTCCGCTATTCAGACACAGCCTGTGTCCTTGAGTTCTGGTAATGTGTGTTTTTTCATGTCTTAGCAGCCTTTGTGGATCACAGACTGGGACTGTTATCCCAGATGGTTGGGCCCTGAAGTGTCTTATGTTTCAAGGTATAGACCCTTTCCACACTTCTTGGTCCACCCATCAGTGTAGGGAAAACAGCATTAAAGCTGTGGCGTTTATGAATCAAAATCGAGACAACTCACAATTGTATGTTTGCATTAAGGTATTTATCTTTCTTTTTTTTTTTGGTGGGAGGTACAGTTTTCTTTTTCTGATTTACCATAGCTATGAGCTCTTCTTCTGGAATTACCAACATGATCACTAAGGTAAAGTTTTCTTGAGAAGTTGCCCAAAAAGGTTGGTGAATGTTAGCTGTTATTGTTTACTAGAATATAGTCAATGTTGTGCATGTTGGTTTAACATTATCAGTTATAGCTCATGGTCTTTTGGTCTTTGTGATTTGCTGTGATTATGTGATGCTGTTTCGGACAGGCTGGAGTCAGTGGTCCTGTGTAAAATAACCAACATGACATTGAGTACAAAAGCCTCAGAACTATTCCCTCTGATTCACAAACAGCCTTCTATCTTTTCTACATCCGTACTCTTCGCCCATCCAGCACTAAAGCAGCAGGCATCACTGGCCTGTTGTAAGTGAACCCCTTGCCAGGCTTAGTGCTCTCTGAAAATGAAAAGTGCTCCATCGAATGAACAATGTCTTTTGTGGAAAAAAGAGTTGATGTCTAAAAGAGAATGTACAAATTCTTTCATTTGGTGAATGCCACCACTGGTTTACTTTGGCTGTAATTATCAACAACATGACTTTGTTCAGTTTGGAGCTGCTAATACATGAAGTCTGAAACGTTGCACCGCATTTGTACTCCGTTGCCATATGTAGTGCATGGGGAAGAGCATTGGAAGCTGGTTCCTTTGAAATTTTCTCAGTTGAAATTTTACTGGCTAGATGTGTCCTTCCTTCAAAGGTGTACTTCTGTGTGGCACTATTTGCATTATTCTTTATACAGCAAATCATTTCAAAATATTAATGGCGACTGGACGTTTCTCACGACATTGGCCTCTGCAACACTAATATCACAGAATGCTACAAATAAACCTCTTATAAATCACAATATATCAATCTTACACAACCATTTTCAAACCTCTGCTGATCCCTTTCGAATTAAATAGGCAGTTTTTCCTACTGTGCCTATCAGACTGATATATGTAAATGACCTCCTTTGTGATTGGCTATCCTGTATTGCAGCTCATTCACAAGGCAGCACTTGGCCTGAAACTCTTCTTAGAACTTCAGCATGAGTGGGTGTGGCTAAACTGCAGTAGGCTGACTTAAGACTGTTGCATGACTGTGGTGTGTGTGTGTGTGTGTGTGTGTGTCACCCATTTCATCCTTGATTAAAATCGTACCGATAGGTGCCAGTGGTTAATGAGCATGTTCTCAACCAGTAACAAGTTCTTAAAACAGCCCAGAATCAAAGAACCATGCTAAATTGTTTTTTGAATGTATGAGCCGCTCACAAAGCCTATCTATGGCCAGAACCGCTGCTGTGTAGCCATTCATGCACAGCATTGAAGAAGAAATGAATCTTTCTTGCATTTTGAATGTATCATTTCTTTTGGACTGCACATTTCCCATTATGCACAGTCATACAAGGTTATAGGCTGTAATTAAAGTAGGGCTGGATGAATGGATGTCGCATCATTCGAGATTCTGTAAATTATCTAAACATGGAATTGTGATCAATATTGTAGGAAGCAATGTTTAATAGATTATGGTGTTTTTTAGACTTTTCAGACAGATGTCATCTGTCTCACACAGAAAGATGTCTTATTCTTTGGAAGGTTTTTGTGCCGTTGAGGCTGTTTGAGGACATCTGCTGTTGTTCTACATACCACAGTCTATAATATTAGAAATCTAATGTCTCTACTTTTCTGTAGATTTGAAAACAGATGGACCACAATCAGGCAAATAGCCACGTGTAAACATGATCACAGGGTGGACCCAATCAAATGGGGTAAGAATATGTATGTTTTCTTCGAGTGCTGCCATTATATTGTGGCCAATCAAGATCATTACACTTAGTTCCAAGTCTCACTTTATTTCCTTTTGCTACTTGGTAACCGTTGCTATCTTTGCCGTTGCCTTGAGGCCAGCAGTGTTTGAAGCTCTGAATGTGCTCGAGATTTACATACCTGGGAGACTTGTAAAAGTGAGATCCACCACTGATACTGTAGAGTACTTTGTTTTCCAAACCCAAAATCACATGTAAAATGTCAGCACTCTGGGAATGTGATGCTTAAAATACTCTTTTCCTAAAATGAAAATGTCAGAATGTCATCAAAGGTAAGCCATAAATGGTCTACAAACATTTCTCATGGCGCTATGCTTCAGCCTATGTTTGACAGTTTAAGTTTGCTGAGTTGTTTTTCCTGGTCTGACCATTTTTCAGCGGTGTGATTTAGGCTCAGTTATGAGCTTGGTTGGGTTAAAAGCTGTGGTGAGCGGATGGACACATGCTTTGTGTGGAAGGTTGTTGCAGCCTTGCAGTTTGTGTGTTGATGTGTATGCAGTCCTGCTGACGTTTCCTATCACCGTAGGGCAGAAGTTGGGTGGTGACTGCATTGTTGTCAGCAGGAGGCTGCAGTCTAATTCTGTGACATTACAGGACGTAGCATGTTTGGAATAAATCTGCTGAAGTGGCCTGTCTACTATTTCACAAGCCTGTCCAAAATTACATTTCTACGCCAGTGGCCTCTGTGACCCTCCATCTCCTTTTTCGGAAATCTCTGTAAAGGTATCCTGGCCTGACTCCACCCTGTCAGGCCTCCTTTCCCCCTTGGCTATACCCCATTTTTGACATGTGTGCAGTCTGTAGCCCTAGTCTGTCATTATTGTTTGTACCTATGTCTGATCTGTCTGTTTATGCAGGGATTTAGCCATCATACTCTGCACCTCTGGAGAGATAAAAAAAAAAACACCACATGTTGCCTGATATCTGAGATATTACCTAATAACAAGATTCTGATTTGTTTTTAAAAAGGCAGAGAGGTACCCTCAGAGCACCTTAAAGCAAAAGTACCCAAACACAGTGCTTTCGTTATAGATAGATAGTTTAACGGTCAGGTTGGTGAATATTTTACATTTGTGTTACATGTTTAAATGTAATATCAGTAGTTAAAAACTGAAACTAAAACATTAATTGAAATTTCCAGAGGGAATTGTAATGAATACAAGAAACTTGGATCCAATTGCAGAAAGGATATTTACCAAGTATAATAAATCCGTAAGGCAAAAAGGGAAAACCAGTGTCCAAAGCAAAAGTCCAAAAACCAGGGGCAAGGCAAAAAGAGTAGTCCAGAGGCAGAAAAGGGTCAAAAACACGAACAAGGGCAAAAATCATAAGAAACCGCTCAGTAGCTAGGAAACTAGAATACTTCGCACTATTTGCTTGTAGTCTGGTCTCTTATATATCCAAGGGGTTTTAGAATTCAGGTGATGGTGATCTCTGGCTGATTGGTTGTACTGACTTCCCGGATCTGGATCGTTCCATTTTCCTGGATCGGGAGTCGAAGTCCGTCACGGGTCTTATAGGAATAGTTCCACCTCATGAATCAGATTCTCCTCATCATCTTTGGGCTAGTATAACTGAATGAAATAACATTGAAAAACTGAAATATTATATTTCTACCAGTGTTTAATGGATGTTTTACAGGATAGAATGTTATCATGGATATTAGGGTTGCACTCATATGGGATTCCTAGGCCGACGGCAATATCTGATATTTTTCACGCACCAGTCTGTCAATACTGATACTGAAGCTGATGAAAAAAAAAAAACAGAAATGAGGTTGAAATCTAACTGGATAAAAAAACCATATATAACATATAGTTCAATTAGATAAAATGAGCAAAAGAAAGCAAACATCTACTGATATTGATATGATTCTGGTATTGTCGTGCCTCCCTAATTGATAATATCAATCAATAGCTAAACTGAACATTGTTGGATCAGCATTGTTGTGTGACAGTCACACCAATATACAGGTTTAGACAATAAATATCCCTCAACACTCTCGGTTTTATCTCTTGTCTTTCTTTCCGTGGACCCATCTGCTTCTATATCTACTTGGGTTCTTGCTGTGAAACTTTGCATCACCCCATAAACAAACTAAGCATGCCGGTAAATTGGTTAAACTTGGTCCAAAAGCTTCAGCTCTAAGGAAGAAGCGTGGCTTTTGTTCATTGGCCAGTTCACACCTCTGGTGAATTTGGCAGCTTTATTCCACATGTCAAGCTGGCAGTTGTCAGAGCGCTGCACAAATAACCCAGAGGATGAGTGGCCGCCTCCGACAGCTCAGTACTCTGCTTGATACAGTCGTGAATAGTACAGTGCAGCAGAGTACTCTTCATATACATTCCTTGCTCAAGGATACAGTACCAGTCAAAACACCAGATCCTTTTTTTCTTATTTTTACTAGTTTCAACATTTTAGAGTAATAATGATAAGTTTAATAAGCTTATGCATGATAAGATATTAAAACTTATAATGCAGTCACCAAGACTCGAGGCTGTTGTTTCAGAATGTGAGCTGGATCTGTATGGAATTTGTTGCATAAATTACTATGTAATATCATTACCCTACATTAGTAAATATCTGGATAGAACAGTAAACCAATAGATTGAATTATTCATGCTGTCTGTATGAATGTGGAATTTGTCAGTCCGTTAAAGCTCTGGGTATTCGAACAATCATTTTGGCTGTCATGCCTGGCACGTCCCTGTCTCAGTGTGTACTGTATCTCCCTGTGTTGTTGCTTTAAAGCCCCGGGGGGCTTGTCTTTGAAGATAAGCAACAAGTGTTCCTTTGTGCGCTCGTCTTGCAGGAGATAAAATAATCCCGCAGACAGTGAAAGGCAAACTGCAGAAACGCAATCTCTCCGGTGACCAGTGCCTGCCTCTCGATCAGCCTGGCCAGTCTTATCGGCCCCCGTAGCTGTGAGGACATCAGCGGCTGTGTGTGGAGTTCCTCAGTGCTCTGAGACAGAAGGCCATTGCCGTGGTGTAATGTAGCGCTCTCCAGTTCACATCGCTGCTTTATCTCTGCCAGGCAAAGTGGAAGGAAGTCACACACAGGGGTGAAGATTCGAAGGGTTGTATTCAAGCTGTGTTCAAGCTCATTATCAGAGATATATCTTCGTTAATGTCTCTTATTTCACTGGCTCTGAGGTAAGGAGGCAGCTAATTGCGTGTTAGAGTGTAAGTGGGCTGCCTAATCACCTGCCTGAGGAAAACAGAATACAGACCGCAAGTGACGCGCTCCCACCTGATACACCCGGCTCAACACAAGGTCAAATGCACTTCTATGCTGATGCTGCTTGCTTACATGCAGAATGTGTAGACGCACTGAGTAATGCTGGAAAAGTATCACAGTGTAAAAAGTGAGTTTGCAGTTGCACAGTATACTCCTGCATATCATCACTGTACGGGCACGCCTCACATCTCCATTGTTGTTGCTTTGTTTTGTCATTTTTTTGTTTAGAAACACCTTTTGATCTTTACTTTGCCTGAAAATTTCCTGACGAACAAACCAATGATCTGAAATGACTTCCGTTATAGACTCTTTTCCTTTTCTTTAACTGTCACCCCTTTGTAGGTTTGGTAGGTTTTGTTACTTTGTTTACTGGACACTGGACACTGTTTTTTTCACTCTATCAAACTCGTGGAATTCTGCTGGTAGAGTGGTGCCTCTGTGTTTAAGGTCAGTGCTTTCCAGGTGCTACCATGTTTTCCTTTACTGTATAAAAGCGGCACAAGTCTCCTGTTTAGTGTTTTCTGCACTGTGATTTTTTTAAGTGAGTGCGAAAGTTTATTCAGTGCACAGGTTGGACCAGTAAGTGCCTATTAATGTTTTGTTTTGTCTCACTGACTGGTGTTTGACTCGTATTCCTATTCAAATGTATGTATTGTTTCTTTATTTTGTTCATTACATATCCAATAAAAACAAGAGCCCGGAGACTTCATGTGATTAACTCTGCATTGTGAAAGGTTGGGATCCCGTGCGTTAGATAATGGACTCTCATGTTGGCAGGCATCATGCAAACTGATGAGGGGGGCATCCTGCCCACCTAGGGAGAGCAAGACCAATTATGCTCTTTTGGATGCTCAGGCTGTGATGTCTTGCAATCTTTCGGCAATAGGGCCAGGACTTAGGTGGCTGTGCCAGTCAGGAGTCAGGAGGTTAATTGTACTGTAACTTTACTGTAAAATTACAGCAGTTGTTTACAATGTCTCTGTTTGGTTTCTTTTGAAATTGAACAAAATACTGTATGTATCATATGTTTTTTTTTTTTTATCTGATAACCAACTGCTCTTTACAACTCCTAATGAATAGAAATGGTCCAAAAATTGTCAAAACAGTCTTGACCACAAAACAGATCTTGACGACATGCTGTCGCCTGTAAGAAAAGTCTGAGGTCAGGAACAAGTGGAGGCGTCACATGCGGCTACAGGCATAGTGTCAGCAAAAGCAGGCCAAGGCCGAAAATAAAAGACAAAGGCTTTGTAACGGAAAGACTGATGAAAGAACCCGAGAGAACAAGACTGAAGATGAAAGTGTGGATTAAGGGATAAGGAGAAGTGAGAAATTCTCTGGGTTTATGGCATGGGTCAGGATCTGGTGCACACTCGGTGCTGATGGTACTGCTAATGATCGCTGCCCGTTCAAAGGCATAGAAATGAAGTGACGGCGTGCTTTACACATCAATGTCTCATCATAGTCTGCGACTGTAAAATGTGTCATTATTAGCACATCCTCATGACACGAGCTGTCTCCCGACATTACAGCGGCTCCTACATCAGAAGCAGCTGACACACTGTACCAAGCTGTAATCAAAGGACCTGTTCATCCCTCAGAGGTAAAAGAAAGCGTTTTATAGCTCAGATCTGTCACAGTGAGGTGGGGTGATCTTCTTATGTTCTGAATTACAGAGTGAAAAAAACTCAATTGATTCAGGTTTTTTTCTGAGATTTCAATACACAACCTTAACAATTATGTTCTTAGTTCTTATTTATATTAAAGCAAGATATCACTTTTTAAAGGTGACAAGCTGGGCTTAAATATGGGGTGACGTGCTGGGCTTTAAGGTATAAAATTGCTCAGTAGTGCGTCATAGAGACAGAGAAGAAAGAGAGAGAGAGAGAGAGAAAGAGACAGAGAGAGAGAGAGAGAGAAAGAGAGAGAGAGAAAGAGAGAGACATGCAGAGAATGGTTTAGATCCTGCTGAGCACCCCTGCAGTGCCGAATAAATGATGTGTCGTAGGAAAACCATTCGGCTTCTTAATGCAATAAAGGAAACAGAGTGTTATATGGAACAGTGTAACAAATGCGGATCTGTCTGTGCTGGCCTGCTGTTAATTGAGTCATTAATGTGTTTATCAGTTCACCCTCAGCACGTACGCGACTGCCATTACCTTAGGAAGACAGTGGCTTACAGGATTTATTGTCTGAAAGAGCGTTAGTCTTTTATTTAGCTGATAAATGGAAGGAGATTAATGGAACAGGAGCAGATAAATTACCATCACAAACAAGATTCATTTTCATCTTTAATTACAATCGTACGGTCATATGCAAACGTTTGGGTACCTGTAATCAAAGTGCAGGGATGATTCAGTGCACTATTCCTCTTTATGTGTTCAGTTTAACGTATAGAAAAAAATGTGCTATAACCTTTGCGCAAGGCAAATAAATAAATAGATAACATGTTAAAAACAGTGAATTACACTATGCAGGAATGTGTTCCCTGTGGAGAAGGTGCACTTACAATCACTAACAGACAACATTTCATGTGACCCGGAGAGCCCAAATTTTTGCATATCACTTTTTTTTCACTTCTTTTGTTTCTTTTATTTATCTTTCATTTCATTGTATTTTGACTTTTTTTAATGAAATCAGTAAAATTATACCTAGCCTCTGACTGGATGAGATGTTCCAACCTCACAGCAGTTGTCATGGAGGGATTCGTGTGGGATAAGTCCATGGATGGACCGTGGATAAGTCAGTTATCGGACTAGAGGACAGTTCACTAGTTTAATAGTTTGTGACGCTCAACATTATGGTTGATTTGTGTGAAGCCTCGTCCTTGTCCCTATAGGATCCTAGTAGTATGCTAACGCCAAGATAATTGCAGTGTGTTATCTGAAGCCTTTGACATATACTGACATACATTTAACTTTATTATCAGTTCTTTTATGATGACATAATGCTGCCATCATCATTTTTTATCTGTAATATTTGACTGAAACCTGGTTGGACTGGTTCAGCTCATTTTCATAAGACTTCCAGAGGCATAAACTGGCATTTCTTCTCCTGAAATTGGTCTCACTGATTGTTAAGTTAAGGCTGGTTGATTCTACAGGCTTTTCTTACGTTTGGCTGGTGGTTAATCTGACCATTTGTCCAGCTCTTGAAGGAATAACTAGTTAGAGAGCTCTCTTGGCTGCCTCGGCCTAGACATTTTTTTCAGGCATCAAAAACCGAATCTTTTTTCCACCCAAGCTTCAGCAGTGAAATATGGGTAGTGCTACATTTATTGCAGAGCTTGAAGAACTGCCCAGGGATATTGCTGTGGAAGCTGTGTAGTCGACAACCTTGCTTATTGAGAACTCTGATATAATGCCTGATATAAAATGCCATTACTACACTCAGATGATCTTTGCTTTTACAGAAATGCTGCTTTAAAAACTACATGGTAAAACTGACGGACATGGGGAAAATGTCAGAGAAGTTCCTGAAGAACTGTTTACAAGCTTTGGATAGGGCTTCCTTAAAAATGTTCGTATGTGTGGTTGAGTCTCTGTGGGGCTGCAGGATTCACACACACACACACACACACACACACACACACACACACACACACACACACACACACACACACACACACCCGCATCCACGCTCCCACCCCCCCCCAC
>JBBJLS010000128.1:20901207-20924866 GCA_037577275.1 Bryconaethiops microstoma
CATACATACATACATACATACATACATACATACATACATACATACATACATACATACATACATACATACATACATACGTGTATCTTTTTTTTTAATAATCATGAGAACCAGTTTTCAGGTTATAGTACAGCTCTGAAAAACAAGACCACTGCAAAAATGTTCAGTTTCTCAGGTTTTATCTTTTATAGGTGCAACTATCGAACTGAGCAGCTTTGCCTTAGTTTTGAAGAACTGCTGACAATATTTCTTGTAATTTCCAAATAAAAATATTGTTCTTTAAAGCATAATTTTAAAGGAAATGACAAAACATCAAAATAAGAAAAACGATGCAGTGTTTACAGAACCAGAATAATTCAAAGAAAACAAATCTCTTGTTCACACAAACAAAATGCAATAATTACTTTTGACGAACTTCTAGCAGCGTTTTACCATCCAACTGGTCTCATTGTGAGAGGAGGGCGTCGATTACAGCAGTGTTTTTATACTTTTCCTCATTAAATAAGATCTGATTCAGGTGATCAGTAATCAGTACCTGATAAAGAGGTGCTTGTATAAGAATGTAGCAGACACTGGCCTGGAATGGTTGTCATACTCATAGAGATTCTGATTTTAAACTAAATTGCAGTGGTCTCTCTTTTTTTTTTTTTCCAGAGTTGTATTTGTTACCAAGGGCTCAATGAGGCATTTGCTAAGTTCGTTTTTTGGACAGCACACCAGATATTTTTCTTAATGGGATTACGGGAGATTTCTCACTCTTCTTGTTCAGCCGGTAAATGCACAGAATATTTCTGTTTCTATATTTTTAGGGAAGGTTTATGTGAAGGTTTGAGGAGGGGGTCGGGGTCTCCCCATGTCAGGGGCCATGTGCTACGCCAGTGCATAATTCCTCAGTGGAACATGCTTCATCTGAGGCTCATATTCATTGCACTTTTAAAGTTTGTGTCCTTTTTTTGAAGAGGGTGACTCTTGACCAAAACACCAAGCGCACACTCAGTGACGTGAGCTTTCGCGTTGTACAGTATCCGGAGTGCTGTAGTGGCAGAATTAGCGGACAGTGAATGGGCTGCGGCCTGACGTTTACATTTTGGAGGATGTTGTCAGGATGTCCGTCTTGGAATGCATTCAGACTTTTCTTAAAGGGCACAGCTGTCCAGTCATTCAGAGATACCTGCCTAACGTAACGTTATGTGAAGACGTGTGGATATTTCTGCTCCGCTTGAGGAGGAGGCCGCTAAGGCCAGCCGAGTCGACTGCGCTGCGTTTGGCACTTTGTTCGTGAGTCACCACTCGCTCTCAGTCCTCCAGCGTTTCGCGCTCCTTGCCAATTATCTCTCCTGCAGCTTGTCTGTCGCTGCCTTTAAAATTCCAAAAGATCCCAGCAGTGGGAGAGTTTGACGCCTCAGAGTATAGTCAGATCTTTGACTGAAGAAGCGAGATATGGGGGAGTTACTATAGAGAGAATGTGGAAAAGCAGGGCTATCTACTGGCACAGGGTGGGTTTATATAATAAAACCAGAAACTAAAGAAAGGCAAAACTTCTTTGCAAGTCCATGGTTAGCAGAAGGGGCAGTTGGGGAAAAAAGCTGGCTCCAACTTTTTTTTTCTGCTCAAACACTCCACTCACTCATTCCTTTCTTTTTTTCTTCTTCTTTTGCTTCTCTTTTTTCTTCCTCCTCCGATTGAAAGCACAGTGTTTTTCATTAATGGCTGAATGCTATTTCTCTCCCCTTGAACCTCCCCCTATATGACTTCCCAGGTGCCCAGCTCAGTACACAGGCACCCCTCAGTTTACCCCGACACCAGGCAGGGGACTCCACTCACTTTCGCCGTGTTGCACGGACACATCCCTGTCGTGCAGGTAGTGACGACGTGAATGATTCGATGCCTTTCCACCTCTGCACTCTTTCCTTCAATTATTATTATGCTCAAACATAATAATAATGGCAACAAAAACAAGCCCTTAGACCGAATGTGTCAGTAAACAAGGTTCAGTTCAGTTTAGAGATGAGTTAGTTTAGAAAAGCTAAACTAAGTTTGAAATCGTTGGTTAGTATGATCAGTTAACATGGTGGGTCAGTTTAGGAGAGCTAGGCTAAATTAAATGTGTCGTTTAACGTGTATCAGTTTAGTAAATCTGGGCCAGACTGAATAGGTCAGTTAACACGGATCAGTTTAGTAAAGCTAGATCGAATAGGTCAGTTAACATAGATCAGTTTAGGAAAACTAGATCGAATAGGTCAGTTAACATAGATCAGTTTAGGAAAACTAGATTGAATAGGTCAGTTAACATAGATCAGTTTAGGAAAACTAGATAGAATAGATTGAACAGGTCATGAGCTTGTGGATTGTTGCATTGTAAGTAGTTTCCCGTGACCTCAGTGAGAAGCAAAAACGTTTGTGTGGGCCAGAGTAGGCAGGGCAGTTACGACTACAAACGTTTGTGCAGCATGGCAAAGCTGAAGCTATCTCTATACCTACCCCATGTGAAGAAAGTTCACATATTAAATTGCCCTCAACGGCTATGAGTGTTCATTCTGATGAGCCACCAAGCAGCAATTTTAATCCCCCAGACATAATGGAAAGGCATAGCAGGAAATTCTTGCTTCTGAAAGCTCTTGGATCTCTGAAGAACACGCACACTTGGGAGTGCTTGATCTCCCAAGAAAACAAGAACACATGACATGAATTGTCACTGAAATGAAATCCTCCTCCTTGCCTTCCCTTGTATGAGTAATCCCTCAAACCGAAAGCATTTGCTTTATGAAGCAGGTAATTGCTTTTTCTTTTTTTTTTTTCTTTTTTTTTTTAAGAGTTTTTTTTTTCTTTCTTTCTTGACACTCTCAGTTTCCCCCGCTTTAAAAAGTGAGTGACAGAAAGTAAAGCCATTTGTCTAGCTTGTCAGCTCACTTGCCTAGATAGTGGAAAGCATGAACGAATGCACAGCCCAGCCATTCAGGTCACAGGTCAGCTCCACAGTAAGCTTAGCCTGTGTGTATTTTATTTCATAACAATGTTTCCTCTCTATTATGTTCTGCTTGTCGTAGCTGCTGCTGGACGCTCGAGCCAATGTGGAGGGGGCATTGCAGGATGGAGCCGAGAATTACACTGAAACTCCTCTCCAGCTGGCCTCTGCTGCAGGTAGCCCAGCGAGCCTCACTAACAAGAACTTCAGGGCATTTCATCAACACAGAGGAGTTCTGCTTGTATTATGCATTGTGTTACCTGAAGGGGCTCAGTGTGAGTTCTCTTACCTTTCTGGAGCGTTTAAAGTGGACGTAATTAGTTTTAAAGGTCTGCGAGACCGCAAGGAGCGAGGCTTTAGTGGCATCGGAATGCTAATCATTGATCTGTGAGTCTCAGAAGAGGAACGAGTGACCGTGCCTTCACACCCGGAGCAATTTGGCACCATTTGCCCTGGTTTGTTGGCTTTCAGACTTGTATTTCAGTCAAAATACGTCAGTAGGGCCAGGGTGGTGTTATACAGGCCTTTCCGTCTATGCATACACGTGTCTATGCATATCCTGCGTACGTAGGTTGTGCACATCCTCCAGGAATTGACATGACGCATCCTCGAGAAGCAATACTGGAATAACTAGTGGACCATCTCTGGACTGTCTGTGGTCGTTGAGGAAATTACTCTGGTACTTTACTCCAATAATTTATCCCATGAGAATCTGCCAGTCAGACCCCTTAATAATTACATTACACGATCTCCTCTGGTAAAACTAATATAGCTCCAGTAGTACTTTATTGTGGAACTGATGCAGAACACTCACGGACCATGACTCATAGAAATATTGCATTTTCTCAACCACAGGCTCTGTTAGGTGCCAGCCAGAAATGATTACTCTTGCTCCAACAGCCTGAAATAAAAACTCTTTTTTTGTAATGGATAACATGAGGATGAAATGTATTTATTAAACCTCAGATGAGTATAAACACGCTTTGCCACTCGCAATTGACCGTAAACAGTTCATGCGGAAAGCATTTAGCCACCGATTAAACAAATATATGACTAACATTCCAAGGCTGCCAGTTTCATTGTTTTAATGTTGCATTACTTAATGATAGCCACATGTAGAAAAGACATGCGTTTTTGAAAGAGGTCAACAGCATTAGTAGTAAAGGATGGTCTTGGTGTGCAGTAGGCTATTGACTGAACTTGAGTGGGCAGTAACTGAGCTTTAGAGCAGCACCACCTCTGTTAAAGTTGCAACCATTGTAGTTTTTAGATGTCACTTATACCAGAGTAATGGAAACTCTTTTCTGAAAAATGTGCAAATGTAAATGAAACATAATGGGCAAGTATAATAGACGTAAAAGTGTGTTTTTTATGCCGTGCCACAGAACATACACAGTTTTCTAAACCCCGGGAGAGGCAGTCCCATGAATGCAAATGGACCCAAATGATATTCATTACATGCACTTTATCGTTTTCCTGTACGTTGCAAAAAATGACTTAGAACCTCCTCTTAGCTTGAAGGTCCCTCGTCATATAGCACAGAAAGCTTTGATGTGATGCTCAGACAAATGCCTCCATTCCCCCCTACAACACACGTACACACACAAACACACAGCATGAGTGTGCAAAAATAATAGTATGGAAACTTCCGTCTGCATGCTAAAGAGTGTGCTAATGTGGCGGTGCAGGAAAAGCTGGGGTTGTTTGAGGCTCATCACATCCAAAGCTCATCAAGGCTCGTTCCTCATGCTCCATTTACCATACAGCGGGTCAATTACCCCCGGCGCTCCAATCCACAGGGTTTTCGCATTAACACGGAAACACTTTTCTCCACATTATTCAGTGTGGATGCGCATGGAACGAGCCACTGTTTCGCATTAACAAAACAATCAGCAGGAGGCCGGTGGAGCTCCAAAAATTACACTAAACTGACCTCTGGGACCAGTAAGAGAACCTGCATGTACCTGCTGGTGGACCAGCTGGTCATTTTTGGAGCAGCCTGACTTTTTCACCTTAAAAAGCATCGGAACATACTGTGCTGCAGTTTTCAGACTAAGACCTAGACTTAAACAGGCTATACAAGTTTTTCTCTTTTTTACATCAAGGCCAAGCTTAATCTTGATCTAGAATCTATCTGCAAATGGCCTCCAACTGAATAAAGCCAGAAAGTAGCTTGTATCATCAATAACTGTGGCAACAGGTCACCTGAGGACAGATCTCTTTTTCTTTATCAGTGGATAAAAACTGTATTGTGATCATCTGCATGTATCAAATAAGACATATTGCAGAGAAATCTACTATCTCTAGAGTAACTTATGAGTTAATTATCTGAACAGTTCACTGAAACTTCACTGAAAGTGCAAAATTAGCTACAAATGGATTTGTGCCAAAAAAATGGTTTTCAGTCATAATGGATAAGCTTTATAATATCAATCCTGTCCCGTTGTGTGGTAACAAGTTCCGCATTTAACTGAGACTCATAAATAAAGTGCATATGCATGCAGAAGTAACGAAAAAGAGGGAAAATTACTCCTGGCTGCACGACCACCAAAAGAAGGATGGGTACAGACTGGATGCCATCTTTTCTATTTAAGAAAAATCTATATGCTACAAAACATATGAAAGAAACCCTATTTAGTTTCTTTTTTGTGGAATATTAACTGTAACTGACCTTACTTTTAACAAGAGGTCAGGTGTGTTTCTTTCAACTTTAATGTGAATTTATTCAGTGGTGAGTTGAGACTGTAATAGACAGTAATGACCTGTAAAGCACAGACAAAACTATACCTTACAGTAACATACATTTAATGATTAGAAGAAATTGAACATGGCTGTTGACAGCATTGGCAAGCTAATACTGATGCCAAACTGTATCTGGTGGTACAACTACCAAAATGCACATACAGCGAGTCTCCTTGCTGTGTCAGAAAAAATATTGTCCTGAAACGAACTTTTATAGATTTGTATGTAACAAACCAGCCTCCTTTTTTTTTTTTTAGAGTTGGCTAAAAATCCCGCCGTTTAGATTTGATGTTTAAGATTTTTCACTATGATTTGAAAATATTTTTATGTAATTTCCATTCCACAGACAGTCTCACCACTACGAGGCCTACAGATAAACATATCATGGAGTAATAGACTTGCATATAGAATGCGTTGTTTAACCAACCGGACTTGTTCACCAAGCTTTTAGCAGGCTTTGCATATTATTCACGTTGCGACTCATTTTCTTTATGTGCTGCAAGTCTGAATTCAGACTTTGCAGACGCAATGTAATGTTAAAAACTGAAATTTCACTTTTACTCAATCATCCACAATTAACTTTACTTTTTTTCTGAAATAAATTTGTATCACTTTTCTGCTTTGCAGTTGTGATGATGTTGTAGTATAACCTTAACTAGTCATTCTGAATGTTCACAGGTAATTTTGAGCTGGTCAGCCTGCTTTTGGAGAGAGGAGCGGACCCTTTGATTGGCACCACATACCGGAACGGTATCACTTCTGCTCCACAAGGGGATATGAACTCATACAGCCTCGCTGCAGCACATGGACACAGGTAAAACACGGACCTGCAGAACGGCTTTTGCTGGTTAAATGTTTATAACTTAACCAAGACACTATACATACATATTGTTGGAATAACAGGAATGTAGTTAATTGTACATACAGCGTATTATTACCTTGCATAAGTACTTAACCTTCGATAAAAATGTTATTAGACCAATGGTGGAATTGGTTTTATGCAAGAACATATTTTGTGGGAAACAGTGTTTACATAAGTATTCAACCTCTGTGCGGTGGAAGTTCCATGTTTACAGAGATGAAAGATTTTACCCTAACGAGGACACAACTGGCTCCTGCCTGGGAACCATTAATAAAGTGACCTTTTCTGGATAAAAGACCCAATTAATTGAAGTACTGCTGGTACAGACTGCGAATGGAAAGCTGTGAAAATGAAGAGCAAAGAGCTAATGAAATAAGGGATAAACTTGCAGACATGCACAAGATAGGAGTAAGAAAGGCTCCAAAATGATATTGCAGTGTTTTGACATCTTAGCAAACACTGCGGGATCAACGGTGAGTAAATGCAAGCCACATCATACCACCCAGGCAGTGCCTAGACAAGGCCGTCCGTCAAAACCCAGTGTTAGAGTGAGAAAGGGACGCAATAAGGCCAACAATCACTTTGAAGGATCTACAGAGTTTAGTGACTGAGACTGGGGTGAGAGAACACCTGTCAACAATATAAAGAGCTCTTGTATAACTGGGCTGTATGGAAAGAAAATACACATTTGAAGTTCGGAAAACTTTGGAGTGAAATCTGGGATAATGCTTCGTGGTCAGAAAATTAAGCTTTTGGTTAAAATTAAAAATGCTATGTGTGGTGCAAATCTGCCACACCCCATTATTAAACAAAACACCATTTCTACAGTGTAGTAGAGGGGTGGCAGCATTATGTTGTGGGGATGCTCCTCAGAAGGGATCGGCGCTTTTAAAATGGAAGGAAAAATGGATGGTGCAGAATACAGGGAGGCAAAACTAACAAATGTTCTTTCGTCGGGACAAAGGTTGAAACATAAGACCAAAGTAACACAAGAGTGGCTGAACAACAAAACTGTCAATATTTTACAATGGCCAAGTCAAAGTCCAGAACTCAGTCCAACTGTCAACCTGTGGCACTGTTTGAGGACCTTGGTCATCCATTCAGCTACCATGTACGACTGGGAAGGGCATAAATACTTGGCATAAGCAGCATTTTCAGTTTTTTAAAAAAAATGTCTGAATATTCACTTTTAGAGCACACTGGTCTGCATAAGTCTCTTTTGAATTCCAGACAAATCTGCGCATTAATTGTGCTTGAACATCATACACAATTTCATACAGCTTTCTCAGTCGTGTTGGAATGTTCCATAAATCTGTTTATTGTTTTAAATTCTAAAATTCCCAGATTGTTTGGAACCTATGAGGTTGTATAGTATTAGGATTTTATTACAACTTTTTTTTTTTTTTTTACAAAACCCATCTTTTACCTCACTTGTGAGTGAGTTTAGTTTCTGCTGTTTATCATAACTGTAAACATCCCATTCATCAGCTTTGAGCTTCTGAACCGCAACTATTGCCAGGAATCAAAGACCAGCTGGTGTTTGGCATGCAGGTCCACTGGAGAAATAAAAGTTCAGCTCAATCATTTCCCATTGCAGGGAAACTGTAAACCATGAGTGTCTTTGCCCACTCGCTCACTCACACCCGTACCCAGCACCGCCTAATGAATGCTTATTGATATTCACTGTGCATGCATCCCGACCGAGAATCCACTGCATTAGACGGCCAGCTCCCCTCAATGCCGCGATATTAAGGCAATCCGTTATGGAGGCTGCCCAGATCTGCAGACATATTGCAGCTTGATCCGGGGCTTGAAAAAGCTGCTTCCGCTGCTCTTCGAGCCCCTGAGACATTTGCAGTGTTGCGTCTTACAGTGATTTGTGGCTTGCGCTTATGGAACCAGTCATTCTCTGAGGATACTTCCGCTGAGTTATAATGACTTTACACTAACTCTCTAATACACGACCAAGAGCGGGTGGCAGTAATATGAGGAAAAATTATATTCATGCCATGATAAATGAGAGTCATAAACATCAAAGGACTTTTAGGGTTTTTAAAAAATGTACGTTATGTTTTTTAACATTTTCAAACTCTGACTCATCTTTCTGTCAGTAGCAGAAGCCGACATGGCTTTTCTGAGACATGGCTGCATGAGTATATTCCTGACCCTTCCATGGACATTGTTGGTTTCGCATGTGTTTGGACAGAGACAACATGGCATGATAGTGGAAAGTGCAGAAGGTGAGAACTTGCTGTTTTTGTTAACGGGCGATGGTGCCACCCTGGTTAAAATGTGTTTAAAGAACACGTCTACAGCCTGGATATAGGCTGGTAGGAGTCGGGCTAGGTCCATACTATCTGCTTAGAGAGTTCTCGCCCATGCCCACCATTGTTTTTCACATTACTCTATCAGCCAACGTGACGGCGCCGTGTGTCGTCATCCACTCTGCGAGCCCACCTGAATGAGAAGAAGGAAGCGTTCAGGTCACATGACAGGGAAGCATTCAATGAGATACAAGGGCTTTGAGGGAAAGGACAGATACAGGAGAAGGCTGGGGTAAAAGTTCCACCACCAGCATGAGTCTCACAGTACCAGACTCTTCTGCTAGAGCCTTCTCTCTTGTCCTGCTGATGACAATGCTGATATCCATGGACCATTCATCACCATCACTGTGGACAAAGTCAGGAGAGAAATATGCAGAGAACTACCATCCTGCAAAGGTGTTGGACCCGGATAAAATAAGCCCACAGTTGCTGAAGTTCTGCACCTCCCAGCTATGTGGAGTCCTGATGAGGATCTTCAACCTGAGATTCAGTATCAAGAAGGCACCTGTTTTGTGGAAAACATGTGTGTGGTTCCATTGCTAAAGAAGGTGCATCGTAGTGGCCCATCAGACTACAGACCAGTTGCACTCACTTCACACAGTCTGAAGGGTGTCCAGGAGGGTCCTGGACACCCTCCATGACTTCATTAGGCCAACACTGGATCCCATTCAGTTTGACTACCAAGCCAAGATCATGTTCTTTGATTTTTCCAGTGCTTTCAACACTATTCAGCCAGCCATGCTGGAGAGTAAACTGCCTGCTTTGCGGCTTCAGGCTCCCTAAGTCTTGAGAATTATGGACTATGTGACTGAAAGGCCACAGTACGTGCGGAGACAGGGCTGTGTAGTACAGGAGCTGCTCAGAGAGCAGTTCTGCCACTGCACCTCTTCACCTTGTACACATACAACTTCAAGTGCAACACAGAGAGCTGCCATCTGTAGAACTTCTCAGATGATTCAGGAACAGTTGTTTGTATCCAGCATGGTAATGACTTTTTTGTTGACAGTTTTGTTAACTGGTGTGAGCTGAATCAGCTGCAGGTCAACATCAATAAGCCTTAAGACTTGGAGGTGGAACTAAGAAAATCACTGGCTCCTGTCACTCCCTTTTGTGGGGCTGGACGTGGAAAAATGTTCAGGACAGAAGTACCTTGATGTGCGCATGGACAGTAAGCTGGACTGGTCAAATAATACAAGAGAGATCAAAGTTGGCTCTGCTTCCTTTGAGGACTCTAGCCTTTGTCTGCAACAACATGTTGTGAAGGTTCTATGAGCCTGCGGTGGCCAGCACTATTTTCTGTGCTGTGGTGATCTGGGGTAATAGCACTACTTATGTTACTATTACGTAAAATAACAGACTAGATATAGGGTACTTCAAACCACTATTTGTGTTAATTAGCAGATATCTTCAGCATTAATTTTATTTATTTACCCATAGTATTAATATCTACCTCTCTTACTGACCATGGCATTTTATGTATATAGCATAGTGTATATAGTACAGTGTATGTTCTGGAGAGTTTGATTTTATTTTGACATTATATTGTTCTTGTCTTTGTGTGCAGTCATAGCATAAGAAATTTCATCTGGGATCAATAAAGACTCTTTTTAGGATTCTGATCTTTGTAGTAGGACACAGGGACTTTTTTGGTTGGGTGCTTACATGTTTGGCAGACACTGTCACGAAGAGCAACTTAAAAAATGACGTAACGCGTGGAGGAGGATTTAGTGTTGGGGGTCTTAGCCACATTGGTGTAGTGTGGTGGGCTTGTCCGTGTGGGGAATCAAACCCATCCTGCCGTGAGGGCCACTATTCTACAACATCCACTGTGCCTGACAAAAAACATTGTGTGTGGTTCCTTTGCTAAAGAAGGTGCGTTGTAGTGGCCCATCAGACTACAGACCAGCTGCACTCACTTCACACAGTGTGAAGGTCTTTAAGAGACTGGTCCTGGACACCCTCCATGCCTTCGTTAGGCCAGCACTGGATCCCAGTCAGTTTGACTACCAGGCCAAGATCACAGTGATGTCACCTTAATTGAAAAGTCCATTTTTGCCATTTAACAAAGTAGACAGTGTGATAGAACTACTGTCTGATTAGTTAACTTCAACAGTGCATGACATCATCCCACCAATGTGAGACAATGCAGATTTTGCACATTCGCAAGTAGAGCATAATATAAATTTACAAACCCACCTAACACCAAGGTCAACGCCGCACTCAAAACGCATCTTTTATTTTCTGTTGCTCAAGGTTGCCATTGGTTGTCACTGCTTTTTTAGGGACCATATTACACATTTTTTTTACGTTTTTTACATTTCAAATTATTCTCAAGGCAAAGTTCTTTAAAGGCTTCACAACAAAAAAAACATGACTTGCGAGAAAGTTGACGTGATAAATTGCATTCAAAGTTGCCAAAGACATTTATTTGCTGGAGATAATGGTTAGAACACATTTTTCAATGATTCTGTCTGCTCTTGGTTTGTGATTTATAAAACTCGTCAAACGAGTCGTCAGTGCCACTTCTAATGACTTTTAAAATGAGTTTTATGACTCTAATCTAACCACATTACTCACCTGTGCGCACTAGTCAATGCTGTGAAAGATTTGCTGTTATACTATAGGGGGCTGTTTATCACAGGAATTTCTATCCCAATAACTATTGTCCCAGTAACTCAAATCATTGGTGACAATCGGGAGCATCTAAAAGAACTGAGTGAGTGTTTTCCTGCAGGAACGTGTTCCGGAAGCTCCTGTCCCAGGTGGAGAAGGATAAGGGTGATGTACTGTCTCTGGAAGAGATCCTGGCTGAGGGTTCGGAGGCCAGCGGCGAGAAGCGAACGTCCCACTCGGAGGGTACGCTGCGGACAGGCAAGGCCAAACTGAGGGCCCTCCGAGAGGCCATGTACCACAGCGCCGAACACGGCCATGTGGACATTACCATAGACATCCGCAGCCTGGGTTAGTAATCACACTGCACGCCTGCCGTCCACATCTGCAGCCTGTTAGCACTGACCTCTTTAGGTAACCACAGACATCCACTGCCTGGTTTTTCATAGACACTCACTGCATGGGTCGGTACTGATATAGCACTGTAGCAAGCATAGTGTGCTGGAGGTTGTTGTTTTTTGTGTTTTTTTTAAAGAGGCCATATTATACATTTTCCTTGAACTATAGTTCTGCAGTCATTTTAAACATATGTGTGATTTAAGTACTAAAGATGTGATAAAGAATTATAAAAATTTTACGCAAACCGTTTTTTTGTTTTCGCGCCTCTAAGGCCAAAATATGTTAATGACCTTTTGTCCTTTGTTGACCTTTGTTAATGGGCCTCGTGCAAAAAGCCCTCCAGGCTGAAAAGTGCAGAACAACTAAGTTTGGACTAAAATCTTCAGGGACACTGGGCAAAAATAAACATCCGCCTCTTCCACCGGATGTTTGAATCTTTGCAACAGCTATGCAGTGACACATTAAGCAAAAACAATATTTAGTCATTTCCCCTTCGTCTCATACTCCAAACACTCTGTAGACCGGCTACAACAACACGTTTAGGTCAACCTGACATGGGCTGGCTGAACTGCCGCAAGCTGAATGATGTGTTAGTGTGTTCATGGTTGTGACAACACAACCATGATGAATTCAAAATGGGCCGGTTTTACAGCTTAATCTCTTGGAAACTGGACACTGCTTGCATTCAATATTAAACTCGTATTTTAAAAAAATGAAGAAAAAGAATCAGTTCTCTGTAATATGGCCGCTTTAATTCGGATGTTTGGATGGCTGAACAGTATCGACAGAGTAATTGATTCATTGGCTGTGTGTGTAGGTGTGCCGTGGACTCTGCACACGTGGCTGGAGTCTCTGCGAACGTGCTTCATGCAGCAGCGGCGGCCTCTCATCCAGGGCCTGCTGAAGGACTTCAGCTGCATTCAGGAGGACGAGTACACCGAGGAGCTCATCACACACGGCCTGCCACTCATGTTCCAGATCCTCCGAGCCAGCAAGGTTCTCACCCCGCGACCCTGCTTACACGTATACAGTCACAGGGCTGGACAATATAGCAAAAGTATCAGTCTAAGCTACAGTATTTCGTTGTCATGGAGTGACACATTAAGCAAAAACAATATTTAGTCATTTCCCCTTCGGCTCATGCTCCAAACACTCTGTAGACCGGCTACAGCAACACTTTTAGTTTGAACTGGCATGATGCGCCAAAAGTGGTTCCACAAAAATTAAAATAACATTTTTCCATTGAGTATTCACTTTAGAGCCCCATTTAACCTTTCTTTATTCAAAAATGAAATTGGTCAACATTCATTTTCGCAGTAGCCGTTAAGCACGTTTTGTCTTTTCAGCATTTTGGAGGACTCTCTTTTTTTTTTTTTTAATTAATATTTGAAATATATTTTGTTTTAAATGAATTTATTTTACTTCATTACATTAATGAAAAAAAAAAATCCATTCCACCAAGTTATTCAGAGTGTCTTGATGTGCAGAAAATGTATTGCTAGATTTCTGTACAGTGTTTGTGGCAGGAACCAGGGGTTATGGTGGCAACAGCACAAATATAGTCATTTTATTCATTTTATATCGTCATTTTATTTGTTTCCTGAGTCAAATAATAGTTGTTTATGTACTGTTGCACATGATTTACCTTATTACAGCCTGTATGCATGTATCCAGCATGAGTGGATTTAAAAAATACAATGTAAGTCAAAAATGATTATCAGTGATGTTGCAGGCATCAGGCATCACCTCTGTAAACAGTTCAGACTCTGTAATGTTTAAGTACTGGCAATACCTGCAACATACAGAAAAAAACTACACTGGAGGCCATTATTTGTAAGGCATCCGTTGCTACCCATGATTGCTATCATTTAATGATAATTGACATAAATCTACACAGACATTTATAAAAGGCTCACTTTAGCAAGTGTCAGTTTTCATAAAGCCTGCTTCAGTCGTTGGAATAGACTTTTATAAAGGTTTCTGCAGCTTTGTGTCGGTTGTCATGAAAGGAATATGTACATGTATCCTAACCAATAGTGGCCTTAAATTAAAGTGATACCTCATACAATCATACTTTAATGATGTTGGGTACACATTGGATGATGGCATTAGTCATTCAACATCCTTTTTATTTAGAAAAAAGCTAAATACACTTTCTCCAAGAAGGGCAATTGATTCTAAATGTTTGATGTCGTACCTGTTTGAAGGCATTGGCTTATGTTTATGTAAACTTTGTACGTGTGTGTGTGTGTGTGTGTGTATGTATAATCTGCAGAACGAAGTAATCAGCCAGCAGCTATCTGTAATCTTCACCCAGTGCTACGGGCCCTTTCCAATCCCCAAGCTGACAGAGATCAAAAAGAAACAGACGTCCCGACTGGGTGAGTACCAGCACTGCTGGCCCAGTTAAAATCTGTCCTTAAGAACGGACTCAAACACGGCTGAGCCGTTACCAAATACCTTCATGTGAGGTTGCAAAATTGGCTTGAGGTGCTCATAAATCTCTGAATGCAGTTGTGTGCTTTTGTCTCATGCACTGTGACAGTGAAATATTAACAACACGGTAAAAAAAATGTTTTTCTTTACAATGTAGAAAACAGCAGTTTCATCATCGGCAGAAAGTGAGAGGGAGAGACAGACAGAGAGAGACGGACAGACAGACAGACGGAGAGAGAGAGAGAGGAAGAGAGAGAGAGTGAGAGACAGAGAGAGAGGGAGAGAGAGACAGAGAGAGCGAGAGAGAGAGACAGAGGGAGAGAGAGAGACAGAGAGAGAGAGAGACAGAGAGAGGGGGAGAGAGAGAGTGAGAGACAGACAGGGAGAGAGAGAGACAGAGGGAGGCATCATCAAGTGCGATAAACAGAATTTTCTGCTCATTTCGACTGAATCAAGGCTGCCGAGACTTTAGAGGAACACTACTGCCATCTAGGCAGCAGATAAAGAATATATTTTACATGAATATCTGCAATATTGTGGCAGAGAACACTAGAAATAGAAGCTTGCTAGTTATTTTTAAATCTAGAAAAAAAACATATTTGTTCAAGTTAAGCCTTTGATGTACCTTGTATACTGAATTTCCTTCTTTTTTTTACCTTCAATTCATTTATCTTCAGTTACATTTACTGTTGCATTTTGTGTTTTTTTTGAGAATTGTCTAATTTTGTCTGTTCTGGTCTCATATGTTGTCCTTGGTTTTGAGAAAGGCACATTTAACTTTATAAAGGGTGGAGGAGGGCGATTCAGAGAGGAGATGAGTTATTTCTCCCTGAAAAAATACCAAATCGTAATTAACTTAGTGTATATATTTTAGGTTTTACTGTACAGAGTGGCATCACACCATAACATTTTCATCACACCAAATTCATCAGCATGCCCTGCTATTAAGTATTCACTTCAGACTTTTAGTGGATGTAAAACATGTTTTCACGTCCTATAAACCAACAGGACTGCATTAGCACCTCCAACAGACATTATTTTTGCAGGATTATGTGTAATCCACTGCATCTGCACAAGAAATTGTTGTTTTTAGCACCTCCTCTCATGTGTGTCTCTAGATCCACACTTTCTGAACAATAAAGAAATGTCTGATGTGACGTTCCTGGTGGAGGGAAAACCTTTCTATGCCCATAAAGTGCTGCTCTTCACAGCCTCCGCCAGGTAACAGGACTGAGGGATTGATTAAAGGCATGCTCGTGGTCACTGTGACTGAATAGAACTGATAATTATTTGATTTTCCTGCATTTCTAAAGAACACTCATGTATTGTGGTTTAAAGAGAATGAATGCCTCCTCTCCCTTTTGTGATTCAGGTTTAAGTCTCTACTCTCCAACAGACCTGCTGCCGAGAACACTTGCATTGAAATCAGTCATGTCAAATACAACATTTTCCAGGTTGGGATGCTTTTGTGATCTGTTGAGGCTTAAACTGACTGTTAAAACTGTTGGAACTTGTGTAGTTTCATTGGACAGCTCAACTCGCTTGAGGAGAACAATAACTGCCATAACCAATGTTGGTTTACAATAACTTAAATAATAACAATAACTTAAGTGGTTTAAACAATTTTACACAGAACTTAAATATATTAAATGGACAATTATTTGGATCTTGCCATTTTTCTGTGCTCCGCTGACAAATGACTTTTGTGTGGTTGAATAAGTTTTACAGAATTTTAGCAAAAATCCTATTCAAGCTGACGATAAATTTTGAATTTTTTAAACGTGCAAATTATTGAATTCTGGCCACTTTAGTATTTAACTTCAGTAGTTGCTTAAGTTGCTTGAGTTTCAGGTTTACAGTGTCTTGCTCCCAAACTAGCCTCACTACTCGACAAAACAATTAATTAATACACCTGCTTTATCATAACAGTGTGATCTGCCACACACATACAAAGTCAGAATCATTTCAAATGAATAACAAGCTAAATTTAGGCATTTTGACAGAAACTCACCATGTTTGTCCAGACTTAAAACAGTTGTTATGAAAAAAACATATTTGTGTGGGGAGTATGGATCAGTTGAAGTAACTAAAGTTCACTGTTGTTGACTACAAAAGAAAAAAATGACACAACCCATACAGTTTTTCTCCTTGTTGTGTTATCAGCTCTCATCAACACTCAAAACCACTCTTGGGCCAAATGGGCTTTAATGTGTGCTTTTAATAACAGTTTGGATTCATGCCAACGCGGAGACCTGTCAATCATACCCAAAATATTAGCCAATATCTTTTAAAGGAAGCCTTCGCCTGTATTTTCTCGTACTGAATTGTAAAAAGTAACAGTAAAAATCGAATGGAGTGTGCATGCAGTAAAATGGTGACCCCACATGTGACTGAAGACTGTATAAGAATCGTGTAGATTGTGCTGATTGATGTACACTAAGAGTGCTTTGTGTTGCAGCTGGTGATGCAGTACCTGTACTGTGGCGGCACCGAGTCTCTGCACATCAGAAACACTGAAGTCATGGAGGTATTAAACAGTGTTTCTTTTCCTGGCTGCGCCAGCCTGTTACTGCTCTGGTCTCTCCTCTTTCACTTTCTTCTCTCTTTTCTCTGAGGTGAAAATGGGATGTCTCATATATAATATGATGTGAAAGTGGCTGGCCATGCGGCTCTGAATGCTAGCCAAGGCCACTCAGTCTGCCAATTGTTCCCACACCCGATGCATGTGTCATAAAATGACTCACTTCAGCTGCATAGAGAAAAGATGGCACTTTAGAGATAATCAAAGTATAGGCATAACTGTAACTGAGAGGTGAAAGGTTCTGTCAGTGTAAATACAGGGCCACTCAGTGGCCCCTCCACTTAACGCTGATTGAGGGACCTCCTTAATGCATTTTCACCCACTGGTTTTACACAATGGAAACTTCAGTTAGGGGGTTATACTGGGAAAAACAGAATATCTTTATATTTAATAAAGCACACTTCCATGAGAGATTTGCGTTGTTTTGTCAGGAAAGCACATAAGACCAAAAATCAACTGATGTAACAGTATTGATGATAAATCACAAGATGGTACCTTTGGTGTGATAATTTAGCGTCTTCTGCCTCATCCACAGCTCCTGTCTGCAGCCAAGTTTTTCCAGCTTGAAGCCCTCCAACGACACTGTGAGATCATTTGCTCCAAGAACATCACCATTGAGACGTGTGTGGACATCTATAAACATGCCAAGGTAAGATCTCACAAATAAAAGTCACTATGCATTTAATGAGCTCCTCCGCTGATGTTGCTCAGCTTCTAGAGTCTATGTGTGATATGTCTGTTGTTCTTTCTCCATCTTTCATGATTGCTAACTACTTCACATAATGATTACAGGAGAGATGAATAATGACTTTAATTACAAAAACACTACAAAGAGCCCCCAAAATTGCTCATTGCAATAAAGTGACTGAGTAGTTCTTCAATTAATGGCACTGCTTGACTGCATGCAATATTGAAAAATCCAATTTCCCCACTTTTTATGTTCTCGAAAGGAGTTCTGGCTTTAATCATGTGCAGAGTTTCATTACTTTGTGTCCTTACCCTTTAACTTGCGTGACCCTTGACATTTCTTATTTTTTTTAATGCAAAACAGTGTTCCTTAAATATTTCAAATAAAGTGATTCTGGCTATTTCTGAACTAACATGCTGAAATAATTACGTATTTGTTGGTGGCACTAAATATAAATACTCTCAGGTCATTAAGTCTTCATTTTAAAATGACTTAGTTATAAGGACAACAAAATGTTACTCTTTTCGCATAGTGGAAATATCATTGCTGGTTCAAGAAAACCATGTGTTCATATTTTTTATTATTGCTATTTTTCTACGTTATTTGAACAGCTGCCCTTTGCTTTGTGTGAAAGACCAAGAGAAACGTCACCTGATTTTTTACTTTAACATTAGAAGATGTTTTGCCTTCTCCTGTAAAGCTGCTATTTTGGACACACTTCTTTTTGTGCTGCGACCAGTACAAAAATGTATTTTGGAAAAAACTGTATTACAGCATTTTTGGTGCAATGGTATTGACAACAGAATTTTAAGACATAAGTTTCATTTACCATTTTTATACCTTTTTTACATTTAACATTACAGAATACACATTACAGAAGTCTGAGGCGAACCCATAATTAAATTTTAAAAAGTAAGGAAATGTCATCATTGAGACACAGCGGAAAACGTCTACAGCTGTTATTTCCACATATTTGAAAATGTAGAAGTGAAGAATCACACACACACACTACAGCATGGCCTATTTTATGATTTTTTTAAACCCAGTAATAACACACTAATTTAGTTCATGTGATGTCCATTTTTAGTTCCTGGGGGCCGCTGAGCTCTCAGCCTTCATCGAGGGCTTCTTCCTGAAGAACATGGTGCTGCTGATTGAGCTGGAGAACTTTAAGCAGCTGCTCTATGAGGTGCCTGCAGAGAGCCCTGGTCCAGGCCCTTCTTATGATGTCCTCCACGACCTGGAGCGGACCCTGGCCACGCGCATCCAGTCCATCCATCTCTCTTCTTCCAAGGGCTCCATCGTCTGACACCTTTTTACATAATTTAGCGCAAGATTTGATCCACTTCAGCGTGCTGTTTCACCATGGATTCAATGTGGGCTCCTCGTTGTCTCTGGCTGGTATTTTAGAGGTGTGTTCGGGAGCAGCCGGCATCCTGTCTCCCCTGTGGGATGCATGAAGGACTGTTTCGCTTTTCTTCACAGGCCAACATCTCCATAATGTTACTGCAAGGCCGGTCTGCTGTTACCTTGTGCCATGTCAAGGGCTACATCACATGTCATCCTCCAAACGTCTAAAGAGCACCCTGAACAAAAAGGAAATGTTTCAGGGCATGGAAGGGCACTCATGCTCTTGAGCTGCTCTTATGGACTGAAGATCATCCATTATGGAAGAACCCATGCTAGCTTTTCCTCGAACTAGGCTGAAGTGGCTCCATTTCCACGGAATTAAGGTCACTTACCTTTCCATTGCAGCTTATATAATGTATAAGTTTGCCTGGCCATCTGACCATGTGTCCAGCCTCATGTGTTTATGGATGAAGATGCTGATTAAGTTTGGTAGACCACGCCCATTCATATCCCCAGAAAACTTCTGACTGATCTTATCATGGAATTGGCATTGCACCAATTTGCCATGTCCAGCACCAATTTGCCAGTCAACATTGAGCACCTTTGTAGTGTCCGCCAGTGATACTGAAGCTATTTAAAATGAATAACGTGGGTTTGGTTTTACATTGTTTGGAGTGGTGAATATGGGTTAGTTAATCTACAAAACTGCAAACTATGTGAAAGCAATTTTCTACACCGAATGATGTCTTTTTTTTTGACAACTCAGCTGATATAAGAGTAGATTTGATTCATAGATGAGAAATAAGCTCTCATACCTCCCTAATCGTATTTGTATTGTAGGAGATCCTGTGCTAAGTGTCCAAGTTTGTTTCAGCCCACGAGTTTTAAAGATCCACGAAACTACCACTGTGCTTAGTACACTGAAAACTGAGCAGTTCATCCTTGCCTTGAAGTTGTTAAGATGTTAAATCAACATTCAATGTCAATAATCTGCATGGGCCCTTTGCAGCCTAGCTTTGACTTTTGTAATAAAATGAAGAAAGACAGACAGAAAAAAACAGCTACATAATTACCTGATTTAAGGACAGAGTGCTCTTCTCGCATTCCAGACTGTGGACAGCAAGTACATGCCATTGTGGAACTCACAGAAATGGGATCTACTGTGCAAGATTTTCTTTTTTTTCCCCCCCTTCTCTGCTGTTGCTGACTGCAAATCCGTCGAATAGCGTTTACAGGAAGATGCCAGTTCCCTGGCCGCCACCACCACTACCAAATGTACATACTCCAGATCCCTACCTGCAACCTCGCTTTTGCTGTATGTGATGCCAGCGCAAGTGTTGCTGTTTTACTTGTGGAATTCCGTTACTGCCCAGATGCATGTTCTACATGTGTTTTTGTTTGTTTTGTTGCTCGTTTTTAATTTCTCTATGTGTGTCCGTAGCTTTTGGTGTGTGTCGGCGCAAAAGTGTCCTGGGAGTGTAATACCAGCATGGGCGTGTGTGTCTAGGGCTAAACCCAAAGTAACCAACGTTGAAGAAAAATAATAAGGCACTTTCACCCAAAGAACATTTGTAGTTACTGTTAGCATCAGACAAAAAGAAAAATCTCAAAATGTTCTTTTTATCCATTTGAAAGTCAAAGCCATTTCGATGAATGGCACCCTGCAAAGATGTGCTCTGTGCATCCATCATACATTTTCTACAAAACATACATTCAGTATATGCGGGTGGTTATGTGACGTGCTAGAGGAGTCCGAGTACTTTTTTACTGGACATTAGAATGTTTGCTGGTTAGTATGTTATAAATGGAGGGAGGAGAGAATGGACTCTCTTCTTTAACTGAGCTTGGTGGTCTGTCCCATTCCTAAAGTGTAATAAAGATATTTAGGAGCAGAGTTTATTCATATGTAGCTAACAATGGAATGGTATCATGATGCAAATAATTTTAAACTGTGAAAGAGAATTTTATTTGAGAGCATAGTATAGTAGCTTTATTTTCTTACAATATGTGTTTTGTTGGTAAATTCCACTCAGCTATTTTGTGTAGCCAAGACAAAGATACAGTGTATATTTTCTCGCTCAAAATGTCACTTGTTAGTTAAATGTCCTGCCTCAATTACGTGTGCCAAAAAGAAGTGCAATGTGATAAACAACAATAACAAAAAATGTGTAGTCTTTGCTTAAGGAGCCATTCTTAGGTTAGACCCTCTGCACTCTATGTTCCTATACTAAAGGTTCCTAAATGGTTCTTGGTACGGGTACAGGACTTTTTCATTACATGGGGCTCCCTTAAAGGTTACAAATATTGGCAGAAGGTGGAGTCACAGTCCTTGTTAGGGATTGACATAGCAGTTTACTTGCACAGGACCGTGTAAAATAAATGGGAAATTACTGGGAGCAAATAATAAAAGCCAATACATTTGCAGGACATTCAGCAACGTCTACAACATTTCTGTTGTGTTTCTATTACAGTTGAGTTTTGTATTGTGGAAACATCACGGGAGTGTATTTTGTACATGGATCTAGAGAAGCATGGATGGCTCTTTTTCACCCATTACCCAGCATCATTAGAGAATTGGTGATTAGTGTTCTCCTGCAAGCGTGTTGAGCTGCTCAATGACATTGCATTAGTGGCAGTTTGGCTGGTTTTACATGACTTGGAGGAAGTGTGTGTTAGTATTTAGCCTCCCAGTGGTGATGGTATTGTGTGATTGGGAAGACGTTGCATTAGCAGTGGTGGCTGGCTGTTCTGTCCTAACCTCCCAGGTTAGTCGCACTGCGTGACTGGGGAAGTCCTAGCTAAGGGGAGGAATAGAGAAAGTTCTTCTTTCGGATCTCATCTCCCTGATTCTTTAATTAACCAGCCATTGAAATGAATCTTCTGGTATCACCCATTCAGGCACTTTTTTAAAGAGGGTAGAACTCAAAATGTGAAAGCAATATGACACACGTTTTTTCCGAAAAACAGTCTTTGTACTTTGTTGTGTACACTTCATGAGTGTCAGACGCAGGGGATGGTAGTCTTTAGTTCTTTGTTAATTAGTGAAATAGTCCAATAGTAGTTCACCACTACACTAAATAGGTATTCACTAAGCACAGATGAATACTAGAGGCCATCCGTACTGTATCCTTTAATCGAAATTCTTCAGATGAAAAAAATAATCACTCGCTCAGTATGTCTTGGCTTTGACTTGGCTGTCTGCTTTGGCTGCTACTAAGACATGCTTACAGACAACACAACTCCGGGCTGTGATTTTCTTTTATGTCTTTACTGGACAGAACTTGCATGCTTTTGACTGAACCTGAGTTTGAGGGAACATTGTTTGCTCTCCTTATTTCACTTGATTGCAACATTGTACATTGTACAAAAGATACATATATAGAAATCTATATATATATTAAACATAGTGTAAATATAAGGGATGTGGTTGACTTTACCAATGGAAAAAAAGAATGTCACACTTGTGCTACAGTGCAGTTGTTTAATGACATGCATTTGTGTACAGCCAATAAAACAATCATGATTTAATCTGTCTCTTTCGAGTGTTACTTCCTTTCAATGCATTATGTATAAGTTCGTGGATTTTTTCTTAGAATCTAACTGATAATTGTTCGCAGAAACCTCTGCATTTTTTTATATCACTTATATCAAAGAAAACGACAGGGCACACCAAAGAAAACGCGCTGGCATGAATTACAGTAAAGTCTATACAGGGGTAACATCAGTATTTACATTCTAGCACTGCGGGAGTTCAGTGTAAACTGTACAGTACAGATACGGGTTTACCTTTACATTTTTACGGGTTTACCTTCCCGTGAAAATCAGGGGATATATATATATATATATATATGAGTGTGTATATATTCCATATGTATATGTATACCACCTGCCTAATAAGAGATCTTTTCCTCACTGACCGACCCCCCCCCGCCATGCAAGCACACACATGCACACACAGACACACACACACACTGCCTGTTTGATGAGATGATGAATATTGTGCAGAAGTAATGAATTGGGCTTTATTGGAGACTGTCGTTATCGTTAATTAGCCCGGCGCGGCCGGAGGGTTCGGATATCAGAGTGACAGAAAGCCCGAGTCCGCCATCAAGGACAAACACGCTGTCTTACCCACCTCCTTTTGTTTATTTATGCAATAAACAGGTCTGTTTACAGACAAACACTTTAATTTTCTTTTTGAAGCTCTGCCAGAGTTCTAGGCGAGACTTTCAGCTCCGAGGCTGCGGATTTCGCTCAACAACAAACTGAGCTTGTTTTGTGTTAAAACCACAGGACAACAAATCACACGTGTAAAAATATAAGCTCGATTTTCCCGTCCTACAGTCTCCGGCAGAGTCTGGGGCAAAACCATGGGCAGCAAAACCATGAAAATCTTGCCTGAGGTTTTAGACACAGGGGCACTGGTGGGATTTACATTATATGTTAAAAGCAAAAAACTGTTGTAGGACTGGGTGATATTTTGCAGTGTATTGTTCAGACTCCTGTCAATACACAATTGCTGCGACTATTTTATCAACGTCAGCATCCTTATGAACACTCAGAGACATGTGGAGCTTCTCTGGGGGTCCATTTGTGTTGGAAATGTCTGGTTCCAATCACCTCAACTGTGTCCTCCCTCTCCCCCATCACTCAGTATAACTGTCCTCTCTCTCTCTCTGGGTGGGTAGGGTGGTCCTCCCTCTCC
>JBBJLS010000128.1:20924966-20937977 GCA_037577275.1 Bryconaethiops microstoma
GTTTAAAATGAAATTGAAGTGTTTTGGGAGCATATTTGGGGGCATATTTAGGGTTTACACTATAAAAATAGGCATTTTTAGGCATTTTATTTTTACCACATCACAAATTCGCATTTTTTTTAACAATTTCTGGGTGCTCTTGGAACATAACCCCCGTGAATTTTGGGGGTCTACTGTATATATTTATGTGTATTGTTATTATTACTATTATTGTTATTATTATTGAAGACATTTTTCAAGATAAGTTTTCTACAGACAGTTTAGCTTTTTACAGACTTATGCTGTTCAGGTCTCAATTCCACTTGGTTGACTGTCTTTAACTGCCTTAAATACTGTGATGTGTTTCCAAATTTAAAAAAACAAAACATCAGGGAGAGTCTCTGGGTATAAGTGGGAGATGAAACACAATATTAGTTCATTTTATTTTTGCCTGCCCACTGGTGCATGGTGATGAAATGAAAAATCTGATGATTTAGTGGCAGAGCAAAAGTCACTACATTTAAACAGAAGATCTAAAAAAAAAAAAAACATGTAAATAAGTTGTTTTTGCACAAAAAATGAAAAAATGGGAAAAAAACTATGAAAATATCACATATAAAATATTTAAATCAGATAAACTCAATGTGTCTGATATTTTCAATGCAAAACTGCTTTAGTTCAGTTTGCTTGTAGTTTACTATGAGGTATAAATAAGACAGTAAGTTATGACCTCACTGCAGAAGAGAAAGCTGGAGGCCCATCACACGGAGGCCGACTCCATACTCCAGCATTAACGCCGGCGATGAGGGCTGGAGTTTAGAGCTGAGTCAGCTGTTTTACTGTCCGTAATTGTCCCTCCATCTTTTCTCTGGGAAACCTTTAAATTTCAATCCTTATTTAACAGCCCTCACCGATTGCCGTCTGGGAGCCCATAACATTGTCATGGTGAGCGAAGCTGCAAAAGAAGAATGAGTCACAATACTGCATTCACAAGAGTTTGCATGGTTTAAATGGCTGAGTTAGCATCCAGGCTTGGACTCCATCACCCTGGCAACGAGGAAATCACCTTGACGACTACAAAGGAAACCGAACCCTGCACCATGCGGCTGAACAGTATCATAGAACGGTACAATGAATTCCTCGCTGTCGGCCTTGATAGAAGACTTTACATACCAGACATCTACCTTCTGCATGTCCAGAGGTGTAGGAAATATTCCGCATTTTTCTTACACAAAATGGTAAAAGCTCTGAGCCCCTCTGAGCTGTGGAATGTGTGTGTCAGTATAAAAGCAAAGGTTTGAGCAGGAACAATAGGCCGCTTCAGGGTTACAGATAAATCCAGTCAGAAAGCTGGCCAAGCCCTTTAAATGGCTTTGGGCATTTTTATGTGTTTTCACTACTATTTCCAAACTGCAGTCTAAGATCGCAGTGGAGGGGGGGTTTAAACTCAATACCAAGGGTATAACAACCTTTATAAACCTTTGCTGCTGCAAAGTAGAGCACTATACCATTTTCCAAATCAGCACTGTCACTACTAAGCTTCAGTATCTCTAAAACCAACCAAGAGAAAGTAAAGACTGCAAAGCTGTCAGCATTATATTGGTAACTAAGGAATCTACAGACCATTTTGGCAATAAATTGATTAATCAGAGTTTCAAAGAAGCCAAACAATAACAATGGACTTAACCAAACAAAAATTAATCTTGTACAGATTTTATAAAACAAGAAGGTCTTTAAGAAACTTTTTTTTTAATTACAAAAATGCAGGTACGGTAATGTGTAATAGTCATTTATTCTGGTTATTCATTTTTCAGTGAAGCAAAAAACGGAAAATTAATGCTTATTTTGCAGACATGGTGTCAGGGCTGGGGACAGTAATGTTTTTTTCTGTTTTCGGTTTTGAGTGTTTGGGAACTTTTATTATGAAGGGTGATGGTTTGGATGAGCAGGTTCAGCTGTGTGGTGTTGGTGTTTCTGTTGTGATTTAGGTTTGAGTATTTAGTTTGTGTGTGACTGACCTGCGTTGTCGGTCAACCATCACTTTTGCGTTTGTTTACTCCGTTCTCCTTTGTTATCAAGCTATAGTTCTTGAGTCTGGTTTTGTTTTGGTTCAAATAAAAGATGAAGCACTTCGATGATCTCTGGTGCAAGTGTGCTTGCCTGGCATGTCTGGAGAAGGAGGGAAGACGTAACACATGTTTTAAAACCAAAAGGTGTTTTTTGTCTAGGATTAGACTAAAACTAAATTAAAACTGTCCCCTCAGATAAACAGCATTTAAATCTTTATTTCAGAAATAGGACATAAAAATATATACACTATTAACACCAAACCTGGAAATCTGAGACATGGAGAATATGATGAGTGTACATTTGCCTATTGAGATTACTTGGACTTTGAGAAGCAGCCAACTGTGTTTTACAAGACGCTTGGAAGAATGTCCCTGCAGATTTTTGCATAATTTCAGACTGCAAGTCTCCATTAAAAAAAAGCTGCAGGGACAATGGAGGACACAATAAATGGTGAGAAATGTTAGGTGTTTCTTCTCTGCTTTTTTCAACTTGTATTAGACGGCCGCTTTGACTGGAAATCAAATAGATGACAAGGCAAAGTACTGTATGTTCGAATGAGAAGCAAATTCTTAACTGACGGGATAGATGGATGGATGATAGGACACTAGATAAGTAGCAGTTCAAAAGTAGACGTCATTGCGGGCCAAACATAAAAAAGGAAGAAAAAAAAAAATACGGAAACTACAGGTTTTCATAAGACTATGATGAACTTTAGCTGAGTGGAAAGTCTTAAGTGAAAGCTCGTCTTGGCCCCAGGCTGTTAGCGCACTACACAAAGGGTAAATATCTAAGGGAGTTGTCCAAGACAGAGAGGTTCCTCCTCTCCACGAAGCTGGGCATGCGATAGACTCCGGCCTGACCGTGTCCAGAGCAGGCTGCGGGTGTGGGCTGGTAGTACATTGTCCACAGGCTCGGGGTGAAGCGGCGTGTCAGTGTGTCGGCCAGCCTGAGCCGCAGATTGCAGCTGGAGCACACGATGTGGTTGGGGCAGCACGACTGAGTGGCCAGCTGTCCACGAGGGAGCAGAGGGGCCAGCCCAGTGGAGGTGCCTGCAGGCCTGGTCAGAACAGGATACGATGAAGGTCCGTGACTTCTGAGGCGGTCTAAGGCCTTTCTGAGCTCCAGTTGTGCCCCATGCACTCTAGCCAGCTCCCTTTGGTGCTGCAGGCCCAGAAAACGCAGCCTCCGGCACAAATGTATGCTCTCCAGCCGTACAGCGTTGGCCACCCAGCGTTCTGGACAACAGATAAAGATTAGGGTTCCAACACTTAATTCTCACTTCTCAGTAGCGTGAAATTATCACTCGCATTGCGTGTTGTAAAGCCTCCGCCCGCATAGCGTAGTGTAAAGTTACGAACAGTTAAAAAGGAATCCATTTCAAACTAGCTTGATTCTCAGCCATAATAGTTGCAAGGTGCTTCAGGCTGAATAGGCAGATCTAAAGCAGTGTGGTGGTTTTTCATGACATCACAAAAATAGTGATCATAAAGAAGTAACACAAAAATGGTAATAATTCATCTTTGATACATCTGTTTTTAATAATTTTATTCATTTTAGTAAAAAGCAAGCCTAGCATCACAGTCACGGGAACATGACTTCGCGTTGCCTTCTACTAGTTGCACGAAGTTTCACCGTGTAAAGCTAGTCTTAATAAAGCTGGATAAAGCATCATGAAATATGTCTTTTCAATTATCTCAATCTAAAAGTGAAAACAGGAAAAATCTAATGTTTAATTGAAGCAAATTTAATGTGCAACAATACTCTCCCTGATGTCTCGATTAGTGTCTCCTCTAGAAATGTGTCTGAAGCGTGTTTTTCATATTATATTAATATTTTTTCAGTCCATTTGAGTATTCATTAGCTTTCCTGTTTCACTGGGCTGGAAATATGAGGTGACATTGAGGACAAATTTTCTTATTTGGTCATCAGTAGGGAAATCATTACAGAAGACATAAGCAACTAGAGTTTGCTGGATACTACTGGAACCTTGACTGGAACAGGGTTCTGTGATCATGAGATAACAATAAATATTTTTGCCAACAGACCCTCTTTTCTTTGCATGTGGGTTTGGTGTGAAGAGAAGGATGTTTATTCTCTATTTAGTTAAAATATGGTGGAGGATCTGTTATGTTTTGGAGGTGTTATTTCTGTTAAAGGCCCAGGGAACCTTGTTGAGACACATGGCTTCGTGGATTTTAAATGAAACTTTACGTCTTAGCTTAGCCAGACAATGATCCAAAGAAAAGATGGTTTAATGACCACAGCATCAGGGTTTGACATCGTCTTGCAACCTGAGCTTCGCTGAAAACGTGGCGGCTGAGGCGAAGAGAATGCAAAAGAGAGAAACCTGGAGGATCTGGAGAGAGTTGCTCGTCTCAGTTGCTCGTTCTGTGTTCTCCAAACTCATTATAGAAATCAGAAAGTACTGAATGCAAGAGTTTCAATAATTGTGATTCACACAGTTTAAAAAAAAAAAAAAGGTTATTTTTTCCTCTTATTTTCTGTTTCAGATTGGGCCAATTAAACACAAACCCAGATATTTTTTCATTACCACTCTTTTACTCATCTTTGGAGCTGACGGAGCTGTTTTTCATGCTGTGTGTCTATAGTGCCTACTGCTACTGATTGCTAATCTGTAATATTCTCTGGACTGAATGTAGCAGAGTTTTTATTAGTTGCAGTAAATATATTACAGTACCTTTCTCATTAGGTTTCCTGCTCCCTGCAGCCACAGCTGTAATAGTAGACATAGTCAGTCTGACAGATGATCCACAAGCAACGTCTGCAAAATCAAAGGTTTATCTGCGATTCACACTCGAATTCATTCCTCACAGTTCAATACTCATATTGGACACCGTTATTGTGTCCTTTGCAATCTAAGACCTGTGTGAGTAAAATATTAAATGATTAAAATACATTTCTTCTGTGCACTGGTAGAATCGAAGCTCAGTTATGAGCAAGTCTATTTATATACGCAGTTGTATGCACAAGTTTAGGCACACCTGGCTAAATTACTTTTTTATTTAATATCTAAGTGCAAATAAGAACACCCTTCAGAAAACACACTCCTGCACAATTTAATGCAGAACTGCTGTTTAATTAATGAATGTGACTAGAGCATATATATATATACATACATACATACACACACACACACACACTATATATATATATATATATATATTAGTGTGTGTGTGTAAATATATATATGTGTGTGTATGTAGGGAGAGAAGTGTGGAAAGACGGACAGAGAGATTTGAAATTTTGTTAAAGTCAGCTAATAAATAGAAATTGTGAATTAAAATTGTGGGAACTGCCATATTTGATGATTTTATTGTAGGTGATGACTTTTTTTTTTTTTTTTTTTTTTTTTTACAAATCAAAACAGAACAGGAGTGTTCAAACATTTGCATACAGCTGTGTAATTAACGCAATAAATTAATTCAGTAGAATGCGAACAAAAAGCCTGACATCATACAGTCTGTTGAGACTTACCTCCAGAGAAAGTTATCCTACACGGTCATGAAGCCGTCTGATGGAAAATAACATTCCTTTTAGTTCTCTTGTATGTTCACTGACTAGCTTCACATTCTTCTGTCTCCTCTTCTCTTGACAATAGAGTGGGGCTGAGGGGCGTTAGACTAGTGCCATAAATCTCTGCAGGCCTTGACATAACTACCGTGGCCCAAAGGAGGGGCTGGGTGAGGTGAGTACTCTGCACTGAACCTGAAAATGTTTCTTATTTTGTTAGAAGTCACGGTGTGGTCAGACTTTAATGCAGCACTAAATTCCTCTTGCATTGCAGACTGTAAAGCCTCCCTCTGGCATTATATGACAAGAAGTTACTTAATTCATTGCACGAAAACACTTTTAAACTTGCACCTGTCCCATCTGTGGGACTAATAAAGAGTTATCTTGTCTTATCTTAGCGACAATGTAAACGTATCAACTTTGTACCACATGACAAATTTTTTTCACCCAATTTTCACCCAAATTGCTGCTATTGCAGCATCATTGCACAAGTTTTAGGAGAAGAACACTAACAGCCAAATCTGGTGTGGCGTCTCCTGGTGCTAGGACTAACAATTGTGCCACAATGTCAGATTTTTAATGATAAAACATTACTGGCACTACAGCATGATCCCAGACCAGGACTGAATAAAATGGCCTGTTAAGCTCAGCACCAACATGCTGTTTCCAGTTTCACAGACTGTAGTTTTGCAAGTAAATGAAACAGAGAAAGACCGAAGCACTGCCCCCGGCCGGGGAGATCATCAAATTAAAAGAACACGATGGGTCTTAGTGTAATGAAGGGAAGGTGTCAGCCCTCCTGAGTGGTTCTGAAAGCACAAGAGGAACATGTGAGCTTGGAATAAGGTGCAGCTCTTTCATGTCAAGGACATAAAGCTGTCCACAAGTGCTCCTCAGCTTTGGTCCAGGGACCTGGAGTTTCTGCGTCGTTTCTGCGTCCTTTCTTCCCTGCAAAAACAGGATTTGAACTGTGCTTTAAACGGCTTTGAAGCAGAAGTGGGCTAAAGCCGTATAATCTAAAATGTTATTCTTTGCCCTCAGGTATACACATCTAACATCAAATGTTCCATGGATCCTTCAGTGTGGAAGCATTACCCACTTCTAAAACTTCCTGAATGTTTTTTCATCCGTAGTTACTGAATATGAAGTTTTGCACATGTGGATCTTGTGGATGTAGCATAAAGTTCTTTCCAGAACTGAGTCTACATTTACCGCCAGCAGAAACTCCACTTAGGCATTAATACGTTACGTGCAATATGCAGCACAAACTCCAGGCTTCACTGATTTTAATGGATTTTTCGGTGTGAGCAATGCGCTCTAGAGTAGTGCGTGAGACTTTATATGCAGTATCTGATACGACGAAAATTGCAATACATTTTTCTGCTGGTATTTTATTCGCTGCCTTCTTCTTTACCTCCCCTCATATTACACACATACAACATACGGCTGTGATGAGAAATGTGAATTACAGAATGTGAGAAGCGTGAGCTATATGACTGGTACACATTATAAGTTGGATTTAACTCTCTGTGGTCTACATTGTGTGTATGAGTCTCACTGCCACCCTCTGCTGGCCATAATGACCAAATGCTCCCTGTTCCACCCAAGGGTGGAAATGGTATCTAGTAAGGGCGTAAAATTACTCATCAGGTGTCTCAGCAGAAAAACAAAGCTTGAAATACACTCACAAAGTAACAAAGTATATCAAAATACTGCATGAAATGAAAAGAGATAAAAAGTCACTGTGCAGCCACATGGTTTCATCTACTGCTTACACAGGGAGCACGAAAACCCTGGAGAATTTCAGGAGTAGGAGCAATTATCTTCAACAATTATAACACACATGAATGCCAGGACCCAAGGTCCTCCAGCAGAACACTGCCCAAACCATCACTCTTGCCTTTTTCCTATAGTGTATCCTTGTGCCATCTCTTACCCAGTTAAGAGGTGTACACACACACACACACACACACACCTGCCTGATGCAAAAGAAAATCTGTTCTGATGCTCACATACCCATTGTAGATGGTTTCGACACTCTGACTGGTCTGTGGCTACACAGCCCCATACACAACAAGCTGTGTTGCACAATTTGTGGTGACAAGCAGGTCTGGTTTTCAGTGCAGTGCGTGTTCTACATCTGAACTTACCACAAACAGTCACGACATTAAAACCACTGACTGGTGAAGAACATTATATCATTAGAGTGGCATGTTTCGAGGGGTGGGATATATTATGAGTTTTATTTATATATATATATATATAATATGTGTGTATATATATCTGTATATATATGTATATGTTTATATATATATATATATATAGAGAGAGAGAGAGAGCGCAGTCAGGTCTTGAAGTTGATGGAAAAGAGGAGCAAATGTAAGAAGCTGAGTGACTTTGACTAGGTGAGAAATGGAGACGCTCTGCCCCAGTTGTCAAGCCGTCACAAACGGCAGGTCTTGTGGGATATTCCTAGTATGAAGAGGTTAGTACCTACCAAAAATTGTCCAGGGACAATGCTTGCCTCTGTGGCCTGATCCCGTATGAGTTATTCTAGCACAAATTGCTGAAAAAGTAGCTGCTCGCTATGGTGGGTGTAAATCACAGCATGATGTGAATGAGGCTGAGTAGCCTTTGGTGCTCTGGGAAGTGCTCTGCTGGGAAAGCGTGAAGTTAGAGACCACAGCATATCGGGTCAGCTGGTGGCCTAGTGGTTAGGGTGGTTGCCCTGTGATCAGGAAGTTGTAGGTTCGATTCCCAAGAGCACGGTACCGTTCCCACACTCTGCTCCCCGGCCGCCCGCTGCTTCACTTGGTGAAGGGGTTAAATGCTGAGGAAGAATTTTGTGCTGTTCACACTGTGTGCTGTGGTCTGATCACGTATGACCGAATGGACACTTTCACTTCACTTCATGTACAGAGATGTTGTGGAGCCTCAGTGGGTCAGTGCTTCTGGCAGAACAAGTAGGTATATTTGGTATATGCTCTTTTTTGCCACAGGTTTTTAGTAGAACAGTAAACATGTTTTAGTTCACGATATTCAGTTTCCATTGGCGCTCTAGTAAAATCTCAAAAAGGTAACGAAAGCACAATTAGCAGCTGACATGATTACAGCTTTATGGCATCCTACGTTTTGAAGGCGTCATCATAAGGATTTCAAGTCATTCTAGCTGCGATTTCATGCCACAAGAAATTTTGCAATATTGTTATGCAATATGTATAAAGGGTATTACATATTTGGCACATAATTAGGAACATGTTGCTCTGACATATCTGCCTTGAAAGACAGGAGCCTTTAACTGAACCAAAAGAAATGACAATACCGAAAGAGAAATGACAGTTTTCATGCACTTCTTTAATATATCAGTTTTTCATATTCACAACAAATACATTAAGCTCTTTCTTCTTTTATATTATACAGTCTTAAATATTTTTACACAGAAATATTTTTTTCAGAATTTCATCTATCAAAAATGTCTTTTCTTAACCTTTATTTCTTCATTGGAAACATTTTATTTATTTTTTTAACTCCATGCCTCCTAGCAAACGGACAGTATTTCCTTTGTACAGCTATTTACAGGTGAAAAGAGTCTCCCAAAAGCTTTTTATGATAGTTCTCAGTTGAATTAACTTATACTAGGGGGGTTAAGGTGCAGGCAAGGCAAAGGAACAAAGAGGGGAGGGGGGGGGGGGAGGAGGAGGAGACACAAAACAACCAAACTAAAGCACCTGAAAAAGTAGTGAAGAGGGAAAAGGGTTTAAAGCAGGCCTAAATTAAAAAAAAAAAAAAAAACGTAGTCTCCAAGTGTTCCACAGTTGAGAGAGCAATCCTTTGAAAGGTAAACCTCTTTAGTAACATTCCTATATAAAATAAGAAAATCTTGAAAATAAATAAAGCACTCTTAAAACCGGGCCTCCATCGTTTCCTCGCGTCCCGCTTTGGGTTCGCCAACTGAAAGGAGGATTGGAAAAAGTCCACAGCACGTGAGCAAGAACCGTCCATTTAAACATCTCGAAAGGTTGAAAGCACCGAATGCCGTCGTATCCAACAGGGTTCATTCAACAGACTCATGCACTTCCTTGTGATGGTTTTAGGCTTAAGAAATGAATTCACAGTCATTATTGATGCTTTTGGGGGAGTAAGGAATGGAAACAACTCCATCCTTCTAAAAAAGAACCAACTGGGTACAGTCATTGCCTTGGTAACAGAATGCAAGAAAAAATTCGAGAAGCCTCTAATCTGTCGGTCTGAGGAGCTTTTTGTGGCTCTAAAGGCTTGACAATGATAGAGAGGTGTGTGGTTTAATACATGAAGAGAGCAAACTGGATAATCTGCTGTAATCTGAACTATCCAAAGAGCATTCTTTCAGGTCAACACAGCATCCCAAACTGCATCAACTTTTAAAAATGATGTAGTCCGTTGTTCTTGTGGGGATTTTTCTCCTAACGCTCTGACCGACCTTTTAATGTGGAATAACATTTAATCCTATTGTGATACTGAGAATGTTTAGTCATGCTTAGAACACGGACAACATGGTTGTGTCCATAAAAAGGCAAATTGCTTGTTTTGCATCAATCCGTTTTACAAAAGTGCAAAGGACACGCAGCTTAACGTTCATTTAGGCAATCACAAAAGAAGACCTCGTCTAGAGGTGAGAGGGGGAACAAAATGTATTAAAAGTAAAGCTACATAAATAAATCTGTTTTGCAGGCCTGCCTGTCCATGAAGAAAAACAAAAATCAAACACAAAAACAGCTCTCAACAAATACACTGGAATGAATATTCAAAGGGGAAACGGTACAACACCTGCCGCATGTGGTCCTTAACGATGTCCTGTCTGGAGTCTAATCCGGGAACAGCGAATATAGCTTGGACATATCTGCAAGCGCAACGTTTCACACGGCCACTTCACAGTGAGCGTGGCAGCAGCAATGAAAAAGGTACTCTGCAACGTGAAAGAGGGTTGAAGTGAAAATCAGGGCACACAGATCTCTGGGAGAATCCAGCTGATCTAGGATCAGCTCTCCATCTTCAAAAATCCTCAACATGACAAAGCATGAACCCTTTTGCCAACACCCAAGGTTTAGTAAAACGTCCTACATACAGGGAGGCAGATCGTATTTTGTGTCTGAGGCCATAGAAAAAGCCCATGAGTTTCTAAGTCTAGCTCACACCATATTCCAAAAAAAATAAATAAAACAAAACCAAACAAACAAAAAAAGTTGAAGTCTTGGGACTTTAACTGCTGAAGCATGAATACTCAGTACTGATCATATTAACCATCCAATAAAAACAGTTTTGCTTGGGCCATCTTGCATATTTGTAAAACTGTTAAATAATCTCTCATGTTCTTCTAAAACCAAATGAGTGGCAAGATGTTGTTCCTCACTTCACCCACCCGCGCAAAGGAATGTTACTGAAAAGCAAAAAAAAAAACAAAAAACCCCCACTGTGATAACGCAGAAAAGAAAAATAAACAATAAATGGGGAAGGGGGAAAAAAAAAAAAAACCTTATCAGCAGCTCTGGCCATAGGCAACATCGACATGTAATAAACTCAGTACGAGAAAAAGAAACGTCTCTAAATGTCATTCAAGTTATCTCCCGACGTCGTCTCTGAGATCGGGCGAGATCAGACCTCATTCCCTCATGATATCCAACGAGAAACTGCCAGACGTGCACACACACCCCCAACCGCATCAAACTGCTGGTCAAGCTTGAAATCCTGTGATCTGTTGTGCTGCAGGAAAACAGAGGCAGGACAGTCCTGCACCTTTCCTCAGTCCTTTCCATCTGAACGGCACTCAAAGCCAACAGTCGAGACATCCAACCCTTCCACCTCACTTCCTGCATTTGTCGTCCTCTTTCGCCCGGTGGCCACCTTTAGAGTTTTGCAGCTTCAGTGTCAATTGTATTTAATGCGCATCATTTCAAGTCTTCTTGTTTTCAGGTTGTGACTTTTTTCTTTAAAAATCAGCGATGGTTCCTGGCTGAGTATTTTTTTTTCTTTTTTAAACGTTTTTTACATTTTTTTTCTTTTTTTTTTTAGATTCCATCAACACCGTTGCTCTTCAGGTAAAGAGGAAGAAAAACAGCACATTCTTTGAAACTAGGTGATTTTTCTGTTTTATGGATGAACCCACTGTAGGAACACAAGACATCTTAAAAAGTGACGAGGGATGAACTTTTGAGCTGGCAGCACTACTTAAATGCTGAAAATTCTCCTAATATGAGAGAGAGAGAGGGAGGGAGAGAGCGAGAGAGTCAGAAAAAGAAAGAGAGGGAGAGAAATGAAAGAGAGAGAGATGTTTAGCATTTTCATATTTAAAATAAAGAAGGTAATCAATGTCAGTATATTATAGAGCTCATGGTGTAAGTATGTGTGTGTGTCAACAGTTACCATAGCCTCCAGCCTGAATGGGCGTTTTTGGAGAGGCACAGGCATACAGACTGAAATCTTCTGTCTGGAAGCCGGCACGGTTGAGGGACGGTTCAGAGGCGCTGCGGTGGATCTTGGGTAGAGAGCGTGCCAAAAGCTCAATAGATGCCAGGATCTGAGAACGCAAAACAGCAAAATATATTCTTCACTAAAATTCATTAGTGCCATGGTGTATAGGGTCAATATGGCACAAATATAACATCTGATTAAAAGCAGAGTTGCATTTAATACCAATATATCAATACTTTTATTCAATGCTACACACACACACACCACTAAATGTACTTAAACAGGCCTGATTGTGCAACACCATGGTGTAATAAAAATAATATGGATTACAATGGCACATATCAAGGGGTGGGATATATTGGGCAGCGAGTGAACAGTCAGTGTAAGGATCTGAGTGGCTTTGAAAGGATCAAACTGTGACGGCTGGACGACTGAGTCTGAGCATCTTCAAAACAGCAGGTGTGGTGTTCCCGGTATGCAGTAGTTAATACATACCAGACGTGGTCAAGGAAGGTCAACCAACGTAAACACAATATGAATTAGAACTGCTTTGTGAACTCAGAGCATCATGGCATAGCATTTTGACATACTCTGGCACCATCTTGTGGTAATATCATCAAATATACATATTGGGATGAATAATTGCTGATTTCAGTTCAGTTTCCTGATCATGCACATTAAACTCAACATAATTTATATATTTTTATTTTTAAAAAAACAACAAAAAAAAACGTATAACTAGCTGAAGTACTGAATCTGGCAGCAGAAGAAATACTATGTGTGGGTCTCAAACACACACACACACACACACACACACATATATATATATATATGTGTGTGTGTGTGTGTGGATTAAATAAACACTTTCACAGTTATGTTCACAGTGCTTTTTCCTTTTCATTTATTAAGTCAAATTAATTATATATACACATACATACATATATACACATATATATACATATATACACACATATATACACACAT
>JBBJLS010000128.1:20942723-20954456 GCA_037577275.1 Bryconaethiops microstoma
TTATTATTATTATTATTATTATTATTATTAATAATAATAATAATAATAATAATAATAATAATAATAATAATAATAATGAGGAAAGAGAAGAATAAAGGTTTGTAAATGTAGTGGCTGGATAATTAGACCTAGATTTGCATAAAAAGGCAAATACAAACTACTTCTACTTCTGCTACTACCATAATAAAAATATAAAAAATTATATATATGTATATCTTATTATAGCATCTATCTCGCATGATGCCCATACAGATTCGTATGTCCATTCACACTGAGCTTTTCCTTTTGTCTGTAGGGTTTTGCTTTAACTGATCTGGTCAGACATTGTCTTAAAACTCGGGTCAGCTTTGGAGGACCCTGCAATTCTTCATCTGCAATTCATTGTCATTTACAGCCCTTTCCTCAGGCAGCAACATATTTCTCCTTCTCTCCGTCTGTCCCACATTCAGATAAGACATGAGTTGGAGCCTGTGATACACACACACACACACACACACACACACACACACACACACACACACACACACACACACACACACAGCAACTATACTTCGGTGCCAGGAAATATAAATACCACAAAAAGTATAAGTAATAATCTTTGAACTCTGAAAGCTAAACAGATATATTGACATCTAGTGCTTTATAAAACTGTACCTGTTAGAAACTGCCCCTCCATATTAGGTGTTTGTTCGCAATTTACATTTTACCATGACTAGCAGAATTAATGTGCTAGAAAGTACAGCATCCAATGTCAAGTGTGATAGCGTTAACAAAGAATATAACATGGTCATATACAAAAATCTGAACACTCCAGGACCAATTTCACATTTTGCTGATTTTCTGAGCTTATAAAAAGGTTAACACAACCTCCACAGGAAAAAAAAAAAAAAAAAAAGGTCTATTTTTAAGAGTTTACCATACTGGGAAAAATGCCAAAAAAATAAAAGGGAAACCATAATTGTGCAGTAAAATATAAAGAAGTGTGTTTTCTGTAGAGGATGTGTACTTATTTATTTTTTCTCCACAAAAAGGGGCAACCACACTCTATAAAAATGGAACACAAAAGCCGTTCACTCACCATCCAGAGGATCGAGCCAGATAGCTGCTCAAACTGGTGTGACCCACTCCAGCGGGACTTCACTGTAGCGAGACCGAAATCACCAATCTTTACTGTCAGGTCCTCATGCAAGAAGATGTCTGGAGAGAAGAGCTGTTAAGGTATATTTACTCAAAATAGACATCGTTTAATTACTTTATGGCCTATCAATATTAATGTCAAATATTTTAGATTGAAGTATCAAGCAATGTTATCTGCACCACTGTCACGTCGGCTGAATTTCCCATTTGATCCATTTTATTAAGAGAAGAGAGGGAACAAGTGGCACACTGTGCAGGAAGGATACTGTTGCTCTTCAGGTCTCTGTGAATGATGGATTTGGCATGCAGATAGCTGAGGGGATAAGAGTGAAAACATTAAAAAAGGAAAATGAACACGTTTGCTGATATTAGCTTCTACTCTGAACAATCATCCGTATTGGATCAGGGTACATATTAGCAGAAACTCACTCCATGCCCTGGGCCGTCTGGCGGGCGATGTCGATCAGTTTGATCATTTCAAACTTGGTCTCAATGATGTGCAGGTGGTGGTAGAGGCTGGATCCTTCACACCACTGTGTGACGATAGCCAGCTGGGGCTTGGTGGTGTAACCCATGAAGAGCAGGATATTGACATGCCGGGTTTTCCTGAAAAAAAAAAAAGCAACAGAATTAGGGATTTTCAGACCTGCCAACCTTGGGAAATTATTTTGAGTACCATTGTAAATTAAAACAAATACAGTAACCCCCAGCTGTAGTGGGGGTTACGTTCCAAGAGCACCCGCGTATAGTGAAAAACCGCGTTGTTGTGTTGTGGTGCGGTAAAAGAAATGCCTAAAAATGCCTATTTTCATAGTGTAAACCCTAAATATGCCCACAAATATGCTCCCAAAACACTTTTCTTTCAGGCTAATGAACTTAAAATGAAATTAAATGTAACGGTAAACCTGTATCTGAACTCCCACCAGGCATTTTTAGTCATGTTTTGTTACATTTCTATCATTATTATTCTCAGTTAAATTTTGCAACTGAGTTCTGGATGGACTGCCAAACCTATATGCATAAAAATCAACAGTAAATCAGTAATGTACCATGTAATTTGGTTTCTTTGCTGTGTGTGAATGGAGTACTCTGTGATGTGAAGCAACTCAAAGGGAAATGACTGGGGTATGTGGAACACAGCAGAGCTAGAATACTTCAAAAGATGGTACCGGAGGAGGATGCTCAATACACAAGCTGCACCAGCAAGCCACCTGTAATACTTTGAGTATACGTTTCTATTAGTATACGTTTCAAAAGTTTTGAGTGTGCTCACTGTAGCCTAGGAGTTTTCCTAGCACATTCCTCCCCTCACTACAGAACCACCAGGTGAAGGCGTGTTAAATCTGTAAATCACACAAAATTGCCATTACGTCACATTTGGCGTTACCTGAGAACCCCCACTTCATTCTTGAAGGCCTGTAGTTGTTGAGGAGTAGGTGCAGTGACATTCAACATCTTTACTGCCACATCGCCTGTAAAGACAATTCGTTGAGCTGACCACAGGTTTGAATATCAAACTACAGCTTAGGGAGCGATATCTGATTAATTTGCATCACCGCGTGCCATACACACAAGCATCGACAAACTTTGTGGGAGCTGCATTCACTGCACCACTGAAATTGACTCAGGCCCTCCATTCCAGGGAGAGCAGAGTGTACATTTAAAATGCAAGTCAAATCATTTGCATTGACTTGAATGAGTCACTATCCAAATGCCATTTATTGACTAGGTCCATTTCAAACCTTAATTTAAAATTATCTGTAGTCTCTCTTTTGCAAGGAAGTCCAATATTATCCCCAAACCTTTCTAGCAACAGATATGTTGGATAGAAGGGCAAAATCCAAACTGCTGTTATATTGTACTCCACTTATTTACAAAGTAATGTTTGTGGATATATACACACACATTTAAGGTGTCTGGAATCTAGGCTAGACATACCATGCCATTTTCCCTTGTAGACTGTTCCAAAAGAGCCAGATCCTATTCGCTGACCCAAAGTGATCTGACCCTCAGGAATCTCCCAGTCATCACTGGAGTCCCGTCGGCCCAACGTTTTCTACAGAGAACAATGACACACTGTACATTTTGCAATTTGTGAATTTTCATCAGGACAGCATATTTCATGCAATTTCTACAGGACAGATGAAGTCAAAACATCTATCTACAGATATACTCTAAGCAGCAATATCAGTAAAATTTAACACTTGCCACCAACACTACTTGTCCAAGATACAAATTAAAATGTGCAAAAATAGCCTGTCAAGGCGCGCACTGAATGGCAACAAGCCAGGTGTGTCCTTCTATGATATGCTGGTGTGGTTGATGCGTGGCAATTAAGAGCTTCATTTCATCTTTGAACTAAGAAAACCAGCCAAGATCAAACTGATTGTGTCTTGCTGAAGTAGGATAAAGTGTACAGTCACAGAGGAAGCCCCTCTCACCATTTTATTGCGGTCCTCAGACGAGGATGACGACTTGCGCTCCCGCTGTTGACATGGCGACTTCTGCGGAACCTTCACATTGGTCAGGGACCCGGGCAGGGAGGCAGGGGGTGTGGCTGAAAGTCCAGTGGTAGAGCCTGAAAGGTTCAGGGGGTTTTGTTTTTGGATGAGGTTAGAGAAGAAAAATAAAAAGTTACATTAACGAAAAACCAAAGATCCAAAGATAGGGAGAGAGAGAGAGAAAAGTAAGAGAGACAGACACAAATAAAATTGTGGGTAAAGTATGTGCAAGAAGGGTCACATCACATGGCCCATCCAGTCAGGGTGGGGGGGTGGCGGTGGGTATGGGTGTATGTAGTGAGCAGTGGATATTTACAAAAATCTCCCCACTTTTAAAGGCCCAATTCTGTAGAACTATGAAAAGTGTGGCTTTGCATGAAAAACAAGCTGCAATTACAGACCAAATTGTTCCTTAATACTCTAAAATTATGGGGCTGTTGTGTGTAGGTTGTGCATCTGTATAGATTAATAGACCTCCTAATGTCTTCATCTGCAATCAACATTTGCATTAATATTGGATACAAGTTCAACACTGTGATAATAGGTTTGATCTTGGTTGAGGAGGTGGTTGAAAATAGAGTGTAGGTGATGTGAGGGTGAGAAAGTAGAACTGAGTAGAAAAGTGCAAAAGCAGTGACCAAAGTCAGGGGGGACACCTGCAGACACACACACACACACACACACACACAGACACACACACACAGACACACACACACAGACACACACACACAGACACACACAGGGCGTGACGCACAGTGATGCACACAAAGGCCTAACTACCTCGGAACACAGGTTCAGGCTCAAAATCAAACACTATGTCATTGGGGTAGGAGTATGAGAGGGGAGTAGAGGTCCGCGTTCTGTGTTTCCTCAAGCAGCGGGCTGGGAGGGGCAGGGGGGCTGCAGGGGGAAAAGAGACATACACACGATCACTGGCCCCTAAGCACAGGTACACCCTCTCACCCACTAACTAAGCAGTGTCCACCCTCAGTGGTCACTTAAAGAAAATGCAAATGTTGTTTGGCAAGCCAAATTTTTTTACCAGCGGTTACTATTACAACAGTGAGGGCAGAAGCAGCTGTGGATGGCTTCTGTAGGGCAAGCAGCAGTTAAACAGCAAAAGCTCTTGTTAAAGGCCTGTTACAGAGAGGGGAGGTCCAGATCTATATAATATTTATGGCAGGAGGAAAACATAAGATTGTATGATATGGAATGTCCTGGCCTAAAAGGCCAATGACACAGAGAGAGCACAAAGACATGGGATGAAGGGAAGCTACTCAAATTGTGTTATGGTGTGTGTAAGTTGTGTTTACCTCCATCGGACCTCTGTAAACCTTGATCACGAATCAAGTCCTAAAAGAGGACGAAACTTATTAGCAGAGTTACGGTAATATTTGTATATAAACGTTAAGTAGACACTCCAATACTGAGAGAAACTGATCATTAAAAACACCATTTAGATCACTTACATCAATGTTGACTGGCTCGATTGTGTTGATATGGACGTTGGGGGCCGAGGAAGATCGGTCTCTCTGGCCAAACTGGTTACGGTGGTCTTCCTCTCCTGGCCGGAAACTCTGTGGGATGGGGATGGATTTGGACGGGGATACGCTCGGGTGGCAGAGCGAACTGGAAGAACAAGGTTCCAGACTTCATTAACGTAGACTTGCAACAGACCAAAGAAGTGCAACAATTCAACAGGATGGAGGAAACAGTATACAAACACATATTTTGGCTATGCACACAAGTCTAAAGAACATCAACCCCACACACAGCCTTTTCACAGTGACTCTAAAACCAGTTATGTACACGGAAGCTTGAATGTAAAACAGTAAGCATACTCTTCTCCCCCAGAAAGTCGTTGTTAGATTATGCCCATAATAATTCTACAGAATTCACCATTTTATTACCAGCTAACATTATTCTTTAATAGAAAACTAACAACTAATAAGCAGTCTTACCCTGTGGAGTCAGATGGTGGAATGGACGGACACATCTCTGACACAGGAGTGGTGACTTCTGATGACACCTCCTCCTGGGTCATGGGGTGGTGGACCAAAAACTTGGACGCCAGTAACAAACTGTACAAGTAAAGTAATAAAACATTTTAAAGCACAAAAGTGCATATCACTATTACTCTATACTAATGTTTCCCAATACATGGTTTTTGCTCTGACCTGACTATAAGTAAGAAAAATACTCAATGTTCTTAATAGTTAAGGTCAGGTGTGTTGAGTAGGGAGGAAAAATCTGTCTCGTCCACTCAGAGCTGAAAACATCGGCTATGGTCACCATAAACTGAGTGTGCTGGACAGTTTAGCATTCAGCTTTTTTTTTTTTTTTTTTATTATTGTACATGCAACTAAAACCAGTCAAAGGATGAGGCGGATATGAACTAATGTCTTTTTGAATTTTAGAGATACAAAAGTAATTCCAGTTATTTTCAATTCCCCCAAGATGTTTTTGTCCAATCATGATCAGACATGGGCCTTCATTCTTTCCTTTTGAAAACTATACCTGTCTCTGAAGGAATTTAATTTACAAATACCTGAAGATGATGGGAGAATTCCTGAAAATGTCACTAGCATCTACTGCCTAAATTCAGCAACTTTCAAACAGATGTCCTTATAAGGGCTTTACCAGTTTAAATGGACTTATCAGTCCACATCTCTGGATTCTGGGCCTGTGGATTTCAGTCTCAGATTTAGGTTCAACATTCTGTTTACTCAGGTGCACAACATCATCACATCGAATCTGCGAGGCCACCGGGACAGATTAATGAGAAGAGACTTAAGCCTGTTTTATTTTTATATGTCTATTTTGGCATGAATATAGGGCAACTGCCAAAGCCTGCATCCCAAGTGGACTCTGGAAGTTTGCCCAAAGTCTGCATTATGCCCTCACAGCCTAAATTAATGAAAGAATCAGTCCTATAGCCCTGCAAGCTTCTTGATAACATGCACATTGAGTCTGCATGGCTGCAAGTGCAGGGAGGGCTTAAACTGGGTGTAGGATGATGAGCCTCTGCCCTTGTCTGTATTTCCCATAAGCACTCACTCCAGCTGGTCGTAGTTGACACACATTAGCGGGACCTCAGTGCTGCAGCGCTGGTGGAACTTGTAGCCACACGTCTGGCAACGAAAGCCCTGGAACAGCAGCTTACGGCAGAAGTCACAGAAGGCCAACGTGAAGAAGGTCTTTCTTACCTGGCAAAACGGAGCCATAGCAACAATTAGAAGTTCACATCTGGGCCAGGATCCTCAATCACAAGTGCCACCTAAGCATCTTGTATTAGAATTTGCTTGTATGTATGACAGAAGACCTCCTGGGGTTGTCTGCGCAAATGGTCACACTAATCAAGACTTTGATTAGTTATTAACTACAAAACACAATACGGGTCATCGGTGTTGTGATAAACAGGTCAATTAAAAAAAAGATTTCCAAATAAAAATTTTTTTTTTTTTAATCATCATGTCAGAGATCTAAAATTGTGTGCCCAAATGGGTCTGCGAGTTCAGAAACATGAGATTAGCAGGTTTCACTTTTTTTTTTTTAGTAATTTGATCTTCAAAAACAGATCTTTACAATGAATAAACAAATGCATTACACACAGACAGACAACGATTCTTATCTTTGTCCTCAGTCTGGTGACACCCATTCAACACAATATTCTAACAATTTATTCTTATACTCACAAAATTGTGGGTTGTCAGGGGCACATTCTCCAAAACCTCCACATGGAGTTCTTCTCCGGTCAACCAGGAAATGTCAGTATCCCAACCAATGGGCTTCTTCTCCCTGATGGGGTAAGAAGGGGGTTATGGGCAGTTGGTATAAAGGAATGGACAAGTTAGTATACTGCTTCTTTGAAATGCAGTAGTGTAAGTAGTAGCTAGTTAAGCAGTTCTCAACTCCCTGGATGTGCACTGGATCTTGATTAGCAGCAGGTAAAAGTGGTAATCGAAACAATCAAAACATGGCTTATTTGCAAACCTGTGACAGTTATAAAGTACCTATGTTTTCTCTTCAGCTCATATAATGCAAGGCTGAAAAAAAAACTACATATACATTCTCAAATTCCCTGAAGCATTCTGCCCCAGAGTTGGACAGAGTACTAATGTTCCTGCAGGACTTGGGCATCTATGCCTCAAGGTGCTCCCTGGGACCAGGCAACAAGTGCTGCTTGTTGAGAACCGCAGCCCCACAGTCACCATGTGTTACTTGCATTGGCAAAGGAAGGAAAACGAGTGACCGCATGAGTGAATGTGCCATTACCCATCTTGAATCCTGTAGACAGCACAGCATTCTGGGATCAGACCTCGCATCATCAGAGCCTTCTTCAAGGAGTCCCTTACAGTCATCCCACAACGCGCTGGGACCTGAGAGACGGGAAACAAACGTGAGGTCAGCATCAGTGCACCTCTCTTAAAACAAGCATGCTTATGCAAGCCTTTATATACTGCAAGTTTTGCATTTCAGCGACCCTGTTCTAAGCCAACACAGTCATCAGCATAAAAGGGGTCACCTACATTTGCTCGCACTAGTCAGTGTTCCTGTGTGGTTTTCCTTTAGTATGAAAACTCTCAAACAAACATTTACTTATATTCTCTGTGGCCGAAATCAAGCAGACATGTATCGTCCAACCTTCGGTGTACTACTCAGTACAACATAAAAACACTGTGCAGCAACTGCTGGCTATAAAGGCCAAAGCTCATAATGACAAAATGCACTCACTTAAGACAGCAACTTTGACTGTTAGTATGATTAAATTAAATGTTTGGGCACGTTTTCTACTTGTGAGCATCCGAACAAAAAATATATATATATTGAATAGTCACTGCCATCTCCATTTATACGGAGATCTCTTATCCCAGTCCAAGTGGTCATAAATATTACAGGGGGGTAATTACATTACCCCACCTCCCCATGAAAAACCAATCCTGTGCAAACGATCTTGAAGTCAAGTGCAACACCAAATGGCTCACAGAACACCACACCATTTATTGTCACGGCAGAGGAAAACTGAATTGTCTATCAACAGAAATTAATCAAAGAAATCTGCGCAAATTGAAAGGCAGCTTATAAATATGTTCCATTAACCCATCTTCTTTATTCTACTTTTGTTTTCAAGAGTCTTGGTAAAATTGTTTGTTTACTTCCAGCATAAACCACAGGAACACAATCAATTTGGTCAAGCAAGTTATTTGTTGATATGTCTACTGCTCAATTTGCACTTTTAATCCAAAAAAAACCCCACCACCACCAAAACAAACACCAACAAAAACAAACATTAAATCTACAGTGCAAGGCTACTGCAGGGATACTTAAATAGAAAGCTTAGCTGGGCAGTAGTTAGTTGCAACTCACCACCGTCCGCTGTTTATTAGGCAGAAAGACTCTGACAATGGGTTTCTGGGGCGAGCGGGGGTTTCCACGGGCAGCGTCCGTGGGGGTCTGCAGCACGGCCAGGGTGTTTGGGGCAGCAGGGAGGCCTTGGGCTGTGCCAAGCTTCATCTCCAGCGGACTAGGAGTGGGAGACGAGCAGAATTCAGTGCCGTTCCCGATGGCCTCCAGCAACTGCTGCTCCCTCTGCTGTAAAGCATCGAGCTTACTGGTGTACTCCTCATAGGCCTGGAAAAAAGAAAGAAACAGGTCAGGGCTGCTCTGTGAACACACCAGCACTATCATAACACAATCTCGTATCTCACAAACAGTGACTTTATAAGGAAAAAACATCTTCGTATATTAATTATTTATGATATTTTATTCTAAGGTCATTACCAATATTCACTTTTGGTACATCTGTCATGAAATGTTGACAATGTTTACTGCTTGTGCAGAAATTGTTGAAAATTGGCTCTTATAAGAGCTACAATATGCTCAAAATTTCTTTCAAACTTCAAAATAAAGCAGCAAGATCACAAAAGCATTACATTTCAAAGTTTACAAAAGAGGAGGATCTTAAAATATAGATATATGCTCCAAGTGTAGGGCTATCTTGCAGATCGTGATAAATAATTTAACAATCTTTCTGAGCAGATCGTGGATATTTTCTGTGCTCAGAAAATATCAACTACGCGTTTCTTTACAAAGTGACCATAATTACTCCTGTTTCATCTGGTTTAGTGCATTTTTGCCATTTCATCCTCCCCTAGGCTACCTAGTGTATGTTGCATCTCCATTTTTTTCTTAGGATTAAAAAAAAAACTGCCTAATCTGTCAATATTTTTTCATAAACAAATTAGTGCTCTTGGCAGAAATAACTTGCCTCACCACTCACAGTAATATAAGCTCTCTCTCTCACCTCATCTATGAGGAGTGGCACTTTTTGCATACGTTGCCAACTCACCTCCAGGTATATGGATGGAGGGTTGTGTTCACCGCCAAACTTGTCCAGAAGTGCCTCTATGTGCTCTTGAGTAAGCTTAATCATCTGCTTGATGTTCCATATCTGCAAAAGCAAGAAACACAAAATTGCTATGACTGAAGTGTCTCATTTGCTTCCATTCACACCTCTCTTAGCTTCTGTTGGACTTTGGGTACTACGCCAGCTTTACGCTACGTCTCGCAAACAAAGTCACAGTGGACTTTCTTCACCAAGGTGTAAAAGCTGTCAACGAATGCTCAGACTCTGGCCCTACCCAGAGGAAACCCAGCAGTGGTGATTAGTTTTGAGCTTTGAGAACCTTCAGGCTCTTCAGCCAAGTGTGAGCCAAGGTCTGAAACCTGTGCCCTGACAAGACAATGCCAGCTTGACATAAGACAGCAGACTGCTGTAAGAAAGAAAAAGTTGACATTAAAAATATATGATTTCTGCACCCATTACTCAAGAGAAACAACTTGATGGTGATGCTGAACATCACCTTCAGACATTCAGGCCATCTTCTAACCATCAGCTTCAGACTGTGCTATACATTCTTATTCTAACCCAAAAAAACATTCCCAAATGTTTATAAAACACTTACGCTCCATGAAAGCCTAGGGTCTTCAACAAAAAACAATCTCCATGACACGGCTCAATATTACCTATAAATTAGGATTTTTGCCTTTTTTTTTTCTTTTTTTTTTTTTACAAACCTAATAAACATTCTCGGGGATTTCCCATTACAATCCAGCCAAATGTCATTCTGCACGCTGAACTGGTCATATGCTCCTACATGCATTCGGTGTCATGTGAGACAAGGGTCAGAGGAGGAGAACTCCACTGAAAGTTTCAGCAAAACCAATATGCTGGATATACTACAGTGCCTCACAAGTCATGTGCCTTCTCATCAGGACTGAAAAACTGTCACACACCTCAGCATCTGGGAACTAGGCTTCTGATTAAAAAGCTGGGTTTTATGGTACATTCCGACAGCTGTGCAGTTGATTATAATCTACCATGCAGATAAACTGGCTGTCAAATCAGCATAAAAAAAATAAAACAACCTCTACTTCTTCCCAAATGTGATCACATTAGCTTCAACCCGTAGTCTCGCCTGCATAAACAACCGAATGACAACGGAGACCCAAAAGCTCTGGCCTATTTGTTAGTGACCTGCCCTTTGCAACACGCCCTGCGCGACAACAGCCCACATGAGTCTAATATGGGCACAAAGCGGCAACACGACTACTGCAAAAGTGGTGGTGACCAAATCCGTCTGTCACATTTGCAAACGTACAAGGAGCTAGTGGTAGAGATTCTCGCATCTGGCGAATCACTAGCGCGGAGAACCAAAAAAGTGACGACAGAGCGATTAGATGATAATATGTCAAATGTTACTACCTTGAAGTGCACAGATGGAACGAATTGATATTAGGCAGCTTTACCACACAGGATTTCACTGAGAGAGCTAGTGGGTGAACAGGTCACAGTTCGAGGCGCAAAAAGAAAGACGCATTCAGAGAGAAGTTTTGAGAGGCCAAACTTAATGCAGCATAATAACACTCCATCCCAACTGATGATATAGTGTACTGAGACAAATCAGCAGCGCATCTTTTCCTTATCCTTACACATCTTCACCAAATTTACATTTACATTTAGCAGACTTTTATCCAAAGCGACTTCCATTCCCTAACTACAGGGGACAGTCTCCCTGGAGCAACTTGGGGTTAA
>JBBJLS010000128.1:20966281-20987522 GCA_037577275.1 Bryconaethiops microstoma
ACCTTTGGGATGAACTGGAACAGAGATTGCGAGCCAGGCCTTCTCGTCCAACATCAGTGTCTGACCTCATAAATGCTACAGAATGAACCGGCACAAATTCCCACAGAAACTCCAACATCTTGCGGAAAACCTTCCAAGAAGAGTGGAAGCTGTTACAGCTGCAAAGGGGGGACTAACTCCATATTGAAGTCTATGTATTTGAATGCAATGTCAAGTTGGTGTAATGGTCAGCCGCCCCAATACCTTTGTCCATTTAGTGTAGCTTCTTATATCCAAGTCACCTATTCGAGCTCTCCGTTCCACCTTAAACAGTGCAGCTTTAAGGTGGAATGAAGAATTTAAGTAGGACACAGCGGTCATTCAGAAGACAAACTGTCTTACCTTCACTGAAATCACAAAGAAATCCCTCCGAGACGAAACACACAGCTTTATAAAGAAGATACAAGTTTATAATTTAGTTATATTGTGTTATTCTCTCGGATTAAAGAGTTACACGCTACCCTCACTTTTATGTCACCATTCCATCGCGCATGTGAGAACCGGCGCATGCGCCAGGGAGCGCTCCTGATTGGTCAATTTGTGACAGTACCTCATTCTTGTCTTTGCAGTCAGTGTAATACATTTCAAAAACTATTTTTATAATCTTTAATAATTCATTAATCAGTACCATTCTGATTTAACCGTTATATTATTTATACTCATTTACATTCAAAACATTCTAGAATTGATAACCAGTTATAAATGTTGGGTTATATTTAAAACTGTAAGCGTTAAGGACTTGGCCAAAGCTACTTGTAGCAAGATAATCCACTTGTCTTCAGTTAAAAGCTAATTGAACGTTTAGACTACAGCCGTTATTTGTTAGTGACTGAATGTGTTAATCTTTGTAAATATTTCGTAAATATTTTAGTTCATTCAGATGAGATAATTATTCTCTTATGGTTTTATTACAAATCTAAGTCTAGTGGAACGTCGTCTAATAAAATGACCTCTAGCTTTTCAAAAGATCTTTGTGAAAAAATGTTACGTCCTCATATTGACTCCGTGCTCTTAAGGGGTCTCTGAAGGGGGTTCTGCACTGAACGTAGACCCTTAAGCAAAAAAAAAGACCTCTTTACAGTATTCACTGTTTCTGAACGAACATTTCATTAAAACGTTTATTAAATACATGTTCTCTTTTTTAAAATTATTTTTTCAAACTTGGGACTGGAGTGCGCAAGTGTATTTTGTTCCCACGTTTGTCCCCAGGGTTCTATGTTCCCCAGGTTCTTTTTCCCAGGATCTTATAGTCACAGGAGTCTGCAGTGGCCTGTGATACATTTCAATACGATCCAAGAATGAAACCAATGACAGAGGTTCTAAAGTCATAGTTGGGCTCCTGGGCCACTAAATGCTGAGGAAATTTTCTCAGGAAAACTTTGTACTTTTCTTGGTTTTTCTTTAAACCTTTCTAAAATATTTTAAGCATGCATACACTATCTGAATATTGGCTTTATAAACCATGGTGCACTGACCTTTTTTATTATTCTATGAAAAGACCTCAGCATGCTAACTAGCGAGTCTGCAGAATAAAGTGAAAAACTTGCATCAGCATACCTCCATAAAACATGGAGTAGTTTACTCTATAAAGTCAACTTTGAACAGAGGAGATCAAATGCCATTTTAGTAATGGATGAAAATGATGTTGCATCAGATAGCAATGACCCTCTGGGCAAGTCGTGCTTCTGAAGTCCATATTCTTAATGACTAGGATGTCTCACTGCTGCATGTAGGACCACAGTGTGCTGTAATATGGAAATCCTTTTGAAAGCATCAGGTTCATAAGCCACCACATCAGATGTAACATCGGAATATTTATATTTGCAAATCTACCAGAGGTGGGAATTTTATGCAGTGGAACTGTGACTGAGGCATTAATTCATCCATTCATCCACCCACTCACACACCCATCCATCCATCCATCCATCTCTCTATCTATCCATCCATCCATCCATCTCTCTATCTATCCAGCTATCTATCAGTATGTCTGCCTGTCTGTCTATCTATTTATCTATCTATCTATCTATCTATCTATCTATCTATCTATCTATCTATGTATCTATCTATCTATCTATCTGTATTCCTTTATAACTAAGAGACCAGGCTGTGATTCTGTGGGTATATAAATCCAGCGGTGCAGAAAGACTGGGTGATCAGCTCTAGTTGTGTGAATAAATAAAACCACATAAACTGATTTTAGTCATTTTTGAGCCATGACCTGAAACACTGACCACAGGCCCCTTCTGTCATGCCTTAGTTCGACCACTAGATGGAGATCTATTCATGAACTCAAGACCAGCATAAAATAAATAATAAATAAATAATTTGATAGACGTCCCTCCACATTAGCATGAGAGTCACGATTCTTCTTCTCTCACAGAGGATGTATCTATTAACACAATTCTGGGAACCAAAATAAAAAAAATAAAAAAACGTCCAAGATAACACATCCTCACACAGCGCAAGACAAATTGCTCTGGTCGATCTGCTGCATTTTCAGATTACATTGTCTGGCATCCCAAAGTGCTGCAAATAAGTTCCAGCCTATATAATTACAATCCAGTTGTCAAGCTGCCATTCAGGCTGTCCCAGTGAAAAATTCAGTTTAAAGGGGCGAAATACAAGCTGTACAGAAGTGGGGATGACTATTAAACCCACTTTTAGTTGCTCCCTCAAGGCAGAGATTATGTGAATGCTGCGTTTTTTGACTGCAACGTTAAATATGCCGCTCCTTTCCAATCTCCCTGAAACAAAGATATTCTATTATTCCTGCTGCTGTGCCACGTCTGAGGCACTGAATAAATACTGTTTTAATGTCAAGTGCGATCAATTTGTTCTCTCCTCTGTGAGAGAGCTAAAGGGCAAATGCACGGCACCATACATTGTGTTGCTTTCATGGGTGTGGAGTAAACCCAGTCTAGGACAACACTGGAATGTTAAACTAACTTAATATGGACCGATCTAGGTCTAGGAACCTGACCAATCAGATCTTTGAACTAAACCATTACGATATATGTGCTACTGAATTATTGCCAGGACCGATAATGGACAACACATTTATTTATATAAAAAGTTCACATACATTGATACAGTCTCAAAACTTGCCACAACACTGATAAAGTTTAAAAGATGTAGAGTCCATAAATGCATGTTAAACTGCAAAAAACGAACATAAAGATGTTACAGTTTTTGTGATGTCACAAATAACAAGTCACTTGCATATGCGTGCCTGTTCAGCCTAGAACTGTTTGGTCCCACCCATCCTTGTTGAAGTTACAAAGGATGTTTTAGCTGGGACTGTTATTTGAATGAGGCACAGGACAGAGCCAATCAGAGTAGAGGTCATTTGCATGCATCAGTGTGAAAGACAGGGTAACAAAACCAGGGTGTTTAATTCTAGGGTGAAAATAATGAATCGGTCTCAGTCCAGGCTGCTCCTTCTGAGGGATTAACTTGGTATATAAACCCACGCAAGCATTAGAAGTGACTTGGAACATAAAATAACAAATAAAACGAGCAACAACACAAAACACACCATATAGAAGAGTTTTTAGTAGGGCAGTTCTCCAAAAATGATAGAAAAAAAGCACACATGTCTGGTTCTATACGATGTGAGTATACCGACCATCCATAACGCAGCTGTTCACAGAGTCATATATTAACTGTAAAGATTGCTATGTTGTCTATGTTGTATGTGCTATATGTTTATCAGTCAACAATAACGTCACATTAAACGCATAGTGGCACCCACTCAGTCACAACTGAATTACTAAAGGCAATTAGAACCGCATAAGGAACTGAAACTGAAAACACTGACCATCTGGAGTCATGACTGACTTACAGCATCTGAAATTCGATGTGAAGTTAAACTGAAAGATGTGAAGTTAAACAACTGAAAACGAGCACGCTGTGAAACCGCACGCCGTCTCACAGCTGTTGCTTGATTGTCATGAAGTGACACACACATCACAACATTAGAGAATATCCTTCTTTCATTAAACCCTACTGATAGACAGAACCCAGCGAGACCATCAAGTGAAAATGACCATCCTGTCATACATGAACACGCCACAGCACACAGTGTGAAAAGCACAAAATTCTTCCTGTGCATTTAACCCATTCACTAAGTGAAGCAGGGGGACAGTTCCATTCTTCAAGGGAACCTCAGATGAGTCACTTGCGCTCTTGGGAATCGAACCCACGACTTTCTGATCGCAGGGCAAACGTCCTAAACAGAAATGAATTAAAGAAGTGAATTAAAAACTTCTAAACGTCTTAAACGTCTTGGGTTTTGATTTGGACGTTCCTGGAGAACCCTGTTACTGGTGTAGAACATTAGGTTATGTGGACAGTCTTTACACTTTTTAAAAGGTTCCTCACACTTCTGAATGGTAAAAATCCATTTGGGATACTTGATGGAACTATCACGGCTCTGAAGAACCTTTTTTTGTCGGCTTTATTTTCAGACCTTTGGACCCTCAGGCGTAGGGAAACATTTGGAAACTTTATTCCAAATTTAACCAATGATTTTTTTTTTTACATTATTTTAAACAAGTCCAAACAACTCAGTAGTCAGACATGTGTTTATCCTACAAAAACATGTCAATAAACATTGCCATACTGACCATAATAACTAATATATACCGTCTCACAATTCCTCACAGGCTGCTCTAGAAGACCTAACATACTTTCCCACCCCACTAAACCTATTGTCCCATTAGATCTGTCTTCATAATATCTAACACACCTTCCTATTACACACAAACTCTTCTCATAATTCTTCACACTGTCCCACGCTGACTCTTCTCGTAATATCAGTGACGCTGTCCCTTAATACATACTGTCTTCATGATTTCTAACACACTGTCCCGTAATACATAATGTCCCATAGTACTCAACATGCTGTCCTCATAAAACCTAATGCACTGTCGTCATAATACTTACTGCCTCATAATAACCGATACACTGTCCTATAACACCAAACACACGTTTCCAATTATGCCTGACACATCGTCTCAAAATACCTCATTTGGTGTCATCACAATACTTTCACTGTCCCATAATGTGCAACACACTGTCCCATAATGCCTGAAGCACTGTGCTGAAACACTTAAAGGGCCCGTTCCCTTTTCCCCCGGGAGTCTACTTATGACAGTTTTGTAGGTGTAAATTGGCTGTAAATGTAAATGTTGTCCTGATTTACTGCCCTGTATTGTGCTTTGCTCAAAAAGCAGCCTAGGTGTGAAATATTCCTTGTAACATCAGCATGATCTCAGCTGTCAACAGATTGGGAAACGGTGAATTCAAAATGAGCTGTTTTTGCAGCTTAATTCCCAAGTGTACATATATATATATACCATGAAAGAAATGGGAAGAAAGGAGTTTTAAAACTTTATCAGTGTTTATGTATTACATTGAATTCCTTTACTTCAAGACAGTGAGGAAAATTCAGATTTTCATGATGTGGGCCCTTTAAAACTCTGCCCTTTATAGTACCTACTGTACCATAACTACCAGTATACTGTCCCATAACCGCCATTATACTGTCCCATAAGAGCTAACTTGTCTATTGACACCTAAGGCAATATTATGCTGTAATGCTTGAGTTTGCATGACTGAAATGTGTCTGTTAAATCAACAGTTGAGTTGTTGTCTAAAGAAATAAACTGAAAAACAGCAATTGTGTTGATGTGAGATATTTTATTCGTGTGCGACACATTGACCCCCGTTACCCCTCAGGACTTCTTGTCCCATAAAACCCGAACCTGGAACACCTTAAAGCTTCGGTGACTCACCATTTCAAGCGGCCCAGTGTCTGACAGACAGCTGCTGGTTTCATCAATTATTCAGCAGCTCACTTCTCACTGCAGACTGTGGGCAGCACAACTCTTCAGTATAATGGACCAGTACAGGAGAAAGGGACTGGTTTAGTCCTGTCACACGTTTACCATATGTTTTAATATAGACAGCAGCTGCGTGAACAAAGCAACACAAGCACGAAGCTCCTCTGAACAAAAAGGTGTTTGAATTTGTATGATTAAACTGTGTCGAGAACTTGCACATAAACAAACTACGTTGCATCATCACAATTCTTTCCGAACAAAGAGCAGACCTAGAGACAGCTCGTGTGTTGATGTGACAGATTCTGTGTATCCAACGGCTTGACATATTTTAATCATGAACCATTTTTTTTTTCAGTGTACGACTTTCAATTCACTCCCCCATTTATCGAAATGCATGCATCCGAGGATTATTTGCTGTCTTTTGTGGAAACCACTGTCAGTGATCAAAACTAGGCATCCAGGTGCATCTCATTTATTTTGTATTATTTATGGTTTAGTTGACTGTGTTATAAAATCTCTGTTTCGCAAAAAGGAGGATTTACTACTTTGCGATCTCTTGTTTTGATATATCATTTGTAATATGAGCCAAACTACCTAGCAAGCTTATCCCACCTGGGGTGAGGAGGCGCTCCGGTGAATCTTGATTCGTTTTGGTCTCAGTTTTACAAAAGATGTCATTTCTGTCTAATTATTTCTGCTCTGCTGGTCTATTATTGATCAATAAGTGGGCGGTGCTATTGCCTCACAGCAAGACTCAATTCCCAGCAAACCTTCTGCAGACTTTCTGTGGGGGTTTTGCATGTTTTCTGTGTGTTTCCCACACGCCAGAGATGCTAAATTGCCCCCAAGTGTGACTGTGTTTGTCTACCCTGTGATGGACTGCTGACCCGTCCTTTGGCCCTATGAACTCTGGGATAGGCTTCGGCACCCCCCACAAGCTTGGTTAAAATAACAGCTCAGATAATGAATTTCTTTTTGACTCCACTTTACTGATTTATTTCATGGCTATGACAACAACAATGACTGCAAACCGGACAAGTTTTGCTAGTTAAATATGTGATTATTCGATCATTTGCGCATATAAAGCACACATAATTAGATATATGGCTGACTTTGATTATTATTATTAAGGTTTATGCTAACAATAGTCCCCATCAGCACCTTTGTGACTTTCTGAAAGAAAAAAAGAAGATCTAAACATGTTTGAGACTTTTTTGCTTCTTGTCTGGGGTGACTTTTTACCCCACGGGTCTAATTTTTTTTTTTTTTTTTACCTCAAAAAAAAAAAAAAATAACACAACAGAAAAATCCTAAAACCAAAGGTATTGTTCTGTACACCACCACCCTAACCCCACAAATATGTGCCATTTAAAGACATTTAAAGACAGCAGTTGTGCTGGTGAGACATATAATATTTGCATGCCACCACATTTTTATCCCGAACCATATTGTTCCAGTGTGCAGTGATCCAGATTATAATGCTGAATGAATTCCACCATGGTGGTGCAGTGGGTAGTGCTGTTGCCTCACACCTCCAGGGCTGGGGGGGCTCCCGGCCTGGTATGTGCGGAGTTTGCATGTTGTCCTCGTGGATTTCCTCCGGGGTCTCCGGATTCTCCCACAGTCCAGAGACATGTGTGTCAGGTGAATTTTAAATTGACCGTAGGTGTGAGTGTGTGAGTGCATGGTGTGTGTGTGCGTCCTGCCTCTCGCCCTGCCTCTCACCCACATGGGCTCTGGGTACCCACAATTAAGTGGTTACAGAAAATGAATGAATTACACTATAAACACTCAGTAAATATGTCGAGATTACATTAAGCACCATCACTTGTATGGGAGACAAAATGAGATATTTTAACACAAATTAAAAAAACAAAACAAAAACAAATAGGATAAAATAATCAAGAAATATATCGTTGAAAACATGTATACCGTTCCACCTCCTCCCTCCACAGGAGAAAGAGGCTGCACTGGCCCTTTAAGAAGGTGCTTTAATAAACAATGATCTTCTGCCATTGACAGCATGACATCACCGCTGTATGTTCTGGAGCCTGAAACATGAAGAGAGAACTGCTGAGGCCATATTTGAGCCTGACCACGGGCTCTGCAGCAGCAAACACAGTCTGAGTCCAGGCTGCTGTTTCTGGGTCTCCTCCCTGGTTTGCACGTCTCTGCCCGAGGCTGGGGCTGTAATTCAGCTGGGTTAGGTTTCGCTCCACCTCTACACTATGGCCAGCACAGCAGCAACAGCAGCATCTCTCTGTCTGGACCGGGGGAGCAGCAGGAGCACGGACTGAGAGAGGGCTATCAGAGCCGGGAGCAGCTCTGCTTCAGCACGGTGAGTCTCAGAGAACCGCTGGATCTCCTGTGCGTCTCAAACGCCTGGCCAGAGAGGCTCTCGGTGGAGGGGGGTGGTTATTAAATCCCATACATTCCTTTACCTCCAGACCAGGGCTTTCTTAAAAACAAACGTACGTTTTTTCGACTACAGCTTCCGTTTCTATCATTAAACTGCGTTGTCAGATCCAGATAAAGCCTTAGATTTAGCCTCTCGCATTTCAGCCCGTGCACCTGTATTGTAACGCTCCGGTGTGTGGGATGTAAATACGACAGTCTGACGGGACGGAGGGGTGGGGTGGCTGCTTATACCATTATTCCGATATCGTGGTCTTTTCTGAAGCCCGTTTTTGTTTTGTATTCGCTCTGCACGTCAGCACCACAGCGCCATTGTGCTTTTCTCTATTTTGGAGAGGGGGGTGGCATCATTTACGCACAGATATGAATTGTAGCGTCATCTTTATCCATTTATTCTTATGTGTAACAGACTTTTGAGCATTCTCTTATAAGGGATCGTGATGTGCATCTGTTTGTGTGTTTGTCCCCCCACCCCCACGTTCTTCTTTCCAGAGGTCTGAAACGAAGACGTGTCATTTCATTCACGCGAGCCACGGACCACGGGCTTCGGATCCGGCCGGGATACTATAGGCATCTTTTTCTATCCCCCTCCCTCCCTCCCTCCGTCTCTCCCTCCCTCCCTGCACCCAAATCTCCAGCGCCCCGCCGGCGTTCATTTACCCCCCTCCCCGAACCCCCCCGGGCGATGCTCTCGCGAGGTGATGTAAGCTGAGTGCGCGGACGCGCGTGCACGCCCGAGGAGCCCCGTGTGCGTGTGTGTGTGTGAGGAGGAAGAGGAGGCGGAGGAGGAAGAGGAGGATGGCTGCCGGGAAGCTGCTGCTGTACGCCGGCCTGTCCCTGTCCCTGTGCGCGCTGGGCATGCTGGCCGTGGCCGTGTGCTCCGACCACTGGTACGAGACGGACGCGCGGCGCTACCGCGAGCGCTGCCGCAGCTTCGCGAGCCGCCGCAAGGACCCGGGCTTCATCTACATCCCCAACAACAGCCTGCCTCTGCGCGCCTCCGCCGCTGGCCGCGCTCGCCTGGACCGCTGGGAGGAGAAGCTGCTGCTGGCGCGCAACCGGCGCCAACTGTTCGCCATGAGCGCGGCGGACGAGTGCAGCCGGCAGTACAACTCCACCAACATGGGGCTGTGGAGCAAGTGCCACCGCCTCGGTTTCGACCAGGACATCGAGGACCTCATCCGGAAAGGTGAGGCTGGCTGTGATGATGGTGGTCTCGTTTTCTCTCCCCCAACCTCACTGCTGAAATCTCAGAACTGCCAGTACCCCGTGCAAAAGCCACGAGTACAGGAGTTAACATCAGTATTTCAATATTTTAAAGCCAGGGGCAAGAACAAATATTCCCGAATGGTTCTTGGTTTGGATGTTTGGTTCCAGGAAAAAATTGGTATAGTCTTGATGCTTTTGGACAGTTAGTGGCTTGGTGGTTAGGGAGTTGCTCCTGCGGTCAGAAGGTCGTGGGTTTGTATCCCAGGACTGTTAGTGGCACCACTGAGGTAGCCTTGAGCATGGTACCTTCCCCACACACTGCTCCCTGGGCGCTGCGTCACTGGCTGCCCACTGCTTCACTTGGTGAATGGGTTACATTCTGAGAAATGACTATAGCATGACTATAACGGGCCACTTTTCACTTTTAAAAATGCACGAATGTGTGCAAGCCACTTTGTATTTGGCACACATCTTATATATAACAGGGCATGTAACAGAGCACCTGTGGGCTGATAAAAAATAACTATAATGATGTGTTATTAAGATACACTATATGGATAAAAGTATTGCATCGCCTAGCCATTATGCCAACAAGGCACCATAATGACATTGCATTCAAAAACATAGACTTTAATATGGACTTAGTCCCCATTTAGCAGCTGTAACAGCTTCCACTCTTCTTGGTAGGATTTCTGAAGCTCGCTTTGTGCACTGGGGCACAGTCGTGCTGGAACAGAAAAGGTTCTTCCTCAAACTGTGTCCACAAAGATGGAAGCCTGGCGTTGTCCAGAATGTCTTGGTCTGCTGAAGCATTAAGATTGAAAAACAGGTGTGTCCCAATACTTTTGTCCATATCGTGTATACGTGCTTGGCACAGCATGGAGTTAGGTTTTATGTATGTGTCAGATAAGAGAGGTAACTATGCAGTGAGGAAGCATAAAAACATTAAACAGAAAGCGTTTTGGCCTGGCACATCTCAGCACAAAGCCATGCCAGTGCCTGTTTGAGTCTTGGCTGTGTTTTATGCGCGATGCCTTACTGAACATCCCTCTGCTCAGCCGCTCGCACTTGACGCTAACTTTCCCTGCCACTTCTCACAGCTTCCTGAGCCTTCTGGGCCGTTACCTGAGCCCGGGTGCATAAACCAGCTTACATTGTTTCCTCATGATGGCTTAGATTTCCACTGGATTAGTGTGTTTGCACACAGTGACATCTCTCCTTCAATAAACGAGTACCTCTTCAACTCTTAAAACGAACTTCCGCTGTTGCTATGGAGACGGTTAGCTTCTGCTAGCTTGTGCTAGTTTATGTGCTAAATTAAAATGATTAAGATGCCAGTAAAGTTTTTGACAGATTGGAGAGTATGGCAAAAAAATATTATTAATGACTTTTTTTTCTTGTGTGATATCTTTAAAATGTTAGTCCAAAACTGAAATGTACCAAGACACGGTGGTGGTGACTTAATTGGGCCTAATAGTAAACGAATAGTAAAAAAAACCACAAAAAAACACAAAAACAAAAATACATTTGGTACGTTCATATGGTTGTCGCATGACTGTGTTAAACAGTGCAAAAAGTCACACCGGTAAGTCTGTTTGTAATTACTGAACAACACATCTCGGTTTGAGCCTTTCGGACCACGTGGGGTAGGGCGGAAATCATGTAAATGAGATTTTTTTAAATCAAACTTTAGTTAAGATGCTATATGTAACCGAGCACAGAGTTTTCAGCTGCATTCACAGCTGTTTGAGGTCTTACCTGGTCACTCTAACTCAGAGTTAACAGCGAAAAGCCTAACATATCATTATAACCTGCAGCATGGCCAAATCTTGTAGCTGATGAGAAGCTGTTTCTTTAGAATAAGAAGTTATCTTTAGAAGCAGACATCATTCTGCTGACTATAAACCCAGGGTAATTCACTTATTTTGCTTTATTTCCGTGTGCATTGTAGACATGGCCACATATTGTTGGTGTGTCAATATGCTCAGATGCAATGGCCAGTTCTCACCAATAACTGCCAAGACTGCCAAGGTTACCCTGCGGCTGTGTCTGCCAAGGTGAACATGTTTTTATCTGCAGGTGGCAGCATGAACCAACCAGTGCGAAACACATACACACACACACACACACACACACACACAAACCTTTACAAGCACACATTTGCACGATTATGTAATTGTGTATCCGTGGTTAGGAGGCGTCCTTGTGGTCCAGCATGTTACAAGACTGTGTGCGACACAAACTGCTTGTGTTTTGTCTGATCAGCAAAAGCTCATCTTCTCTCACTGGGGCCACTGCCAGCTCCACACAAGAGCTCACTCTGTGTTTGGCAGGGTGTCTCAGATACAGCGCCACCATTCCAAACCGCAAAGCGTGTGTATTGTAATCAGCAATGCTGGATCATTATCCTGTCTCTGTATCAGAGGTGTTACAAAGTGTAATATGTGGTGTAATTTGCAGTTAAGGGTGTGTTTGCTGATTATAGAGAAAACTTGCTGTCAGGTTGGTCATAGTGTTTGGAAAAGGAGGTGTGTGTCAATGTGTGTGTGTGTGTGTGTGTGTGTGTGTGTATGTTCACACATGTATGAGTGTGTGCCTGGCAGAATTTTAATCCGTATTATTATCCAGACAAGCAACATATCTTTGCAAGAAATCTGCCGACTTTACTTGATTTGGCATCCGCGACCCCTCCAAGAGGATGCTCATTCTGTTCCTACACACACACCAAATCCCCAAGAGAGAGATCGAGGTAGGGAGAAGAAAGGGGTAGGGTATGATAGATGGGGGGAGAGAATTAGAAGAGGAGTGTGGACTGATGAAAAGGGTTAAGGAAGAGGTCCATATTCTGCCTAAAGGAAAAACAGAGCTTGCAGAGAATTCTCCTCTGCCATAGCTTTTTATTAGTCTATTTCAAAACCCATTTGGAGAGTTTTTTAAGAGATGGACTCAGATAACAAAGGCATCTTAAATGGAACCTTATTTTCCATGGGACGTTACACTGCATCATTTGCGGTGGAAGGAAAATTCCTGCAGGATGATGGAAACCAACCTGGAGCACTAAGTTAGCAATGGAATAGAAAGTGGAATAGGAATATACTTTCTGATATGGATGCTTATTGATACTCATTGATTCTACTCTCATAATCTGGTGCAATAAATGAAGACATCACATGAAAAGATGTGACCTTGTATTAGACGTTATTTTATTATCACCTTTTTTTTTGTTGTAAAAATAGCAACCTAAATTGTTTCCTATATATACTATAACGAGAGAAAAGTGATCGCTGCCAATGTCTGGTGGTGATGATGTTCTCTCTCCCATCCTTCCCAGTTATCCAATCTACCGTAAACCATTTGAAAATGCAATTTAGGTTAGAATGCATTAACTCTGCATGAATACCAGTAGCAGCAGCATTTGGCCCGGAGCTTATCGATTTCGGTATTGACCAGTCAGAAACCGATACCAGTTCTCAATACCCAGTCCTAATTTAGAAGGAACATTTGGATATGCATTTTGAGAAGCACTAACGAGCATTCGAAGCCTGAAAATACGGTAAACATGGTGCGCTGGAAGTAGAAGAATTTTTTTGACAAATGAGAGAAAAAGAAATGAATAACAAAATAGTGGAGAAACGTGAGGAACAGCAGGAGAAGAAAAGTAAAGTAGAGGGGAAATGACGCACGAGACAGCAGCATCTGGAGGTTATATGAAGGGAGTTTGAAAGAGCAAGAGAGAGAGGGCAAGCACACTGGGAAAGCCAACGCCTCACATCGTCCACCATCTGTCCCCAGCTGCCTGCGGGAAACCCATCAGGAGATGATGAAGACATTTAGGCCATAGAGCTCAATCACTGAGAGCAGGAGCCAAAGTGAGGGACAGTCAACCCCCTACCTAAAGCGCACAGCCTGTCCTCTAACCTAATGAAAGAGAGACGGAGAGAACGAGAGAGAGAGGGATGGAGGTAGGATAGATGAGGCGAGGATAGGATTACCATCCAGCTCCTCAGGGATCTCCCTATCCTTTGGGCATCTAAATTTGACACTGTGGGAGCAGGACGCTACGCCCTTTTGGTTCGTGACAGAAGCCCTGATGGGACACGGGTGCTGACACTAATCAACTAGAAGGCAACTAGGCCGCTTTGCGGCCTGTATCTCTAAGGAGCAAGGAATCTCCTGTGAAATACAAGTTGTCACGTCTTAAATTTCACTTGGGGAACACCACTGGAAAGTTCTGTGCTCGTATTGCTAACTGTGTATGACCAGGCTGAAATGTCTGAATGGAAAATGTTCAATAATTTCTAAACTAGGGTGCGCTTCTGATGGAAAAAGTCTCAGGTAGAGCCGTATTTAACTTACATAAAACACTTTTTTAGATCTTCCGGAAAAAAGGAGGGGGTGAATCAGAGAAGAGTTCCTTCCTGGCCCTGAAGGGATCTGTAGCTCTAACCTAAAAGAGGATAAAACATCTGTTCCTCTGATATTTTTTGTGTCGGCTACTGTAAAATGAAGGAGTTTAAACCTGCAAGCTTACAGTTGTGTTTTTGAATTGTTATAGGTCTCACAGGCCTGTCACTATCATGGAATTTTAAATGACAATTAATTGTAATTTATATCATTGCAATTACCAGTTTAATTGTCTTTTTTGCACATTTTACAAACCAAAAGCTGCATCATTGCCTAACTGCTTTCCTTCTGTCTTTACTTAGGTTGTACTGACATTAAATAACTGCACTATTATGCACTTTTATAGTAAACCAATGCTTCTACTGCTTTGCTTTACTGCTTGAAAATATGAGTAAAACATTCTTCTACATAACAAATAAATGTTAATGTTTTTAAGATCCACGACAGTCCATAATAATCCAAGCCTTAATGAATGCATTTACTACTAATTTGTGTACTGTATATCGTTTGCCTCAACCTAAATGTTGAGATTTAATAGTGAAGTCTAATCTCCCCTGGAAATAACTGTGGTCTATTTAAATAATCCTGATCCACTGACAATAGCTGTGATCAAGCAATTGTCATAATTGTGACAAGCCTTAGCCCACAGCTTCCTCAATTTCTTAAGTGTTGTTATTGTGAGACCTCAGAAAGGATAGAATCATAAGAAACCAGTCTCAGAGTTGAGGGAGGGTTTTTCTCTGCATCCACACCACCACAAGCCTTTCAAGAGCCCTTTAAGAATCGTGATTTAATTTAAATGTATTATATGTGGGCCGGTCCAGTCAATGCACAGCAGTCCACTTCTTAAGACACTGTACATGAGAAATCGACTCCGATCAATAAAAGCCTCTCTAATAATCTCTCTCTACACTTGTTGAAAATTATGCTTATGTGCTTGGGCTCCTCGTCAGCAGTTATTGACTCTACCATCCAAGAGCTCACTGATTAAGGGAATCTCCAGCCTGAATCATGTTATTTCTGGTTATTTAAAAAAGAATGTAAGGTTTATTGAGTATAAATAAAACATTGTATATATTAAGTTGATCTTGGGGTTGATGAAGGAGTGATGTATGAATTTAGGCTGAGCATTTTTGAAACTGAACCTGAATCTCTCGGGAGTCAGATGGAGTTGAAAAATCCAAACAAAGCACCCAGTTGAGACATTTGCTTGAATTCTGCTGTCTACCTCGAGAGAACAGAGTGCAGAGGTGTGGACTCCAGAGATTGTACTTGACTTGACTTACAATTCAACTTTGTCTTGAACACCAATGGACTGAACTTTAAGTTGAACTTTTGACTTGAAAAGACTCAAGACCCAAAGTCTGCAGACACAGTCAGTGCTCCTCATGGAAATGGAGTTTTCTCCACTGAAAATATATCTGATATAGACCCCCAGCAGCTTTGTCGGTAACAGTGGTTATGCTTTGCTGATTTTATTGTGAGAGAGTGAGATAATCCTGAAATTTTGTGTTTGCCTCCATAGGCTGGAAACCAGTGAGTATCAAAAAGCCCCTGACAACTTGCCATTTTCTAATGGTTGAACTAAAAGTCTCCAAAGTTTGGGCTCTTTCTTGCAAAGTTTTCTCAGCTCGGTGGTTTCATTTTCTATTGTTTGAATTTTTTTGAAACCAGGGGTTATTTTTCGTTTGTTAGTTAGTGTCGTTGTCATGTGTCTTTTGAAAACGCAGTGTATTTATTTGCCATAATGAATTATTCCAGTGCATTAAAAATCACCAAAATGACCCTCGACATGTATTACTTGCTGTGGTGGGCAGGACTGGAATATGCTAGCAAGGGGACCTGCTAGTCAGCCATGGAGAGAAATTCTGTTGGGGCTGTTTGATGGTGGAGTGGGGGGATAATGTGCTGGAAATATACTCTCAAAAATAACAAGTACTACATTAACTTCAGCTTTCTGTTTAGGACGTAAAGTCTAAGGCAACAAGAGACTGGCCTGTATTGACCCAGGAGTCGACTTTAGATTGCCCCCCTTACTCTGGATTCGACAGGAGAATTGCCCCCCTTACTCTGGACTTGACTTGAGAATTGCCCCTTACTCTGGACTCGACAGGAGAATTGCCCCCCTTACTCTGGACTTGACTTGAGAATTGCCTTTTACTCTGGACTCGACTAGAGAATCGCCCCCTTACTCTGGACTCGACTAGAGAATCGCCCCCTTACTCTGGACTCGACTGGAGAATTGCCCTCTTACTCTGAACTTGACTGGAGAATTGCCCCCTTACTCTGGACTCGACTAGAGAATCGCCCCCTTACTCTGGACTCGACTAGAGAATCGCCCCCCTTTCTCTGGACTCGACTGGAGAATTGCCTGCACTGACTTGGAATTCAGTTTGAGACTTGGGACTCAACTTGAGGGTTTGAATTTGTATCTGAACATCAATTTGTCCAGTGTTGACAACATAGAATTGTGGTATTATTTCGCATGCAAATCCAGCAACTATAGGCAGAGCTCTGCAGCTTCTTCTTAAAACAGCGTTTTCAAGTCATAAAATGAAGTAAAATAAATGACATATTATTTACCGAAACTACATTCCATCACATACACAGGGCCAGTGTACGGCATATTCCCAAGAATCTGAAAACTGAGCATAAAATGTCATATATCAAAAGTGCACAGAAAAATATTTAAAAAGGAAGAAATGAAAAATGGCAGTAGATTATTATGGTAATTGATTAGAAAATGAAAGCAGCTGGTTTATGACAGTTCAGGACTTAACAGGGGACTTTTTCTTGTTTGTCCACAAATAGAGTATTATGATACATTAGAGGCACAGATGTTTATGGATGAAACACTCTGTTCGTCTGCTGCTGAGTGAATGTCCAGCTCTTATTACTCACCTGAGCAGTGGCAGTGGTTTGTGTGTTTTCAATGAGCAGCGTGAGCGGGGGAAGTTGTGATAAATGTTTTTTTCATATGGCTCGGAGCCAGAGAGCGGGCATCAATGTTTCATGGCCTGAAGTTGTTTTTTTTCGTCACGCTAAACCAGTCTTGCATGATGAATGCTGCATAGTTGAGGTGTGGGACCTCGTGGAAAACGTTAGAAGAGAATCGAACTGGGACACGTACTGGTGGAAATAATGGGCTCAGTCACACACACTCCGACACTCACAGCACGTGTGCTCCTGTGGAACTATGGGTGAGGTTTTCTAAAGTGGACATTTATAAGTAGACGTGGAGGGAGAACAGAAGAACAGAGAACAGTTTAGGCTGTTAGTGAAGACCCATCTGTGGAAATCTGAAATTTACTGATATAAACATATCAGCACTGACACTTTTGCACTTCATATTCCAGAAAAATCACAATAAAAACAATAAAACAATAAAATCACACGGTGTTTGTAATATGGTATAAAAATCAAATGTGCTTTATACTGGCTGATATGGCGGTAAGTGCAAACTGTCAGATAAGATGGTCAGTACTTATTTGTTACATTTCCTAAACTCACATTAACAGCAGTATCTCTCAAATTCTTAAATAAATTACATTGTTTAGTGCTGGGAGCTTCCCAGAATCACTACTGGATTTGTTGGGTTCTGTTAATTAGCTCTTCTTTTTTTGTTGTTGTCCTTCAGCAGAACCGTCATAGAATGATGCTGCGTGTTATGACCCTTTGTCCACTTGCTGTAGGTCGGCCTGGATTCTTTTTCTATGTTTTTGTTGTGTAACCATGGTGGTGTTCAGATTAACCAGCTCATTCCTTATTGCTTTCACAGAAATATGCAGTCTGTATAAACCAAAAGGGTTTACTCCTTCTCAAACATGTCCGTTTGTTACAACATTGTACAAATCTGCGCTTATTTTTCAAAACCCTTCCCTCTTCTGCTTCGAGTTCAGTTCTCTAGACAGAAATAACAATGAAAAAGCCATTATTGGACCATAACTCATCATTGCCTTCTCTCAAAGCCACCGAGTGCTATTTGCCTTTAAACATGGCATTTCCATAGCGACAAGTTGCCAAGGCGTTAGGATTAGCTAATCAGAAGGTAAAGCAGCACAGACCTCCAGAGAGCTTTGATTTCTAGCCATCAGTTTACTGAGCTGCTATAAACAGTCAAGACGTGATTGACTCTGCGGATAATTGGCTGTCTTGAGTTTGGAAGAATGATAGAGATCAGATGAGTCTCGTCTGATACTGAAAGGGTCAGTTTGCAACACTCCAACCCACCGGTCTGTTGTGGTGGATAATCAGACCATCTGATCGTTACATCACTAATGAAACATCGAGTGAGATCAGAACTGGACTGCCAGGGGAGCAGCTGTCTGGTTTTTGGAAAATATGGAGATGACCACACAGTCAGAATGTGTGCGGAGTTGGAGCAAGACTGCAAAGTCATATACGTATGATTTCAGTCACACACGCTGTGATAGGCTGGATAATAGACCTGTAAAATAGACATTAGACATTATTGAAGTGAAATTTACAAATAATTGTTAAAGATTCATGATTTGTTAGACTGTCCTTAAAAAAATGTAAAAACCAAAAGTCAAATAAAAGTGGAATAGCAACTTTATTAACATCTAGCTACACTGTACTTTGCTCTAATTTTTTAGGAGAAAAAAATCACTAAAATATTAACAGAATGAGCTACTTTGAGCTAATGAACGTAGTTAATGTATTTAAGACTGATGGGAGAGAGACCCATTCATGCTGCTTGGCAGCTATTTTCATCATTATTAAGAACATTTGGGATGGCATTTCTCATTATTCTCATAACCAAGCAACTGGCAAATCAGAAACTAGCCAGTAGATGAATCCATGGTGAAAATAATTAGTAGTTGCAGTCACAGGATACAGAATAGTTCAAAAGAGCTCTACCTCAACAAGCTACAACAAATCCAATTTTGTACATTTATTTTTAAAAGGGAGACTTTTGAGACTAAGCAAACTTTCATTTTTAAATCTTATGTTACTAGGATAACTGTATATAACTATTAAAGCACTGGTTCAATTTAAAACCCCCTCTGTTTTCATTGCTTTCAGGGTCATTGTAACTGTTAATAGTAATAATAATTCTGAAACACTGTTTTACAGTGAAACCGTGATATTTGCTGGGATGTGATCATACCATGAAAATCTCACATCATTTCTTACCTAGTGTACACACACACACACACACACACACACACACTCACACACATACATACGAACATACATACATAACCCCCCCCCCCACACACACAGAATGTTTAATATTTACCTCTTACCCCATGTGCACTTCCTGCAGCCTTGAACAGGCCTCAATAGGCCTGATTGAGCTGCTGAATGGGATCTTGACCAGCTCTGATCTCTGATGTATGACTGGTCCCTCTTCCAGGTGGGCATTCCCCCCTCCTTGCTTCCCCTGTTCTCTCTTTTCTCTCTCTCTCTCTCTCTCTCTCTCTCTTCTCTCCTCTCCTTTGATCAATGGTTCATCAGAAGGGCTGGACTTTGCCAGGGCCAAGCGCATGGGGAGATGACACCAATCAGCTTCCTATTCAGAGCAAGGAAAAGATGAGGCGCTTGTTAGGGGCCATGCAGAGGGGAAAGCCAGGGCTATTTTAATGAGAGCCACGTTCACTGCAGCTGCCAGGCTGAATGGGGAGCTTTCAGGAAGCCGACAAAGCAAGAATTATACCAGACAGAGGAGTAATACAGCTGCTCAAGCTCTTCAGCCCAAAGAGTATATGACCGGAGAGAGCTAAGCTAGCTAGCTTGGCCGACCAGAAGTTTTTAAATGCTGATAGCCTGAAGATACAGGGCCTCGGCTGCAGAATCAGCTCTAACATTTGGAGAAGTGAAGCGAGTGTGTTTAAAATACAAGTGGGTAAAGCTGGGATTACTCATTGATTTATCAATAATTATTGATAAAGAGTCTGAAATGGATCGGTCAATTTATTTTGCCAAGGTTTTCTTTTTGCATGTTTAAGCATTCTGCACACCATTAATTATGTGCACTGCATTCATTATCCGGACCTGGTTTTACTTAATTGACAGCAAAGAGTTGCACTGTGGGCCAGACTGGAATGCTAGCTGCAGGAACAGTGCGGCATTTCAGTGGTATTGCTATTGCTAAGCGTGGCAGAATTTTTCTTTCTTAATTTTAGTTGAATATTTTTTGTTGCCATTATTTTGTTTTTCCCAGGTTTCTCAACAGTTTTAGCCATGGCCAGTGCTACACAGCTAGGTGTCCCCATCGCGTGATGCTTCCTTTGAGACGCAAAACACAGTTAAACTGGAACAGATCAATGTGCTAGGAGGAGAACAGTAACTGACGACTTATTTAAGTAGGGGACGTCCTACCCACCCAGAGAGGCCATCATGGTTGTGACACAACTTCAGTGGTATTTCAGAATTATTATTACTGTAATCATCGAACTCATGGGTCTAAGCTGGGTTTCCATGAGAAAACTGAATGCTGTTTTTCTGAAATAGCTGCTAGCATGCTACGATGTGAAACATGAAGTCGCATCATAACACTTGCAGCCTCACCAAATTTCTCCACACAAACCAGTCGTCTTTGCCAAATGTGGTAGTTCAGCCGCTTTTGGAGTAGTAGAGAACAGTTTGAGTGTCCCGGTTTAGTTAACAACACTGAGGTTTAATAGTAGACATATTTTTATGTGATGCACCGGTGTGTCAGCTTACATCTATGTAGCATTATTTCTGTTGACACTCTTCTGAAAATATGCACAGGATAAAATCCTCCTGTCCTTCCCACTGAATAGCATCAAGCATTTGAAAATGCCAGCCGTGTTTGTATGCATTAACATTATAGAGCAAATTAGCGTAAACACTGTCAGCAGCACTGTTTGTCCAGGAGCTCATCAATATTTCAGTACTGACCAGTCGATACCCATCCCAGCTTCACTTTAGGTTAATATTTAATCTCCCTCTGGTAAAATCAGAAGCTGCCCTAGGTGTACTGAATACATCACTGTAATATACCCTAATATACATCACTATAATATAGCCTAATATACATCACTGTAATATAGCCTAATATACATCACTGTAATATGCCCTAATATACATCACTGTAATATACCCTAATATACATCGCTGTAATATACCCCAATATATATCACTGTAATATAGCCTAATATACATCACTGTAATATAGCCTAGTATACATCACTGTAATATGCCCTAATATATATCGCTGTAATATACCCTAATATATATCACTGTAATATTCCCTAATATACATCACTGTAATATACCCTAATATATATCACTGTAATATTCCCTAATATACATCACTGTAATATACCCTAATATATATCACT
>JBBJLS010000128.1:21004183-21014202 GCA_037577275.1 Bryconaethiops microstoma
AATAAAAACCGCATGCAAGTCTATTGCAAATCTAATATTACTCATAATTCAAAAAGTTGATGTGACTGAAAAAAAACGAAAGCAGATCTGAAATCAGCATGAAAAACTAGTTTAGAAAAGTGTGTTGTGGTTTCTGATGATTACAAAAGTTTTTTTTTTGTTGACCTGTGTTGTGAGCCGGAGACCAAACATAGCGGTGCACTCAGTATAAAATGCCAGTCACATTAAAATAGTGCGAGAACATGACATCCGTCATCAAATCATCCATGAAGGAAGAACATTATGATAAGCGATCCAACATTTTGGTTAAAATTCCACCTTAAATTAAAATGCAGTGAAATATCAGTCAATGTTTTCAAACAGGATCCTGAATAGTTTTAGTCTTTTATGCTGGTCTCTGTACTTCTAGCTGCCTGCACAGTGAGACCAGATTGACAATTGCTTTTTATTCTTTGTTTTCTTGTTTTTTAATAAAACAGTTTAATATAGTACGTAAACACTTCAAAATGTCACATTCAAATATGTTATGTATTTGTGTATTTAAAATGTAATTTTGGAGTATTTCTATGTATTCGTCATATACGTTTTATATGAGGTTACGGGCAGCTGCTGAGTTCCAATAATGCACTACATTCAAAATAATAAAATGGAGATACGTGTTTCTTTCAGGTCTTTTAGATCCAAGCTGTGAGGAGGAGTTATACATAGTAAGCACGAATTCCTGCGTGTATTTGGAGAACATTTGGAGTGTATTTGACTCAGGGATGGTCAGGGATGACCCGGTCTGAAACAGCTTTATCAATGCATGGCTCTGCTGCTTACTTGGAGCCACCGGCCACCGAGGATTGAAAGCAAGAGATCTTTCTTTTCTTGTTTGCTGAAGTTGCAGAACCTACCACTAGCCCTTGTGGCTTGAGGGGATGCGTTTAATTGACAGGTGCGTTAATAAATAATTTCCAGGTTTAATATCCACGTGGTCACTAAAAGGTTGTCCTGATGGCTCCTGGGGAAAATTGTGTGTACATTGACCAGTTCGGTCCTGAGCACTGGCTGAGCCGGAATTGACAAGTGGGCATTTATAAAAGGTGCTATTTTTATGGTGACTATCTAGCGTTGTAGGGCCAAACATCTTTCTCTGTCAGTTGTTGAGACGAATGAAGGCTGTTCAGCCTTCTTAAGGGGAAGCGAGAAAGCTCTGTAATTCCTGAAGAGGCGTCATTGCAGATGGTAATTCAGACACTTGGCTGCACTTATTTAATGATGAGGTGTGCTTCAGGAAAGCATGGAGATAGCATATCATTAAAATCCAGCACGAGCTGTGCCAGGAAGAGCACCAACATTCTGTTCGCGTCAACCCGACGGCCGGCCCGAGCAGCTGAGCGGCACAAAACAGTAGAGATACAGAGAAATGGGGGAGATAAATATAGAGGGAGTTATCAGGTTAGAGCTCTTGTGAGAGAAGCTTTGAGAGTTTCCACATGGAAAACAGATTCTCAAATAGCCTAAGCTTGCTGTGCGTAACATTGAATTAATGTAGGAAGTGTGTTTCTCAGTGGAACATACGTTCGGTGGAACACCAGGGGGCCTGAACAGCCTCGTTGTCTGTAAATTAGAAGCGAGATGGACAGATCCTCCTGAGCGACAAGCCTGAGCTTCAAGCACCCAGCAGCATTAAGCCTTTCCCTCGGGGACTGACTGAACGGCTTGCTCAAGTCTCTTGCCACGGAAATTTGCAACCCGATCAATCATTTAAAATCCCCTCTGTGGGTCGACAGGTCTTAATTAAACCCTGTGGAAGGTCGTGTTCACCAACCAGGCACTAGAATGTTAAGTGCATTCACCAACCTGGCATGGGAGAATGTTAAGTGCTCTTGAGAAAGAAGAGTAGATATTAATTTCTCTTCTAGCAGCTGACCAGCACATCGACTGGTTGAACTGAATGATAACGCTCTGATATCACTTTGCAGTTGCTGGCTTATAATGAACATGCAGCACGAACTGAAGGATCTCATATTGATATGCTACACTTTACAGATACTGCAAATAGACCATCTGCGAGACTTTGACATCACAACAGCAGTATAGGCTGGAAAACCCGAATACAAACCAGTGCTTTACAGGCTTCGAATGCTGTTTGAAGTGTATTTGATTACTCATTCTCAAAATTGCTCTTCAATAATCACATTTGATCCATCTAGCCAAACAGATACACTTCCATTTAAATCAACATTTTGGTCCTCGTCTTACATCGGCCTCGTGCCTTACGCCACTCAGATCATTAGCCTTTCATTTTTTGGTTCACGAGTCGAGGGTTTGGAGCGTAAATGACATTTTCAGAAGTTTACAGAGAGCTAAAACAAACTTTTCATTGATTGTAATTATTTGATGAAAAACAACATATTCGAGCAATCTATGCTTTTATAGAGATTAGGCTTTGCAGAATCCATACTTTGAAGATTTTTTTTTTTAAACTACCAAAATACAACTTTTTTCCAAAAATACAACTGTACATCCCTTGTGCTCCAAACCCTCGAAGTGAAGTATAAACTCCACTGAGATCCAGTCGTATCACACCCTCCCACTAACTAAAGATATAACGTTTTTGTTTTCCTTTATTGTCCCTTTTGTCTCCATCCGTGTGCTTTTGTTGACTTATTGGTTTCTGTCTCCAACCTTGTCCTGCCTCTTCATCTTCTGTCTCGCCTGCTGTCTGTTGTATGAATATTTATACCTCATGGCTGTTTATGGTTTCTAGCCCTAGTTTGGTGGCGTCTTGCCCAATATTTATTTTCTTGGCTGTGCCTGGTCTTTCGTTTTCTTTGTCGCCTTTCAGTTTTTCGGCTGTCTTGTGGTACTTGTTTCATTCTTAGTCTAGATTGTTTCTTTGCTCTTGTGATTTTCTTTTTTCATTATGGATTGTAATGAAACCTCTAACTTGAACCTTTACTTACTTCTTCTTTGGAGTTACATGTAAAAAAACAATGTATGGAGGCTTCTCATCTCTGATACAGCTATAAAAATATACAGACCTGCTATTTGCTACGATTCATCAGTCGTCATGCGTGCACAGTGTTTAAGCCCATTATTGCAAATGTTACTCTGGATGTTTTTCTTATTGTCTGATAACATAATGTGACCCCATGTGTGATTTCTCAAGCATCTCTGCTCTTCTAGCTTCAGTAATCAGGGAAAGTGGTGCAGTTTGTTTTCGTTCTGATGTTTGGCGTAAATTTGCTGCATTCAGATAAACCAGCTGTAACTTACAGATCAGCTGTTTTAATAACAGTCTTAATAACTGTCCTGTCTGAAGGCCTTTGGTAGTATATTTAGGACAGGATCAAGTTTCCCGAACACGAACAAAATGAACGAATACAGTGAACGAAAAATCAAGTAAAATGATCCAGACCTACATCATCAAACTCCGTTATTGCTAAAATGAAACAAACAATGCATCAAGTCAGTGATATGGTCAAATATAGCACAGAAAATCTTTATTTAAAGGGAAATGATCAAATTTACGAGCTATTTAAACAAACTGGGAAGCTATTTGTATTATTTAAGACTCTTACTTTCAGGTTATTTTCGATAATAGAACTGACAATCATATCCACCAGTAAAGCATTGCTTAATTAAACATTTTGACATTTTTGAAAAAATCTAATTACGACTAAGTACTTTCAGAAGGAAGGGTTTTGACAGTGGCCTCCTTCTGATACAAAACCTTCAGAAAACCAAAGCTACATGCCTGCCACATCCTCCCCCCCGTGCTCTCTCCTTCCCTCTCTCTCTTTATTTCAGCCCTGGAGTGGCGTCCGAGCGTGATGGCATTTCTGCATGAGGGCGCAGAGACGCTGAAGTGTGTGTGTGTGTGTGTGTGCGTGTGTGGCATGCTGTGGTAGAGATGGCCCACATTGTTTGGCATACATTAGTGCACATGCCTTTGACTGCAGAGCCATGGGGCGAACTGGCCGTGCCGTGACAGCACAGTCTGAAAGAGCTTGACTTGACGCCAATCTCTCTCCTAACTTCCCAATCCACTCATGCGTGGGTCACACAAACAAATTGACCTACATCCTAATAGGCCATCAGAGAATATTGCTAAGCAGCGTAGAGCGATGCAGTAGAAAGTGCAGTATCGGGAGCCGGGCTGAGATTGGGCCATCTAACACTTCAAACTCGACGAGGGCTCAGGGTCATGTTCTGAAATTAACTTTTTCCGCTCTTTCTGCTGTGAAAGGTAATTGGAAATTTTTACATACCACTCAGCTTTTTTTTACCCAACACTTCTGAAACTCAAGTGAAAGAGACTGGAATTAACTCTCGTGAAGGAGACGCGTAGGTACTGGCGAAAGTGATTCTTTAGAGATGAGATCAAGAATGAAAGAATTCTAATAATCACTCATACAGAAGGCACATGACAAGTAATAAAAATTAGAAGTAAAGTTAGGTGGTTGGGTGAATTACTTAATAAATGGTTATTATCAAAGGTCAGTGTCCCTCAGAATGAATAGTTAAATGTCAGTCAAAGCAACAGCATATTACAGACACTAGAATTGATTTAAGGTTGTTCAGGTTTGGGTGCACTTTACAGGGATTTGATGAGGTACCGCTTGTTAAAATAAAACGAAAAACATATCCAAAAAAAACTTACCTCACAAGTAACCCCCATTTCTGTGCTACAAGAAGTATTAGTAGTCCCTTAGTAGTCCTGATTTTCCTGGTAAATAGTTCATTGTTGTTGTATGTTGCTTATCTTAGCACTTACTACATAACACATTTATGTTATCCTAATCAGAATGATTATTTAGAAATGTTTAGAAAGGATCCTGCAGTCCAGGTGACGGGACTTAACTTCAGGTGCTGATTAGGTTGATTCGGGGTTCTGGGTGGAGACGGTTGTCAAAACTTACTGTTCCTCATTACCGAAACGAACTTTTTTAGGGGTGTTTTGTGAAACCCAGGTAATGAACATGGGTTTTGGGCTGAAGAAGACAGGAAAATTGTCCTGAAGTATATCTGGGAATGACTGGCACTCTGTCCCGACTATAAACCGCGATATTAAATGAAGTTTCGTTTGTCCCTTCGCTGAGAATGCTCCACTTGTTCCATCAAGGGCCATGGCGGCTGCAGATATTTGTTCCAACCCCATGCAAGACCGTCTGTCTCACTAATGAGCTCTTCATGTTTAGAGAGACGGAATCTTAATTACTGAAACAGGTGGAATGAATACCTGTAGACGCAGGGGCTTCCAACAAATCTTGTCCTGGAACCCAGTTCTCACAGCCTGAATTCGATGTCAGAAAAACAACATGCTCGCTCTCTGGTTCCCCGCGCCTCGGTTTAAGGCAGGAGATCAGTCTGAGGCGTAAAATCACAAGTGTGTTTCGTGACGGCAGCGTTGGCCCGTGGCTTCCCCTCTCCTAAATCTCTCTAATGGCGAGTGATCAACCCGATTCGTGCATCGCTCTTGTTTCAGCTGCGAGCTCCCATAATTCTTGCCAGCTCCATCCCCAAAAGAGGCGAAGGCAGCCATGGCCTGAAGCGGAGAGGGGGCTGCTGGGAGATTCAGCGCGGCAGCAATTTCTACAGAATGACTAGTGAAAGGGGTTTCGAGATGCTGAGCTCTTTTCTTCCCTCTCCTACAGCAGCCAGAGTGAGCAGATATCGTAACGGAGGGAAGCCTCGGGCTTATGAGAAACCAAGTCTTCCTGGCATGGATTTTCATCTCTCTACATAACTTAGGCTTGCCACGCTTATATCTGACTCACCGCAGGTTGACTGTTGCATGCCAGTAGTGTATTCAGTTTCCCACACTTGAACATGACACTTTATTTCACAGATACCCAATTCTGGACACATTTGTATTTGTGGTATCAAGACTAAATGAAGCCATCCGGATTCTGAGGGACTGGGGTTTCTCTGCGTTCTGACAGGGTTTCCCCCTTCAGATACGCCGCTGCCTCCCTGCGGTGCTCCAGTGGCATCCATACTTCTCTGTACTGTTCACAACGTCTACGCAGGTGTAAAATGGAATGTGTTTGCTTACTGATTCTATCACTGCGATCTGGAAGACTCTCCCAGCATACACAACCTCTCTTTCCCATAGAAGCAGTATAACTGTCTTCAGAAACCTTGACATCCCGCCAAGCTAGTATATTGATCCGTACAGCACTTATGTAGGGCTGCAACTAATGAATGCATTCATTTTGGAATATTCGATTGAATATTATCTAGAATAAAATTTATGTAAGATGAATCTGAATATTCCATAATAAGAAGAAAAGCTCAAGACATCTATCACTTAAATAACAGCCCAACATCAGCATTTTTTTTCCACATAGAAATTTATCATAATAGATAATATGGCTAATTTATACATGAATGTTTTTACATAAATTAAAATGGCCAGTTAATTTTCATAGTAATTTGCATCAAAAATGTAGAATTTGGCTCAATCTGGCAACATGATTTGGATGTTTGGGTGACCAGAATAGGAGAGCTGGGAAAACTATTGCTTTGAAAAAACATTTTTTTAAATTCTTGTCAATGAATGGAGGGGTGGGATCAAGGTTTTAAGCATTAAAATGCTTTAAAGAGCTGAACTTATTCATATTATTGGATATTTGATTTACAGTTATAAAACACTGAATCACGACAGGCTGAGGAAGCAGGAGCCGAGGCTGTAGAGAATTTCAAAGCACAATCACACACTTTAAGCTGAAGCATCATCACTAACTTAAGGGAAATGACTGAGCACTGAGAAGGTGGGGTTGGGCAGGAGTTCAGGGCAACTCATTGATTCCACTTGAGTCTTCTAGTCGGTTCCCATAAACCACGCAGAGAAGACCTGGGTCATCCAAAATCTATACAATCCAGTTTCTTTACAGAGCTGAGAGTTAGAACTATAAAAAGGTTGCCTATACCTAAAGGCAGGCTTTGACATTTCTCTCCAAAAAAAGCAGGAAATCTGACCCCGTCGGCATGTTCGATTCATTTGGGTGGGTGGCTGGTCCTGCAGTTTTCCAGTATATTACAACCCACTGAGATGAAAGCTTATAGAATTTGATCCTTCTTTATCTGCCCTGCTGCAAACGCAGTCGAACAATATACGGACAATCAGTGGCGGTCTTTCCAGAGACTTTCGAAAGGGGTTTGGCTGAAACGCTAGGACACTGCATCATTCCAAGCTGACATGCACGGCATCAATCTGTACCACTGTCTAAACCCATCTCTCAAATAACAAAGCTATAAAGACTTTACTGAGCCTCTGTATCATCCCTACTTTTGATAAGACTGGCAGTCTGCATGTGCCTGTCTGGTAGAAAAGAAAACCTCTCAGGTTCAAATCAGGGCCCTGAAATAGATTAGTTACATTCTGCGTCGCAAGCTTATACAAAATACAGACAATTTAAGCCACAGGAAAGCAGCTCGCGAGGAGAAAAGTTTCCATATGAAGAGAAAACCCGAACAAAAACGGGATGACATGTGAAAGTCCCTTAAGTTCATTCCCCAATTAATCGTATTCTTCTTTCATCTTCTCCTTTGTCAGCAACACTGGGGACGTGCACTTTCTGGAATGGAATTTTTGCGCACACATTTAACTGAATATTTACGAAGGTCTCCTGATGCTGCAGTGATATGGATAATATGTCCGATAATGTAATTATTGAGCAGTTTGAAACTGGGTCATCGCCATCGCCATCTAATCTGCAGCCTCCTAATAAGGGCAAACTCTGATTGTAGACCATCTACTCTGGAAAGAGGGTCGTGTTTTTATTTCCATCGTATTCCTTCTTAAACTGGGCATTTATTAGAGCTGCACAATATGGTCAAAATGTTAGTTTTGCACGCATTTAAACCGGTATGTTCCAAAATGGAAAGTTCACTTCCCCGTTCATATAGTCCATATATGGAGACCAAACTGCAAAAGCGGCCCGTTTTTGTGATGTCACAAAACCAACATGCTAAAGTTCTAAGCAGTGTTTCGTCCCTGTGCTGGATTTTGAATGAATTAAAATACAGAGCAGCCTATCAGAAAAGAGATCATTTACATATCTTTACTTACTTAAAGGAATGGTATCGAAAACAGCCTGTTTGATATTAAGGAATAAACATGGAATCATGGAAGAAAATTAAATACTAAAATGTAGAATATGTGCCCCTTAAAAACATTTAGGCTATGCAGTGTTTTTAATCATTAATAATTGACCAAAGTAATTAGATTTTGTTGGATTACATGAATACATTGATTCATCAAAATACCCCGTTACACTGAACCTGGTTACAGACTCATTTGCATATTGCAGATTTTGTGAGATCAGCAATGCGGAGGCAAACGCTGCGATAAATATTAACAGACAATATATTGTGCAGCTCTAACATCTGTGTTTCTGTTGAAGAGTTTCTAATATGATGTATTTGGTATCATATGTGGTATCTGATTCTGATTCTGATTCTGATTCTGATCCTCAAATATGTGTGTATTACACACATACTGTCATTTCCAGGAGTCAAGTTGCACATGTATCATATGTTGTTATCGTAATCACACAAAGTAAAGGGTCACTCAGACCACAATGAAAAATGAAAATATTACTAATATTACTATATCCGTTGTAAAGGTGGCTCCTCACCTTCTACGGTGACACCACATGATTCAAAAGTGAACGTTTCCAGTTCGACGAGTGGGAAGAATCCCTTCTGAGGATGGTTCTTGAAGGTGGGAGGAACATTGTGAAAAGCTGCAGGTGTTTGGGGGTGGATAAGAAAGCCAAATAGTCTGTATTCATTAGCGTCAGTGGTACATCTGTTTACAGCAGTGTTGGGGAGAGGGCTGTGTGATGTTGGTGCCTGATGCATGCTGGGCATTGTAGTGATGGACGAATATGGAAAAAGGCAAAATGATGAATTGTGAACAGATGAGGAAGCACAGACTCGAACCTGCTGATACGAACTGTGAATATAATTCATTGGATAATTGACTGTGTAATTAAATATTTAGAGGCATAATTACTTATGAATAGCATAGCAAAATGCAAATAACTCTGAGGGTGTTTCAAACATTGTAGTCTTAATACGAATATCCTCCCTGGTTTAAGCTAAACCCCAGTATTATTTCTTAATGTATGAATAATTCCAGTTGCTTTTTATCTACGTTTCTCAGTGTAAATCAGGTCTCAGGTCTGGTTGCTGGTTCATGCAACGAGGACAAAATAAAATAAGGTCTGCATATCCCTACATTAGTAAGAAAATATATTTCATATAGATCTTAAAAGCCTATTACCTTCCACTGAGTGTATAATGATCTTCCCTAATCAACTAGAGGCTTTGTCCAAGCAATATTCTCCCGCAGCGATATCTACAGACCCCTCTACTGCTACTATAGGTCCCATTTTCCTGACTAACGTTTTCCAGTTGCTGAGAGCCAGTGGAACAGCAGTGTGCTGTTTTTGCCTTTCTGACTGAAGGACAGCCTGCTGGCAGACGTTTTTCCACCTTTAATTAGCCATCTCTCCCCAGTGGTCAGATAGCATCGGACAGTAATGGCTTGCTTTAGTTCTATAGGCGGCTCACTACAGATAATGATGATGTGACGGTAATCATCTCATCCTCTCTCAACTGCTGACTGATAGAAATAAACAGAATGCTCGACTAGTGCACAACCCTCAGAGCCACAGAGGCCTGAAATGGTTTTAAATTGAAGATAAAGTGTAGAATATTTATCCAGCATTAGATTGCAGCGAATGATGTTCCGTAGTGCAGCGAAAGGACTGATGCCCACCCGTGGATTTGAGGAGTGAGTGAAATAGCTTTTTAATTAATACCTTTTTTTTAATTGGCTCAGGGCGTGCTCCTCGAAAACTCTCTCTGCATGGGACCAAAGCAAAATGGGAGAAGATGAAGACCACACACCAGCTGTTACATTTATCTTTTCTGTTGTTTCATGTGGACACATACATAGCGCCAAGAGGGCTAAAGGGTTCTTGGTGGGGTTGTGCTTTATAAGCGCCACTATATAT
>JBBJLS010000128.1:21015002-21054630 GCA_037577275.1 Bryconaethiops microstoma
ATATAAAGATGATTTCTCTGCTAAGTACTTACTTAAAGCCAACTTGAAACAACAACTGCCCCATTTTTGTACCTGGTCTATGGTCATATTAAGCACAATTATATATATACAAAAACTTTAAAATTGATTGATTTTTGCGCTATTGAAAAATGATATTAACCAGTAATAACATGTTTCACCTCCCTCTCCTACCACACCCACCAGTCATCCAACAAAAACACTCAGGCAGCTCGAAGACCCTCTCTAGTGTCATGTATAACAGTTACAGTTAAATGTGCTATGGTTTACTCTTTGGGGTCTTTTCTTTGCATTTAAAGTGGCTAGAAGGTTAAGATTCCTTCATGATGGACTTAAAATGAGCTCGAATGTTAACAATAGGTTAAAGATGAAATATCAGATATGATGTAAAGCCTTCACTTCATATTTAGGTTCAGATGAACCTTATGAGTCAAACCCTGGTTGATGACTTTGAAAAAGCATCAAAGAAGCTCCCCGTACAGAATCAGGCTGCAGAACCAAGGGAAATGGTTATTTTCGTACCAGCTGCTCTACAATTGAATTCATTTCAGTTACATGAGGGGGTCTAAGGAACGGTAACAAGTCATATTCCCAAGTGGTTGTGAAGTAATATACCATGTGCCATATATTAATGTTCTTGCCATGATTGGTCTGCTCACTAGGCAAAGGCACATATGATGGAAGACCCTGAGTCAAGGGCACTGTTTCTTTGTGGGTCAATCAGTCAGTGACTGATTCTCTAGGGTGGGCTGCAATGTAATCATTTACAGCACCTCATTTCCCCCAGAATCCTCTGCTTCATATGAATACTAGGTTAGGTTTTTTTTGTCATGTTTGTTTGCAAATAAATTACAGATGAAGGGAAAATACTGAAGGATGCAAGCAATGCCTGCGGTATCTGAATGTCCATCCTATGGGCAATAACTGTCACATGAGAAAGATGTGTGTTCACTGAGTGGGGGATGAACACTTGACCACACTGGTTGACCTAATCCTGTTTTTCCAAATTTATGAGAGATGTAAGGCCAGAAGAGAGAGTGCTGACAGGTGTCAAGCATCAGGTCACAGGCAATCAAATTTTAAGTGGATGGTTTTCAGCAAAAGCCAGGAGTACAGGAGTTAACATTAATATTTCAATATTTTAAAGCCAGCTGCAAAAGCAAAGGTTCCTGAATGGTTCTTGGCTTGGATCTTTGGTTCCAGAAACAAATTGGTATTGAATCTTCATGTAGAGTTTATTAAAATGCCAAATATTGCTCCCAAAGCAACACTCTGGATATGCTATTGAGGGACAATGGATACAATATTGTGGAAGTCACATTTTTGGTAACACTTCACAAAAGGCCAGTATTCATACGGCTTCATGACAAGTACGTGGACCTTTCGTAGCAACTGAAGTAAACCGACATGAATATTTATAAAGGCCTATTCCAACAAGCATGAGTTGTCATTTTCTAAGGTGAAAATAACCTCAAAATGGACTAAACTTAACTAATGTTTGCTAGAAAAACACTTAATAATGGTTTTTGTAGGTTTATGTAGGTTTATGTCAGTTATGAATGGTTTACAGATTGGCCTTCAGTGAAGTGTTATCATATTTTCTTTTCCATTAATTTAAATGGAGACTCTCCGACCCATGCGTTGTCTTGCTTGCTTGAGATTTCTCCGGGTTATAATAAAGTAGACACGTATACACACCAGCTGGGCCAGAGCATCCGAGGCTGTTGTAGCAACCCTCCCTACATCTCAATCCATTAATCCCGCCTGGCCTAGGCTGGGGCTGGGGGTGGGGACGAACTAGGTCACCAAATAATGAGGCCAGGGCGTGAAGCTGCGTCGTCGCATCCATCTGCCAGATACGTGTGCCCATCTCTGCCAGAGACACGAAGGACCGGAAAATAAAACAGAGCAGGAGAGAGCCTTTCAGTCCACCCCGGACTACACATGTACCTGTATTTGGACACCGTGCTGACAGACACCTCTGAATGCTGGTGGAAGAACTTCTTCTGCTGACACACTGCTGATGCTAGGCAGCTGTCGTGGTGTGATGCGAGTTACCACAGAGTAGTTTTATTCTAGAAGAGTGGGAGGCAAAGCAAGAAACCATCACTTTTTGTGCCTGATCAGCATTTTCTAATACAACAAAGAGTTCCTCTCTTCATGCTACAAAAAATAATTTGAAAAGACAATGCACTTATATTCAGATATTTTACACGCTTTTATGGCCACGCAGTGTGTTATCTGCATACTTTAAGTCGATTATAATGAATAAAATGGCATTGTGTACTAATACTAATGATTTCAGGCATTAATGTTTACATGCATTAAAAATCCAGCATTCTAGTGAAGCTCAGAACACGAAACAAAGCCACAGATTCATGAAGCAATTTAGCCTTGCGGCGTTGGTAGTAACAGCTTGTGCTATATGCTAGACGATGACAGTGATATACGATGCCCATATGGGCATTGGTGACGGAATAAAGTGGCTCTAAGCACAATCTTGACTCATGCACTCAAAAAGTCTTCCTCTATCTTTACAATCTTCATCATAAGGACACCTACCACCACGAGGCACGTTCATAATTAGGTCATGGCGCATGGGTCAACAATGCCAGTCTGTCAGACTGAACTAGAGTGCAGAAAGAGCCACGGGTTGCCACATAACCATGATTGACCAGTTACTTCATGGCAGTCTCATGATATAGAATAACCTCGAAGAGTTGAGGTGCTAGCCTGTAGGATGTGTGTGATTAAAATGTGGTTCTGTGATGATTGACCCCATCCATGCTCCACGTACAGGTATGTGCTTTTGCAGCCATTGCTGAAAGGCTGAAATGGTACAGAACTGTGTTAGAAATCTCATATATATGAGAACCTGCAGCGCACAACACTGATTTTGCATGCATGTGAAAGGTCACACTTCTAGAATAGATGGCATTTCATTTCTTGGTCGTATAATCAGGCTAACAGCAGCAGAGATATATAGTAACTAGTTATATTTATAGTGAAATTATAGTGACCAGTATTGTGTATTTTAAATGATAATACTTTCACCGAAAGCATATTTGCGAGAAAATAAAAAAAACCAAACAAACTTTTGAGTGTGGGCTTAAGCTACGCCAACTCCTCTGAACATTCGCATGGTGACTAATTTGTTTCCTACCCTCCTGGTTGAATTTAATGATAACTGCATGGACCGGCCCAGTAGTGTAACCTTTTAAAGTGACAGTCATGTAGCAGCTCTAAACCAAAATTGCGACAGCTTCTCGTTAGGATGAGTGAGATTTTTGCCAGCATGCTGTAAACTTTGTCCTGTCTGGGAACAGCTGTTACGAAAGAACATATTTGTGGGAGGAGCATGACGAGGGAAATTGTTCCCAGATTTCCTCTGAGACACATAAAGCAGAGTTGCATTAGTGTGCCCAAATGCGTGTTGTCTCAGTAGTAGATGATCACATGCAAGGAAAAATTGCATTACATAATACTAATAATACCATTTAAAGCAACTGTTTTCAAAGGTAAACATGAAAATGCAGTGCAGTTTGATCAAATGTTTCTCAAATGTAGTTCTTTTAAACAAGAGGTATAATGCAGATACTGATATTGATGCTGCTTATCCATATAATCCTAATGAATATTGTTATTTATATCACTGTCCGTCATTTGGTGCAAAAAATTAAGACATTATATGAAAATATTAGTTATTTGATTATTATTTGGAAACAAAACAAGCTAAACTGTTTCTGTATTTGTAATGAGGGACGAGCAATCGCTACGTTTGCTGTGGTGGTGAAGTGCAGAGCTCTTGTCCTTCCCAGTGATCCAACATAACATCAGCCATTTGTAAGTGCCAGCTGTGTTAGCATGCATTAACACTGCATAAACACTGCTAGCAGCTCCATTTGTTCCAGAGCTTATCCAAATTTTGGGTGACCAGATTATTGACCAGATCAGTTCTAAGTCCCGTTCTAGATAACCTTCCCTATACCACATTATAATTGGTACATATGGAAGGGCAGGATTGAAGCTGTCAATACAGAATTCAAATTGAATGTAAATGTAATCATTCTTTACAGAACTGTTGATGTGATTCATTATGCTACTGTGTAATTGATTGTATTGGGAAAACTTGAATTAATGATAATCATTGATTATCGACAATCATTAAGAAGTACTGATTCTATTTTGTATGCATGAGCACTGTGTGTGCAAATCAACTATGTGAGGTGCTGGCATGAGTGCCACCCTGTAGTGATTATTGCATTATTCTTAGTTGTCATGAGGCGTTTTCACCTCCATCAAAGATTGTCATAGATTAAACACTCCTCACAAAGTTTGACGCTGTTTAGTTTAATGTGTGAAGAAGACGTAGAGAGGCTAAATGGAGCTCTGCAGCGGAGCTGTGTGTGCATGTATGCTTAGAGACTTCATGAGCTCCCATATGAAAGGCGGCATTAGTGTCGATATGTACATTTTCATAACTTGATGTTTTTTCAGTGGCTTGGTTGCCCCCTCTGGCACTAATGGACACTGTCCTAGACGCGCAGAATATGTAACGGCAGAACACCTCTGGTTTTAAGCAACGGAAAGTCTATATTTATTGATACTTTACTCCTTATTCATCGATTTTTCAAAACTGCACACTTCTGAAAAATCAATAAATCAGGATGAAAGTCCTGGCCCTCGTAGTTACATTTAAACCGTATCACAGAATAACAGTAAAAGGTCTAGACTGCCCAACTGTTTATATTCCTCCAGCTTCATCCTGGACAGGAGGTCTACGGCAGAAACAGCAGTGAATAATGCTGAACTTGGCAAGCCCATGCAGTGGCTGTGCACTGTAGCAGGCAGCGGGAGCGCTATGATTGATTGGAAGATATATGAAAAGCATCACAGCAAGTGCAGCTTCCGATAACTCCTGCTTCCACCACTGTATGTCTGCATGGCGAACACCGTACATAACGGAAATGAATGCACACTTTAGCTGTGTTGCTTCTGCCAGGGACACCTGGCAGAAGCAACAACAATAATACAAAACATTTACCTGCAGAAAGGTCAGAGTAAATCATGCCTAAGGGATTTACAATGTTTTGTACATTAAGAACTCCCTCGTTTCTAAGTGGGAAGGCTTTTATTCCGAGATGTGCCTTTCCTTGACTTTCACGTCAAAATGCCAGCTGCTGGTATTAAGTTAATGCTTCGATCAATAGAGGAAAAGTTAATGGGTCGTTTTGTAGACACAAACCCTAAGCAGGCTCATTATATGTGTCTGTGTTATTATATATAGATTAATAAATTAAAGTATGTAATTATTTCTATCAGCCTGATCTTGACTAATAATAATTTATTATGATAGCCAATAATTACAGCCAATAAGTGGAGGCCTCATTTTTGCTCTAGCACGCACTCTTGCCAATATTTTTAAAGAACATTTTACATCAATATCAATATCAAGGAAGCACTTACATTAGGCAAGATGTGATCTAGTAATGAGAACATCCAGAGACATCAATTTAAGACTAAATATAGGGGGAAATAGACTTGTTAGGGTGTGAAATTTCGAAACCAATTTAAACACCTCATGATGCCAGCAAGACTGTGTGCTCATCAAAACTCTCAGACAGTCAGAAATTCTATCATTAGCCAGTGGATATCATTAGCCCTCAGAAACTGTGAAGTGTGAAGACGTGTGTTGCATGTGTTGCACATTTAGGGTCGATTAAGCCTAGTCCTGGATTAAGTAGTGCTGTGAATAGTGATTTTCCGTTGAAAAGGTGAAGGTAGTCCAAGACTAGGCTTAATCCCTGTCTGGGAAATCGACCCTTAATGTTCTAAAAATACATATCATCAGTTCCATTAGCTTTCATTAGATTATGGCTTGTTTTGCATGTGTTTTCTGTTGTACTCTGGATGTGAAAAGAGCCTGAACTTCATGAATGTGAGGGTGGGTTTAAAAAGGCACCCTTGTTTGTGGCGGATTTTGCAAATGTGTGTCATTTGTCGGGTGCTTTCAGATCATTTTGAAAGAGCAGTTCAAGATATATTAAAACAAAATAAATATTCAGTTTCCTTTCTGGATATTTGCTTTTTCTTGGGTTAGAATTTCCAACTCTTGAGTACAGTTACATTTTGTGTCATTTTAACGAAAAGTAGAACTAAGCAATTCGGTCAAAACGAACTGTTTTAGGTTTGAAAGCCATTCTTTTAATATTGAATAGCAGTGAAGAGGAAGCATGGGTTCATTATTATGGGTTCATTACTTTATTAATGATCATTTGAATATTATCTGATATTGTGAAATATTTGAAACAGAAAGATTGAATTTGATTAATATTGCCCCACACTGAGGCTTCCGCAACACTCAAATACTAGAAATCAGGCCTGTAGTTCTGAGCCCTGCCTTCTGTAAGCATCAAACATTGCGAAACAAGGGATATCACAGTTCCCATTAATCCCCTCCCCTAAACAATATGGGTTACGTGTGAAGAAACACTTTTTTTGTTGGTCTAACCTCCGGTGACTTTGACAAAAAGCCTCTGGGGATGAATGTGTAATTTGCTGTGCTTGTATAAATATTTGAAGAAGAGAGAACGCTGCACTGATAACCACGTTTTTTTTCGGCCGGATTGTTTCAAAATGCAGATGTGAGCCAAAGAGCTTCTATAAATATTTAAATGAGGAGACTTGTGCTACCCAAAGCTTCAGCTGATTTCAGAGCGGAGGCTGTGGTTTACAACAGTGTCTCTGTGAACTGTGCGTCTACTTTACTGCAAGCGGTGGAGCTCTCATTTGTACCCGATGCGCGTCTTTAGTTGCAAATGGAAAATCCTGTAAACCAGGTAGTGATGCACTGAAATGAACATTCTTGGCCCAGATCAAAATGTACAACACATTAGACCAAAAACCTGCAGGTGACAAAATAAGCTTCTGAAATAAGTACAGGATGGGGGCTACAGTGTGAGCATTGAAAGTAAATGTCAACAGAGAATTCCTGCACCACCGGGGCAATTAGTAACACTGTTTGTTGTGATACTTTTACACTGTCGTTCATCATTACAAAACCTGGGGTTACAGAAGGTGCTTGCATGCTTAGCTTCTAATGTTTTGCTGCGTTTTGCACAACGAGAAGTATGTTGTGTTAAAGTGGAATGAAACCTGTAACCTAATGGTTCCTGAAAATGGTTTTAACCACCATTTTCCATGTACAGTGACATTACAATTATTTCTCTTGAATTGGTGTAAGCTTTGTCAGTTTCTCAGCCTTTTTTCTCTTCCTCTCATTTGTCAACTGAACATTTTGTGCTGAAAACGGCACTTAAAATTTCCGTCTAAAATTTTCAGTGGCCAAAGTTTCAGTGCGTTCTTAATGAACGGACTTGTGCCACGTCAGATGGTTATGATGCAGATTTGCAATGCAAGTCTCAATTGTGCAAGACTTTAATGTAATGCGAAACAGCCCTACTCACTTCCACAGAATTGTTTATCATGTGAAAGCTGATATCTTCCATCGATTTTAATGAATGTTAATGCACTGTTGAGTGAGGAGGCCCACAAAAACGGCGCTCCATCTGCAAACAAAGTTCGAACAGCTTCTAACATGAGGCAGATTTAGATTGCTGTTTGTGCTGGTTCCGGCTTTCTGTTGGGCATTTACTTAGAGCCCATACAGGCACACATTGATCAGGCTTACATGTAATGAAACAGTAGATTGAATTAATCAATCACGGCCAAACTCGAATCAGCCAGCTTTTTGTAACCTTTTACCTATTGACATCCACCAGCTAATGTAGTTTGTAATATGACACTATAGGGCATGTTGCCATTTTATACCTCTGCCAATATTCCCAGCTCAGCTGTAGATGTACACAGTGATGTCAAGGAGTCAGATGTGGGTAACTTCAGGACACTTAAAATGGACAGAAGGTACTAAAGAAGCCACCCGGCAGAGCGTCCAACGGAAATACAAATCCCTTAAATTCGAAGATAATTAATTCTGAAATTGTGTCTCTGAGGTATATTTTAGAATCCAATATTAGGAAAGCGTTGCAAATGGATGGTTTATATTCATATTCGGCGGTTGCATAAGCTGTGGAAAATGCTGAGGACAAATCCTTTCGAAAGCAGGTGAAAATGCCCTTGTGATAAGGAAGGAGCGCACATCAAATCCACCCTTCAGAAGAAAGGTTAAAAGAAACCCATTCTGTAATGCTGGGAGCGGAGGAAGAGAAATGGTACATTAATGACTAAGCAAGAGCCATCGCCATCTTTCCAGACACCGTCTCTGTTTCTCTGCTTGCATCCACCGATATAGAAATTCTGGGCAAATACACATGATAATTAACAAAAAAATGCAAAAGTAGCTTTGCCTGCACTTTAATTCCTTCTTTTAGGAATGTGATTTCTCATTGTCTTTGCATTTTCTTAAAGGATATTTCATAATGGCTAACGTGGACATGCAATCGCATCAACCACTCGGGAGGCAGATTTGATTGAGTTGAAGGGTAGAAACATTAGGTATGATGGAGTTAATACTTCAGTGTGGCTGATACACACTATAACTATATTTACACTGCAATAGCAGTGAGTGTAAGGCAATTAAACATTGATTTTCACATCAATAAGAGAGGCTATGCATTACTGTGTTATTTTTATAGGTAGGCTGTGTTCTAAGGCACGATACAACTCCACTTACTCCTGATAAAATCACTGTAACACACTGCTGAAGGCTTTATTGTTTTTTATAAAATGCTGACTACATACAATATGATAAAACATGTTTTGAGTGATATTACTAATAAGAAGTCATTTCTTCACCAAGACATGTATTTTTTTCAGTGTATGCTTGTTGTTGTGAAGCAACCACAGAAACTTGGTATATGAATATGATACATCTAACAACTGGGTTGTTGCTTGATCTACCAGTTCACTTGGTGGTCCCTGTATCAGTGCATTCTTCAGCACAGTGGATTTTAGTGTGTTGTAGTATCTGTTGTCAGGTGGTGTGGATATATTGAGTATTCTACAACAGCTTCTTAGCCAATCAGATTTTAGAACTGGAACAGGGTCGCTTTCATAATGCTTAATATTGCATAGTTATACACAGCTAAATCAGACGTGACAGTTATTATAAACATATACTTGATTTTATGTAAATACTTTGAATTAGAATCAATAAACCTTATTGGAAACTGCTTAACAATATTTAACAATGTTTAGCAAATGCTCTCCAGAGGCAGTAGATGGAAATTATGTTACGAGTCATAACCTTGCACTCGTACTGGCAAAGAAGTGGTTTTCATTCCTGGTTGTGAGACCTCCAATCCTCTGCACATGGGATGTTATCCACTGTGCTTTCCATACCCAACACTAACGATTACTCTAGAGCTAATAATAGGATACCAATTATTGATTACTGGCTGCAGTTATGGCATCAGACTGACAATAAAAAATACAGATTTATCTGTGAATTATATACAGGCTGCTGATATGTGGGGCACCTCTGCGTTCTGTGGACATTCTGTGGAGGAGTAACATGAGCGGGCAAGTAGGAGGTCTGCTGGCTGAAATGTAGAGCTGGGCGATATGGCCTAAAAATAAAATCTCCGATTTTTTATTTAAATCGATTTTTCCCCTCCCGTCCTCAAAATCAAACTACAGATGACAAATAAATGATTCGAAACAAGTTTTAACTTTATTTAGGGTTTTTTTTTTAACTTTTGGGTTAAAGTGCAATCTGACACAAACTTTGGGTCTAAAACTTTTAGCATGTTAATGAATCCTGGCTTCTCCACGGTATGTATGGGCACCATATATTTTGCAATATACATCGCGACAGCATTTGTTATCGCCTTGCATCGTGCCCCATTCTTATCATATGGCACTAGGACATTAACAGAAAAGTCGACTAGTTGACTTCAGAGGCACAAGTCGATGCCCCCCGAGAGAAGTCGACTATTAAGTTAACTTCACTCTAGACACACGAACAGCACGGTGACCTGCACAACCTGCAAGTCAGTGTTAAAGTACAGTAACTGTACTGGTGTGCTGCACGTCCTCTGAAACGGCACCACTGGCTAACATGGGTGGTGCTGCACTGCAGGGAGTCTCCAGTCCAGAGGACGCCGAGTGGCTGCGCTGCTTAAACTGTCGGACACAGGACTTGTTTGGTCTGTGTCCGACGGCACAAAACTGAACCAATTACATATTACAGATGTAATAAGACCCTTCTTGGGCACAAACACTGCTACAGTGTTTGGCCGCGGCGCGCTAATTTCCCCGCATAGAACGGTGCGTCGCATTAGTTCCGCTTTTGGTGTGTAAACTAAGTCATAAAATCGATTTTCATGAAAACACATCGTCTTGACCTGTAAATTCGAATTAAACAATAAAATCGATATAACGCCCACCTCTAGTGAAATGTGAGTCCCTCTTGCAGTTGTGAAAAAAGTGCCTGAAAAAAATACCTACACATACAAACACCCTGCTTGAGCAAAACCTGCACAGAATCTTTATTTGATAAACACAGAACTAAAGGCAAACGGCCCGGTCCCAGTGCTGCAGGTCTACACAGACTTCAGGCGAGTGAAGTGACCACTTACTGACAGGTTCACAGCAGCAGAACAGACTACAGGTGAGCAGAGAGAGCTGAGGGTGAAGACCAGTGTGGTATTACTAAAAGAAAAGCAGGAATGCAAAGCCATGTCCAATAGTGGAAAACTTGTAAACATACATATATACACCATATGGACAAAAGTATTGGGACAGATTTGGGCTAGGCCCCTTACCTCCAGTGAAGGGCAATCTTAATGCTTCAGCAGACCAAGACAATACCATTTTGGACACCATGCTTCCAACTTCTCAGACACAGTTTGGTGAAGAACCTTTTCTATTCCAGTGTGCCTGTGTCCCAGTACACAAAGCAGCTCCACAAAGACGTGCTGGAGGAGTTCTGTGTGGAAGAACTTGACTAGCCACACAGAGCCCTGACCTCAACCCCATCCAGCACCTTTGGGATGAACTGGAACAGAGATTGTGAGCCAGACCTTCTTGTCCAACATCAGCGGGGCGGTTCCATATTAATTCCAACACTGGGGGGCAATTCCATATTAAAGTCTATGCATTTGAATGCAATACCGTTAAAGTCCCTGTTGGTGTAATGGTCAAGCGTCCCAATACTTTTGTCTAAATAGTGTATATACATATATGTATGTACTTTTTAGGCTCTATCATCTTATCTGAGATCTCATTTGCTCTTTCCCAGCTCCCCAAGCTATCAGGAAATGCATACAGAGGGACAGGGCTGTCCACTGGGACTGTGGACGGTGTGATGGTTTTAGTTTACACTCAGTCATAATAAACTTCAGGTTCACAAGGACAGGTCACACAGTGATTTAAGTGCAGAGAGGTGTCTTACAAGCAACGTGTAATTGTAGATGTATGGAGTTGACTTGCCAGTATAAGCCATTTCTAAAGAAGCAAATCATGGAGGAGCAATCATGATGAGACATTAGAGGTCGTTACTAGTGTGGAGGGCATTGCTCAAATCCTAAAACAATCTCTGTTCCTGAAGCACAGAAAGACTTTTATATAGTTATTGTCATAAAACCTCGTTCCTCCAAAAATGGTAACTTTCTCCAAAAAGAGAAAAACATTCTTTCCTTGAATGTATGTTAATGTAATATGAAGAATAAGGAAAATAGACTTATATGTTTCAAATGGTGCAAAAAGGTAAAGACAAAGGTTTTCATAGGATGGATGGATGAACAGAAGGAGGAAAATGATGAGTGGGTGGATGAAGGATGGATAGATAATAGGTCAAAGAAGGAAGAGAAGGATGGGTTGATGGGTAAGTAGAAAAATTAAAGGCTGGAATTATGGATAGATGAAAAGGAAGAATAGAAGGAAGAGAAGGATGGGGTGTGGATGATGGATGGATAGGAGAAAGGGAAAGATGGGTATGTGGATGGTGGAAGGAAAAATGGATGGATGGATAGATGGAAGGATGGATGGATGGATGGATGGATGGATGGATGGATGGATGGATGGATGGATGGATGGATAGATGGATGGATATGTGTGTGGATGGACGAAAGGGAAGACCGGGTTTGTGGATGACTAATGGAAAACTGCATGGTTGGATTGAAGGAAGGAAGAAGGATGGATTTAGGAATGAATGGTTGGATGGACAGAAGAAAGGAGGGGTAATGTGAGCTGTTTCTTTTTTCAGAGCTTGCCAAAATCTGGTGAAATCCAAGGCTGTGACAGTGTGTGTCAGAACACATTTTCAAACCCTGATGCTAATCACTAATTAATCATATGGCACTGGAATAGTCTTCTGAAGCGCAATGTAGGTTAGAGCTGGTGTTCAGGTTCTTGGAAGATGTGCTGGAACAGCAGGCCAAGCTCTGGGACTGCAATTCCCTATTCAGGATGAAAGGAAGTGCTTGTGTCCAATCTGCATAACATTATAATTAACAGGAAATGATATCTTAGATGGTGATGCACGCCGGAATGACTCCTGGCATGTACAGTACCGAGGGCTCAGTCCCGTGTAGATTATAATTACCTTTGTCAGTGGCCAAATTTCCTAGTGTGCTCTGTGTGCGTGTGTGTATGTGTGTTTTTGTGCGCACGTGTGTGTGTGTGTGTGTGTGTGTGTCTGTCTTCAGGACATGTGAGCACATCACTCTTCTGCCTAGAGAGCAGGGAGTGTGTGTTTTTTTTATTCAAACAGAACTCTCAGCTGTACCACTCTGGAGTGAAATCACTTTATCCTTGAAGGAATATATGTAGTATCTCTCGCTCTCTTCCGAGCACAAGCATGTACATGTTCACAATGTAAATAGGTGCTTATGGTTGGAAATCTTGGAAAAGATTGTGTAGGCAGGCACAAACAGAAAGAAGCTGCTATCTGGGGATGGTCAGACGCATTACTTTGTCCCATGGAGAAAAAAAAAAGTGTGCCTTTCAATTCTGTCTCATGGGATCTCATTTCAGGAAAGCAATGGTACTGAGGTGCTGTGGGAAGAAAGACAGAAATAAAGAAAGAAAGAAAGAATGGAAATAAAGGAATGCTATATAAACAACAGGAGAAGATTATGGACGAAGCAAGGAGGAATTTATGAAAGTTTGGGTGAATGGATGGATGGATAGAAGGAAAGATGGACGATGTTTAGAAGGAACGACACAGAGATGATTGGTTGGAGGAATATATAGATGGAAGAAAGGAAGGATGTGTATATAGTTGGAAGATTCAATCTGAAAAAAAGAAGAATGATGAATGGACAGAAGGAACCAATGGATGGTTGGTGGAAAAGATGGATGGATAAATGGATGAATGGACAGAAGAATGAAAATGGATGGATGGATAGAAGGATGGATGGATGGATGGATGGATGCATGGATGGATGGATGGATGAATGAATGGATGGAAAATGTAAAGTGTTACTGATTCTTTCCCAAAATAGGTTGATGAAACTGGTGTAATAAGAGGCGCTGGCTTCACATCAAATTCACTGGAGTGAACAGACACCTACTGCGATGCATTCTGTGAGTTTGCAGCTGCTGTGTTTATTCAGACGAGCAGGAAGTGTCAGTTTCTCCAAAGCTCTATGGAAGGATAAAATGTGTTGTAGTGTCTTAATTCACCTCTCAGTCTTTCTTATGATATTGCCACACATAACCTTCTCTATATACTTAAATCTGATAGTGAGGTGGTCTCATAACTGTTTGTTCTCTTGGTTCTAGGTGCCATTGCAAGATGCTCCTATATCAAGTACCACTATTCCTCAGCTACGATACCCAAGAATCTGTCCTACAACATCACCAAGACCATCCGGCAGGATGAGTGGCACTCTTTGCGTGAGTATCAGGGATTCCCTTTACTACTAAACTTTATTCCGGTTTATTGTAACGGACTTCTTTATTTGTACGGATCAACATGACTGTTATTAGAAAACACTCTACAAGCTATTTCATCATAATGTTCACTAAAATATTTGTAAATCTTTAAGGCAAGATTGATGTTCAAGAGTTACAGAATTACATGGAAGATTTACCATAGGTTGGGCGTGATAGCGCCATTATGTTGCTTCATTTGTGGTATATCAGAGTTCCTAAAATCAACGTGTTGCACGTCCAGTGGATGTTTACGGGAGTTCATTTTCACGATATGTCTTTAGAAACACATCACACACAAACAACCCTAAAATCCTTTAAAACTCTTGCATAACTGTATTTGATTAGGAAAAAAACATTCTGGTATACATTTAACTGAAGTACAAACATTTAACCATCAATTGCTTTGTGATTTTGTGTGTTTGAAATCAAACCAAAACAGGTAAAGTTTAAGTGAAAAACACAATAGTTCGATATTATTTGCTAGTGAACTTCCTGTAGAGCCGGTGGATTCAACATAATAGCCATGGCAATTTGTTGTTCCCTCTAAATAGGACACCACTCCCAAGTTCTGATCAGGCCAAATAATAAGGCCAAATAAGCCTTACTAACCCAATTTCAGCTCTGCTAAACCATTTAACTCGAGCACTCAGGGTGTTCTTAAAAGTTTTGCTGGATTAAAAGTCCATGATGCAGAGAAGCCCCTGTTTCACATTTCATATAACACATCCGGCACCGCGAACGCATGGCAGCATTCAAAAGCCTCTCCTGGCAGCCGTGGATGTGAAGCAGAACTGAGCTATCTCCGAAAACAGCAGGAAAAGAATAAACACCAGTAAAGATTTGACAGTCCAGTCTCAATAAGCTGTTCTCCTGATCATCAGCCACAGTCACACAGGAACAAGAACAGAGCTTCTCTTTAACGTCTCTGGAGTGGTTAACGGCCTTTGCCGCACTCTGCAAGTGGTAAATTTATACAAGAAAAAAAATATGGTCAGACTTTATGTTGACAGTCCCATATAGACTATCTATAAAAAAAAGTCTGTTAACAGACTGTCTGAGGGAACTCGGTTTATTTCCAGCATCCAGTTTAGGGCTTGCCAATTTGGACGTATAAAGTAGACGTTGCATATTTTGAGTCTATTTCTATTGCTAAATATATAATAAAAAATGGAAACCTATTACTCATTATTTTTAATGAGTAATTGTACCCACCTCAGCAACCCCCATTTAACATGTCCCTGGTAGCAAATAATTCGTAGTAGTCACTACATAACAAGTTGACCAAATAAAGATGAACAAAGTTCATCTATCAGTTTTACTGAAGTCCTATTAGGTTAAGCACTGATTTTAAAAAAATCATTGAAGGGTTTACAGTTACTAGTAAGTTTGGGGTCTGCGTTTAATTATTTTTCCTGTTAACTCATATTCCTTGATACATCATGCCACACTGAGAGTGGCAGGCAGTTGATCAAATGATGAAACACTGTGTTTGCACCAGATTAAGTATGCAGTTGTTCTAATACATCACAGGGCAGGAACTATTGATCATATGCGGTTTAGGTTTTGTTGTTCAAAACTGGTGTTTCTTGGCCTTCAGCTGCAAGTGTTCGACATTTGTACTTCCAGAACTACCAACATCTGATGTATTGCACTACTGCAGCGATGTCAAACGTTGACAAAACTGAACTCTGGACAGAATGTTCCGCTGGGATGCGCTGCTGTTGCCGCTGCCTGTAGAACTTTTCATTCCTGCTGCTTTGAGTAACATGGAACGTTCGGTTCTCTGTCGTCCATCTACCGTCGTAAATGCAAATGCAGAATTAGGTTCAAGGGATTAACAGAACATCTGCTACTGCAGTTTCAAAACTTTCCATTCTTCATGGTTTCGCACATTTTGTGTTTTAAAATGGTGAAAAAGTAATCAAGAGAGGTTCTCCTCTGACAATGACGGAATGTGAATTTTTTCTGAGGGTCTGACTCAGAGGGAACCGGCTTGTCAGGGTGAGCTCGTGGTTGGGAGCTGCATGGCGGCAGGGCTAACGCAGGCAGCAGAGAGAGCAGGATGTAGCACTGCCCTCAAACTGTCAGACAGTTACACTCGAGCGGGCAGCGAAGATCAGCCTCTGTCAGGTGACAGGAGAGAGACGCCACTCCTGTACCCCCCAGCAGCTCTGCTCTCAACTGACTCACTCGCTCCTACTCAAACTCTCTCACTTCTACTCTCACTCCAGCTCTCTCGCTCCTACTCAAACTCTCTCACTTCTACTCTCACTCCAGCTCTCTCGCTCTCTCCTACTCACCTATTCTTACTATCTCTTACTTCAGCTCTCTCACTCTGTCTTTTACTCCAGCTCCCTCACTCTCACACTCTTAATCTCTCTCCAAGGCTTACAAAACCAGGATGTAGCGATAAAAGCACAAAAGGGGCGGGTTAAAAAAGAGGAAAGTTACAAGTGCAAAGAGAAGTAAAGGGAGAGAAAGAGAAGTACAGAAAAAGGTAAACAGAAATATGAATAGAGAAAGAAAAAAGTGGACAGGAAGATGGAAACAGTACCAAGAGATAAAGGGATAAAAGAAAAGAAAGAAAAACAGGGAAAGAACAAGAAAAATAAGGGAGAACAGATGGGAAAAGATAAGGACAGAGGAAAAGAAAGAAGAGAGGGAAAAGAGAGAAAGCAAGACAGGGAGAGAGAGAAAGAGGAGATTAGGAGAGGGAAAGTGGGGGAGAATGTGAGATAGACAGAGAGAAAAGAGAGGATGTCACAGTTTTTGATGTGCTCCAGTGCCACCAATGAAAAATATATGTGTCCTGCAGTGAGAAGTATTCTTCACCTTCTTTCCTTAGTAGCTACTGAGTCTGGATATCATGTGTAGGCCAGCAATGTGTACTGCAGTGCCATTTCAGCACTTCACCAAAAATGTTGCTTTTATTCAGGCCTGCAACTGAAGAGTATAATATTTGCCTTTCAAGGAATGCGGACCTTTAAGAAGTTTCTTGTACGTCTCCTTTACAAAAAAGATTCTTTAAAGAGCCAAATACTGAATGATTAGAGAACCAAAAGTGGTTCTTGTTTATTTTTAAGAGTGTCAAGTGAGAAACTTTGAGGTCACTTATTTCGATCCATGCATAGGAATCTTGTTGGAAAAGGCTAAGTCCAGTCAAGTCAGGTGAATTTGCCAATGGCTTTTTGCAGTGGATATTGTCTGAAAACAACTGTACAGAGATCTGGGTCTAAGACCTAAGTGAGAGGAACCAAGATCCAAAAGTGGACCCGTCCACCTCAGTGGGTGTGATATTTGTTCTGAGAATGCTGGACTGGCCAGAGGAGATGGACACCACCCTCCTCAGAGCAGGAGGTCACTTACTTAGTCAGGCTAGTGTCAGGCTGAGATGTTTAATGTCCTTATTACCGGCCACGCTGGCATGCTGTTCCTCATACGAGCAGACCAAACTGTCGGGATGGATGAGCTGTCATGTGGCCGAGGAAGTGAAATGGGGAAGAAAAGAAAAAAAAAGAGAGAGAGGAAGGACAAATAAACAAAAGCAAGCGCCTACCAGTGTCCCACATCGCCGAGTGCAAAATCGATGGCCGGGGCCAAGGAGGGCAAGAGGTTTAGAAAGCCTCAGAAGAGAGAGAGACATCAAGATGAAAATTCACAGAAAAAGAAAGATACTGACAGGCCTGAAGCCCTGGTGGATATTGCAGCTCATGTCCACTCATGATCAGAAAGAGGTATGAGAACACTGAAGCCATTTTGCGAAAAGGGGCCACAGATCTTTTAGAACTGACATCATCCTGTCACACCAAGCCTGGTCACTTTTAAATTCGGTTCCTCTGTGACAGGCTCAGGCTTGAGCTTCGTGAAGAGCGTGAAATCATGCCGTGGCAGGTTTAGACACTTTTTGGGTTTATTTTTGGTGGTTCTATAGTACAGAATCTACTGCAAACCCTGGGGTGACATCAGCCAGGCTGCAAAGCCCGTGAGATGTACACGGAACTCATTTGTACCTATCAGTCAAACTCTTGGAAGCAGCCGTGACGGCTATAAAGTCGCAAATGAAGGTGCTTTCCCTATTACAGCTAAACATCAAAGCAACAGCAGAGAATACACGCTATCTGCGCGCTCACACATGCCTACACGTTTTGTTTGCTGCAGTGGACAGAGCTGGTGCATATTCATTTGAACCGACTTGATGCTTTGGGGATTTCTCTCTTTTTTCCTCCCCTTTGTTTCAGAAGGTGGAGGCCTCGCTCTGTAAATACAGCAGCTTAGGGATTTTGGAACATCAAAAGAAGGCACACAAAATGAACTGTCAATGAACATGACAGGGAATAATCAGAGGCCATGCCTGAAGGTGTGAGGCTAGACTAATTATTCCCCTCGGAGCCAAATCCTCTATATCTTAGCATGCTGATCACAGAAAGGACTGTTTGTTAAATGTGAAGGTGCAGCACACTGAACACAAAGAGTTAATCGTCAACTTGGACATTGGTCAATGTGGAGTTTTAAATTCTCCATCTATTATCTGAGCTGCTTATCCTAATCAGAGTCACCAGTGGTGCTGTGGCCGCTGTCCCGTAGGATGTAAAGCGGAGAAACACCCCGGACAGGTCACCAGTCCTTGTATCACTATGGAGCATGAAATGCCTTCTCTCAGTAAATGTTAGCTTGAGACTGTACCCATGATGGAGAAGAGGGAAAAGCTTGTGCTTGAACTTTGCAAACTTGGTAAAGATGCCACTGCTGCCACTGCTTAAGAAGTGTTTATAATCCTGTGTGGATTATAAACACTTCTTAAGATTGGATTTTTGTCTTGGCCCTGGACTTGCTATCCATTTTCGGCTGTATAAAATTTATTAGAAGCTTCTATATTAGGTGCCAAGCTTGGGGAATGTGCCCAAAGCAAGGCCATAAGTTAATTTCATTGTAAATATGATCTAAAGAGTTTAAATTTAACCAACTAAATATGACAATGATTTATGAACACTAGCTGTATCAAAAACTGCTTAGCTCAAGCAATAACAGGGGATCAGAAGAATGGACTTATTATAGGACTCCTTATGAACTAAACAAACATCAGACGATAGTACTGTCAATGGAAAATAAACGAGGTTGTCTGGAGGTGGATCTCCAGGGAGAAGTGAGCCAGGGAACAGTCTTTTATGGGTAAGTATTAAGCAATGATCTACAATATAAGTTTAACCAGAACAAACTACATCATAATCCATTTGTTATTAATCATAAGGGAAGTTGCAAAAAAAGCATTAAAGGGGCATGAAAATTTGAACATGGGAGCTTAGCGTTCATACACACTGATAGACTCTGACCAGCTTTCATTATATCAATCATTCCTTAAACCCACCGTTTTAAAACTGCCACAGTTCCTCAGTAAGAATGATAAACAGAAGCAGCCCCAGTACTTACTTCCTCCATCTGTGGTTTTTTTGGCTTGGGCATGCTGCTCAAGAAGAAGAAACTCGAACCTTATGTGAAGGTTCTCTAAACTGATGAAAAATGTTCTCCTGCTTTAAAAAAATGTTTTTAAAGAAAAGTGGCAAGCTGTGACAATTATTTTGTCAGGCCATCGGTTTTGGGTATAGTTATGAAATGAACAGGGGAAAAGAATACGATAATGCTTTTTTTCGGTTTTTAAAACTGTGGGATTGTAAGACGCCAGCACTGAGCTTACCGTGATTATTCTATGTGAAATAAACATCTGCATTACCTCCAGAAGCCCTCGAGTGACAATATTTCGTAGTAAATTAGTTGGATTTTCTTTGGTAATCAAAACATGATTGGCTGGTTGATTCCACCGTCACATCCTAATTATGCTGTTGGCACGAGGCCTTCAGTCCAGTTCTTGAAGGCCTAATGAAGGAGAGGGCTCACTTGGCTGGAAATTAAAATTAACTGAATACTTTTTCATGTATTAAAAAATACAGACATGTATGAATTGCTTGATAGCTGAGCCGGATCAAGTGTGTTGGGGCTGGGAATAGCTCATGCTGTGCAGGGCAGTAGGTCTTCGGGACCGGGATCAATACCCACTGCTTTAGGAGACCAGAAGTGGTTCTTTCAAAGCAGCATACGCAACAGCCCTTTTCACCTGTAATTTAAGAGTAGATAAATCCAAAGTGGTATGACCTGACATGATCCTTCCTTGGGCAACTAGTAACGATTACCAGAAAAATGAGTATCATGTTTTACAACCCTAAGACCTCAAACCAGCACTTGTGTCTCCACTAAGGAAAGCCTCAGTTTCACTGTTGTCTTTCTACCCTATTACCAGTTGATTACTCAGCATTGTAATTCAGTACGCCCATCTGTAATGACAACATTCCAGGCTGTAATTTAGTCCCTTTACCCCAGATTGTGATACTCAGAGGAAATAGGATGTTGAATGTAATTAACTGTCACTGGTGTAATCAACCACTATTAAGGTAGAATACAGCAATTTATGCGTCGACACTGACTGAAGCGAATCTCAGTATTAACGTTTTCATTAAATATGCTCAGAAGAGCAAGTCCTTTCTTTTTCCTACTTGCAGCTTCCCTTATAAACTGTTCATTTGTGCTTTGCCACATTTCAGCTATCACTCCACATTTCCCCTTAATTCAGGCTCCCTCAACCAAGAGATTTCCACAAGCTTTTTGTATTAATGAAAATGAAAAATGGTCTCAGCAAACATCTGTGACCATATGGGGGCTGACATCAGTGCCCTCGCCAGGATAGCTGGCATGAGTCAGATAGAGGGAACGACGGGGAGGGGGAGGTAATGGAGAAATAGTCCAGTAAAGATTTGGCATTTTGACATTTCTGATCATGATATTTTCTCCCTGAAACAGCAACGAGACCTTTTCCATTTTGCCATGTTACGTCTTCTGTGTGATATCCTCAACCTTTCCAAAGGCCGATTCATGAGAATCATCAGGGACATCTCAGTGGCAGCCCTAAATGAGCCGGCGAGATCTTGCTTTCAGGCTTTTATCACTTCCACTCTTGTTCCTCAGCCAGTGAGAAGGGATGCAAGAAAAGATACAAAGGTTATTACATATATTAGCACATTGTCATTTGAGACGTTTGAGATAAGTGGGTAAAAAAGGCTTGGTGTCAAAAAACAGAGCCATTAGTGGAGATTTACTCTATTGGTTGTCAATGTTGGGAGGTTCCTTTGGTAAGCTTGAGCTTGAGGTTTGTGTAATTAATATATTAACCTTAGTGGATCTGAACAGTAAGGTTGGTTTACGAGGAATGGAAAGTGAAAACAGCCCAAAGAAACTGAGAAATGTAAAGATGTAAGTATTTTAATGGCTGTAAATGTATGCAGTGGAATAGTAGCACTCATCTCTTTTGAACAAAGCACCTAAAGTGTGGGACCAGAAAACTGTAACTGTGCTTTTATCATTGGTCAAAGGTTTTATGGTTGTTTGGTATGGTTTATTATTGGTATCAACAGGACTTAATGGTTCTCAATGGTACTTAATGGTACTTAATTTAACACACCGTCCTATATATGCACATATATATATATATAAAATGGTGTGTTAATGTTTGGACTGGTGGATTTATTACTAATGAGCTTGTTACAGTCTAAAACTATTAGCATTTAGCTAGTCTCCACAGAAAGTGTTTTAGTTCATATTTTCACACTTGTCAGAGAACAATATGAGCTTGGTTTGATCCTACACATGATTCTGTATAGCTGTGGGGTTTTGTGGGAGTGTGTGAATCTTTGCTGTCAGCACAGCTAGTGTTAAGCTACAGTAAGCAAGATAACATAACTAGTCTCAGTCCACTCTCGAGAGGACAAATGAGAAGACTGTGAACAGAAGGGTAAACGTGGACTTTTTATGCATGTATGAGTGCAGATCACGGCAGCATTTATGTCAGTAGAGAAGCTAACTTGCGAGGAAGTTGAAGTGCTTTAGAGTTATGACAGTTGTCTCAAGCAAATGGGAAACTAGAAGTATGCGCTCCAGAGGTTTCCAATTAGGTTAGTTCTTATTTTTTGTCTGTGCAGCAGAAAAATGCCTTTAGTTTGTTCATTCATAAAGATGGCTGTCTACCAGTTTGATTAATCTGTTTGCTAAAGGGAAATTAATGGCATTTTCTTCAGTAATTTTTATTTGCTGCTGTCACTATTGAGCATATTAGTAATTTACAGACTATTTTAATTAAAGCAAAGCAAGTCAAATACATTTAAATGAATGTCCATCTTACTGAGAGAATGAAGAGAAGTAGAAGAATTTAGAATTTGCGTCATCATGGTGCAAATGTACAGGTCACTGTTGCAAATGGGGATGTTAAATCTTAATGGGTCGATATTTGTTTTTGAAAATCTAGTAATCATTACAGGACTTCATTTATCATCATGCCTCAGTAAAGCATTGCACATTTTAGACCAATAACAGCAAGTCCAGCTATTTATGCTGAATGCACAGTCGCTAATCGCTCGGCTCTTCAGTCTTCAGTAAAATTCACTGCAGACTAAGCTTCTCTTTCAGCTGCTGCATTTTTGTGGCATGGAACTAAATGCGCTCATAGACAATGCACCGAACAGATGAAAGAAAAGACCTCGTGAGCATTTAACCCCCTCTACGCCCCTTCCTTGTTTGCGAATGATTGATAGGAATTACAATCAAGCATAATTAACAGGAGAAAAGAGAGAAAAAATGCAACTTAACAGCCACGCAAAGCTTGCAGTCCTGGTTCGATGCACCTCATTACACACATGCATGTGGGGCATTTCAGATTAGCCAGAATCCCTATTGGTCCGACTGCATGCCCAGCTCCCCCCGCAGGGGCTGTAATCCATCAGTTGGATGCTGAGTGATCAGTCTGATGGAGCGCCATCCGGAAGCGACTCGTGACCAAGGATCAGCAGCCCACTTTGATCCCTGCACCCACATGAAAAAAGCGGTGTGTCCACTAAATCTGCCAAGGTTGTTTGCTGTCTGTCATTTGTTTACTCATGGTAACCTCCTGGGCGACCTCAGTGTTGATGGTTTCAGGCTGGATCACAGAATTTGTAATGATGTCCGTTGTGGCACAGAAAGGAGTTGCATAAAGTTTGTATTTGCACAGTGTAAATTTGGTAAGATTCTTGCGTATTTCTGACTAATGGTCTCTGTGGCAAAGGTTTGTCAAGATTTGGGAAATAGGCACTATGGCAGGGGCAAAATATGTGAAGTGGGTATAAAGGGCGTTTAGACCTGTTAAATGCGGAAATTGACAGAAAATAATACAAAGGAGGCCCAATTATAAAATTAATTTCTTTCGATTTTTTTCCATTTAATTGTTCATTAAACAGTGCTCAGTGTCTTAAGTGATTGGGAATCCCCTGGCTCTGACAGTGCCGTGAAAAAATATTTGCCTCTTCCTTATTTACCCTATTACTGCATGTTTGTCACAGTGAATGCTTTTAGATCTTTAACTAAAATGTATGACAGAACATGATCGAACACAACATTTCGAAAATGATTATGTAATGTATTTAAAAGCAGTGATAGCTACAACCATTTACTATAATGTGATGTCACTCTTTCTCATCATTATGGAGAGAGTTGAAAACAGAATTGCAGAAGTGCTTCAGCTATTGGTAGGTTTTCAAACACTGCTTGTCTGAGGCCTTGCCACAGCATCTCTGTTGGATTAGAGCTGGGACTTTGACAAGGACACCAAAAAATTAGTTTTGCTTCAGACATGGATTTGTGTTTCTGTTCTCAATCATTGTCCTGTTGTGACTGCATGAAAAACTGGTCTGTCCACTGAACAGTATCCCAAATATTTTTTATTATTCTTTTTGCAAATGTGAGACATGCACTGATATTTCTTTCCATAAATGTCACTTTCTGTGGAATCATGAACACTGATCTTAGTTGAGGCTAGAGAGACCTGTAGTTTCATGGATGCTCTCCTGTAACCTTTGGGGACCTGGATGGCTCACAGTGAGTGTCACTGATGTGCTAGAACCTTCTATATATTTTTGTAATCCTTTCCAGACCAGCTTTTTTTTTTTAAATATATATTTCCATGGTCTCTTATGTATTTGATCATGGCCTAGAGTGCTTGTGAAAAGTGACTACATCACTCTAATGGTAAACATCAATATAAATGCAGTTTACATTCAACGAGGGGGGCTACATTCAGTGAGTCAATCGACTGAATTTCATTATTTTGTGCCTTGAGCAACTAAGGGGGCAATAACGTTTTTTTCACATAGGTGATATACATGTTCTCTCCAAGTAAATTAATTAGGAATGAATATTAAAAGGTGGCCCTTATCATTAGAAGAAGTCTAAAATATATATATATTTTTTATATAAAATCGCCATACAAGGATTTGTCCCAAAAGTGATATGTCAGGATAACTATTCGACATAAATGTCAAACTTTGTATGTTTGAATGTTTGTAATCGTTCAGCATTTCTGCTGCGTGTTGTGAAGGACAACTGTTTCAGGCATAACTCAGGGGTTAAGACTCGGCCTGTTCTTATTCACTCCTCCCTGGAGTGTGTGCTGACTCAACCATCTCTGAACCCTGTTGTGCTCTAGTGTATCTTCAGATTAAATTAAGCCAAGAACTCCCTGCGAAGGCCCTGTGGCACGAAACGTGATAGAAGAAAGCAAGGTCACATTGTAAGCTCTGCTTTTGGCATTGTTAGTACAGATCGCCAGGTTCAGCAGTTCTGGCCTATTGCTACAGGAGTTAGAGCAGCGAACAGAACACTACTAATGTTGATTGCGACATCTTCCAACTGCAATGTAATTTAAATATGTACAGAAAAAATATTCTCAAAGACATCATGTCGGCATTTATCAACTGTTGGTCTTGTAGTAGCACATTTATCAGTGCAGCTTCAGAAATCAGGTGTGACAGCCTGATTCTGGAACACAAGAATCACACGACCTATAAAAATAAAAGAGCATCGTCCTTAATGAAGGTAGCATTGCCGTGTCGACGTTTTGTGGGGATGAACTACACACCATCTTTGAACGCTGATATTACTGCATTATATTAAACCTAAAATGACAATAAGACGTTTCCTCCCCGTAGGAGGATCATCCCCCGCCGTTTGCAATAAATGTGAGGCGATGTACGTTAACGTGGGTCACCCCCAAAGTTTCTTTGGCACTCTTTAATGTTACAAATGATGAACTGACAGTAACAGACAAAAATACCGTTTAACGCTTGTTCCCCCAGAATAGAATCAAAAGGCTTTCATGCAGATGCTGTGACTGTTCCACGTCTCAAAGAGTGGTACCAGCTGTGGGCCACGGATCTTGCAGCTCAATTGTATTTACACCCTAAAGTTGATGTTTTTTTCATAGTATATTTAAATGTACTAATTGGTTGTAATAAATAGATTCAGTCCTGCAGTCGCCCCTCTGGTTTAGTTCTGCTATTAGCATGAATGACACAGATCAGTACTAGAGTACATATTTGCAGTTAGCTGTGACGATTACCTGTGTGAAAAACTACCACATGAACAGTATGGAAAAATGAAATAAGTCGTTTCTGGCCCATTTAGACAATCAAAGGCCGCCACTGTAGAAACACGAACTTATGCTGGTGTGCCTATGGGGTTAATGTTATATCGATCTTAGGAATAAAAAATATAAGAATAATTTATTAGCCCAAATAATACCAGTTCACCGGTGGTCCTTTGGTGGTGGTCTTGTTCTACACACCTCAACCGTTACTTCCCTGGACACATTTTCCAATTCTACATTATCCTGCTTCAGCCAGAAAACAGTTTGCAAGGAGTTAGTTGTGCAAATGTGGTGAATTCACAAGAGCATGTAGTGTAAATTGTATGAGTGAAGTGTAAAATGAAACCATCCTGTACTTGAGTTCTCACTACGGCATGCTGTAACTGTGCTTCTCAGTCCATGTGTCCCTTAAGGGACTGTAACATAACGACGGTTCTTCCCAAGGGGTTTCGAGAGAACTGAATAATGGCACAGTAATGAGGAGAAAGGGCATCACACATGGCCGAGCCTTTGTCACCTCCATTCCCAAAGCACAGTAGGCCAAGGCTTTCTTGCCACAAGCTGCCACTTCCTCAGAGACTGTCCTGGATTAGCCAAATTGCTCGACTGTGGCTCTGGCTCTCTGAGTTCATTTAGCGCTTGAGTGGGGACAGCTTAATGACATCATTCCAATGACGCATACACTTTTAAAAATGTTTTTATGTCTTTTTTTTTTTTTTTTTTCCCAGTGAAGAGTAAGAGATGGGTTCATCAGTGGGCGAGCTAGAAGCCCTCCACTAAAATTAAAGCGCTGCAAGATCAGCAAGCAATTACAGAAATCACTGGATTGGATTCAGATGCCCGAGATAATTATTTATCTGATGGAAAGAGTTCCCAGAAAACCTCTCAGTGTACTTTTGTGAAGAGGAGTCTTTAATTAGGTTTTTTGGAGACATAGCGTTCACAATAGACTATGATACAGTAAGTCTCCGAAAATGTTCTCGTTCATGATTGGGTGATTTTGCTGCTTTCTCTATGCAACCTAGCAGGTGATCTCTCGGGGGAGCAAGAATCAATCGGATGCCTTTAACTGAGCTTGAGCTGATGTATTTTGCCGGGCGCAGGCATTACCCATTCTACACGACTTACATCAGCAAATGACCAGCGAGCCGTTTCAGCCCTTTTCAGAGACGCCGTTGTAGACATAATCGATGCACGACAAAGCCCTGATATGGCTTGGCAACCTTCATTGCATTGTTGAAACCATATCAGGGCTGTGCACAATCACTCACCGTGTCCTACTTCGCCCTTGAGCACATCCATTATGGATTTTATGCTAAACGAGCCTCAGCAATCAGATTTCAGGGGAGAAACAAAAAACCCTAACCTTGATGTTTTTTGATGAAGTTCTCCATTTCTGCATTATTCCTGGATATTTGGAAGAAGGATGTTCGCTTGAGGGGAGGAGCGCACAGTCGGGCTAAATTATTATTGGGTGTTGCAGCGCTGCGAATTGAGGCGAAACGCATGCGCACTCGCAGGACTCGTAGCGACGACTGCGACGCGTACGAGCCGGAAGGCTCGAGTGGATCCGTGAATCAGCGCGAGTTTTTCAATCGTAATCACTTTTGCTAATCCGCTCGGCGATGCTCTATATTTATGCGTATGGATAATCTCTTTTCCTTCAGTCATGAGAATAGCTTTCCGTCCCTTTGACTGTCCTCAGCGTCTGAGCCAGAAAGCCCGAAATCTCGCTCGTTCCTTCACGAGCTGAATCTACGACGATGACTCATGTACTTTCTTCAGCGTACAGTTTATTGCAAGCCCAGTTCATCTTCCTTTGCTCCCCCCTCCCCCAAAACTGGCAGATTATGGCTCTGTATTTAACCGCAGTCTGGAGTAAAGCCCCTTTAGCCCAGACTATACATTACATAGCGTACATGCTTTAGAATGAATAAGGACACAACTAAATGAATAATTCACTATCTGGCTCGCCAGGGAGTCTAATAGACTAAATCTGCACTCTCCGACCACTAGTGTTAGTCTAGTGGACTGAACGCTACGGCCTTGGCTGGTCTGTTGCCATGCATTTTTAGCTTCAGATTCATTTCTAGCTTCGAACTGCAACTCATACTGATCAATTCCATAGAGCCACTGCTGTGGAACCAGGATGCATGTCATTTTTTCTGGCCATAAAGGGAGGAACACACACACACACAGATGCAAATGTGTTTGGAATTTACTAACCATAAGCAGAGGTTTTGGATCTCTTTTCTTAAGTCACACAACTAAATTCTCTTCAGTATCCATTCAGAGCAAATACGCCTTAGTGGCACATCATGTGATTGATCATTTGTAACAATAAACTACTTTAAACAACCTGTTATCGCATCGTTAATCATTTCATTTGTTTATTGAAAGTGGTCTATTTTGTCATGTTTCATATTGTCTGCTGTTTTATAACAGCTCTAACCACTTGAGGATTGCTTACATTGTGCTCACTATGCATCTAATAATTTGTAAATGGGTTCAGGTCAGCTATGGAACTCATCAGTAACTGAAAAGCCACTCATCTCTGTCCAAAATCACCTCAGTTATTGTTTTATATCAACTCCAAAGAAAATCTGATTACTTTAATGCAGATGAGCACTTTGACTGGAGGTTTCCTACTATCCACTAAGTCATAGGTCAGTAGGGTATTGAAATGGGGTTGATAGCAGGAGTGATGTATATAAGAATCTGTTCCCATCCAAATGACGCATGAAATCTCTCTCTCACTCTTTTTTCTCTCTCTCTCTCTCTCTTTCTCTGGGGATAAATAGCCAAATCCTTTCTTCCTCTCTCCAACTGCGAAAAATACCGGCACTGACGTATTTTGGATTTAGCGATGGCATTATGGGAATAATGCTAGGAATCCCCCACACAGCAGTGGTTACGTCCAGCACAACGTCTACTGAGAGCGACAGATGTTGAGTCCCTAGGATGATCAGGGCTGGACATTTTTGTGGTGTGTGTGTGTGTGTGTATAGTGCTGCTTGAAACTGCGTGAGTAAGAGATAGAGAGGTTGGAGGTGTGCCATGCGTTGGCTCAGCATCTTAACACCGGTGGTCCTCTTAAGGCACTGGAGACAGAATATATACAAACAGTACTGCTCCTGCCAAGTCCAGCACACCACGAATATGTGATGCTCTCAGGCCGTTGAAATCTTCCAGGACTTTTAACACAATTAACGAACCAGCCATGAAGAAATTCCATCAGTGTCTGCCATGTAAACATTTGACACCATGGACTATCATGTATAATAGCATATTTATCAGTATGTATCACCTGTTTGTATGGACAACTTATAGGTGTAGAAACAAACTTGCCAACTTTTCCTTCCTACATCGTGAAATGTCGATCAAGCAGAACGCTATGTTCTGTGTATGTTCTTGCAGATGGCACTTCAAAATGAAACAGTCTTACTGTGAATGTAAGTAGAAATGGCCAGAACTTTGGATGGCATATTTTGAAGCACCCAGAGCTCAAACATTATTGCCAGTGTAGGTTCAACAGTTCCTGAACCTTAATACAACCCGGAATATGCACATGCTTTGAATAAATAATGTGGATGAACAGGAGCAGTGTGACACACAGTTATGCTTGTTTTATATTCTCCTATTGCTCTCTCTTACAGTCAGAGAACGAGCTTGAGGTATATGGAGTTATAAAGGACAGTGTCTGAAATTCCTGCTTCTTTCAGTCGACCTAACATTCAATTTTTTATCTCTATCTTCTGTTTCCAAAGACAAAGGTTTTCCAACCCAGTGCCGCCACATCTCATCCCAGTTATTCAGTCCTATCTTCTAGCCCTTCTGTTATCGTGGGGTCTGTTTGACAAAAAAAAAAATTACATTCACAGTTTTTTTCCTCTTACCACTAGTCGACCTGTCAAGTCATGCTTAAAGTGGCACAGGGTTAGTGATGTGGTTTAGGACTCAGTATGACTTACTGTGAGCTATAGAATTGGCCAGAAAAAGCTTCAGGGTGTATTTATGGAAGAGATTTGGGTGAGTGAGTGTCAGCAGCTGTGTTTGGATGATCAGTTATGGTGTTTGTTAGCAATGTTAGGCTCACAGCACTACAGCAAAATCTGGATGCCAGACATGTCTTGGTTAATCCACTACATCTGGCCTAACTCTAAAATTGTGTCAGTTTTATTTTCTTGCCAAACGGTTCAGCCACCCATAATTCTGGCGACTAATGACAGCCCGAATTTAATGAAGAGCCTGGGAAACAAGGACACATATTGCTCAGGTCTCAGACATGCAGCAAGAAGGACATTTGCTTAATTTAGAGTGGACATCCTTCTGGTCCCATTAAGAACTAATGCTCGCTGCCTCTAAATGCTTTCTTCTTCTGTAATGCTGCCACTTCCAGGGCCACCTCCTCCTCCCAGAAGCACGGCAGTAATCTGGTTAGTCACATCGTTGAGGCAGGGTGTCCACTGGCTGGCAAATCCCAAACTAATTTAGACTTTAAAGAGAAGGAGGTGGCTTACGCCGCTTTGACTGGCTGCCACATAGAATTTCACACCGTGGCGTTTGGTAATGCTCTTCTGTTTACTGTCATTAGATCAAAACCTCTCCTCGCCGACCAGCCCTGCTGCTGAAAGGTTTAACGCATGTGCTGAGCACCCACCTCAACCACTACACTTAATCTGACGTTAATGCTGATTAAAATTCAACAACTTCCAGAGCTGGAGCTGTGCACTTCCGTGAGAGGCGCTCCGCAAAATCAGTGCATGCATGTGCGCTATGAATATTAATAGTGTGCTTACACATTGTTTAAATTAATATGATTTCCACACGAGCACGAGGGTCTAGCGAGCGGAAACCCTACCGACCAAATTTCCAAGATTTTGTTACAACAGCGATGATACACTGTATCCTCATTCCCCTCGGTCAAACGTCATCTTTCGACCTCATAAAGAAGAAATTTACACGTAGAGGGTGCCAAGGCTGTTTAGCTTAGCATAGTTGTAGTTAGCCTCTTGGGAGACTAGGATGTCAACTGTCTTCCCTGCTGACAGCTGAAGGTCAGGCATGATTCTGTGCTCTTGTGGAACTGTTCTTTTAGCACCTAATAAGAGGTGAAGGGAGAGGACAGGTAACAGCCGCTGATAAGAAGGTGTAAAGTAAAAGGCCTATTGATTTACAGCAAGGCTTTGCCCCCTTGCCGTTCCAAGTTCAGCACAGGGACAAGCTTTTCTCAGACTAGTGTTTGTGATCCCGAGTAGGATAGGAGAACTGGATCGGAGAGGTGAGTGCCATCCCTGCATGCACTTTTTCACATCCCTCACCATCTGCTCTTAGTCTCCACCGAAGGGAAATAGGTCAGCAAGCCCTCCTCAGATCCTTCTTTAGATAGTGGAGGTAAGCTTTTACTTTGCTGTGATACAGTATTAGGAGATCAGTATGCAAACAAGTTATGCAAGCTGAGATGCATTTTAGATGTTTTTTTAGAGGGCTGTTTACTTTTTCAGCCTTAAAAGAGATTTATGTTCAGCATACGAGCAGAACGTAATATCTCCTAAACCCAAGTGAAGAAAAAGAAAAAGCTAATCCAGCTTTTTAGTGAAGTTTATAATAGTTCTGTGGGCCTAATAGCTCTAAAGTTAGAATCGGTCTATGGGCTACAAAACATGTTCATGAAGTTTGTTGCACAAAATCACTCTCACATAAAGAGATTCACCAGCTTTATTCTTGACGGTTTCAGTCCCTTTCAAAATGAGCTGTTTTAGGTCTCTGTCACTTTTATGCTGTTGCTGTCCAGCCCTATGTGTTCGACCCTGATTCGGACCCAGAGCAAGGTGAACACAACACTTCATGAGTGACTCGCCTTTGCCTGTAGCCAGGCCGTTCAAACGGCTCATAGAAGCTTTTGATTCCTGACACAAAAATCTTTCAGTTGATTCACAGAAAATGGATGGACACTTGGAGCAGTAGAGACCCAAATAGAAATACAAAAGGATGCAAAAAGTGAGTTTTGCATAATATATGTCCCCTTTAAGAAACACATTTAAGACTTTTGATGTAAACCTGTTTTTTTAAAGAACTATCCACTGTAAGGTTCTTTGGAGAACCTACAAAGTTTTTTTCATGGCAGTGGTTCTCAGACTGGTCTTCAGGGACACTCAAACGGTCCACATCTCTGTGTCATGAGTTGAGATCAAGTGAAAATATGGACGGACCATCTGGGAGAATCTCCAGAGGCCGGTTTGAGAACCACAGTTATATGGTGTCCCTCCAAAGTGCCCACTCTTCTTGGTACCTTTATTTTTAAGAGTGCACTCAATAAGGGTGGCAGAAAGGGTTCTTTGCGTGATATCATAGAAGAACCATTTTGGTTTTCTAAAGAACCTCTCAATAGTTGGTCCCTCAAAATACTAATTTTTGTAAATGAGGTAAATCAGTAGATTTTTTTTAAAGCTACACATTAATGAACCTACACATTATGTAATAGTAGCAGGAAGAACTTAAATTGGTGAAACCTTTACATTATGTGAAGGTTCTTTAATATTTAAAAGGTTCTTCATTACACACATCACATGTACAAAAGTGCTTCTTTAGGAAAACAAAAGTGCGTGTGTTGGCTGGGATAGACCAGTCACATTGCTCACTGCAAGGTAATAGATCCCAAAACAGCAGAAACAATTGATGGATTTCCTGTGGGCATTAAGCACAGTTTCCCAGCTTGATCTTTTGTGTTCACACTGTATCGAAGACCAGACTTACTGGCGATAAGCTACTGAACGTAAACATAGGAAATGATTAACTTGCCTGAGTTGACCACTTCTGTCTGAACAGATCATGAGACAGCGCTTCCAGTAAGTTGCCTGCTCTCTTCTGGTGGCTAAAAACAGTATATAGCTCACTGAGAAGGACGAAGATGGCTCCTGATTTCTGCTTCGGGCAGCATATGATCCACGCTGGACATCGAAAGGTCAGGTATCTGAGCAAGCGTGTTTCTGTCTAAACTGTGTTTGTGCCCTTTAAGCGTATCAGCAGGATGAACTCTCCAGCACTGAGCGCTTGTATCACAACAGCCTCGGTCATAGAGAACATCTCCCCTTTGCTCTGCATTACATAGAACGCCATTGTTTGCCCACTGTAGTTGGCAGGAAGCTGTCAATGGATTAGAGATTATGGCTGCTTGATTTAGACCACTGAGACTTGTGATTATACTGAATGGGTCTATGCTGTTGAATGGTGGAGTAGATAAAGGCTTGAGGGATTATCATCTGATTATTTTGGGCGTATGATGGATCTTCCTGGGACAATGAAAGATGAGTTGAAACAAAAGACAGCGTGTATGTGGTGCTGGGATGAAAATACAGATGCACATATGTGGTATATTACAAAGTGGTTCCTCTGGACAGCTGCAGATCAGATTCCACATGTGAGAATTAGGAACACACATAGGAATCAGAATCAAACAAAAAAAAAGTCCAATGGGATAGTCCAAAGTAAGAAATTATTTCAGAAATGAGTCAAATAGCCAACAATGACTTGTTGAAATGTCTCTGGCAGTTCAGTCAAGTGTTTCTGAATTGAAACACGGCAGAGTAAATTTCTACAAGAATGAATTTTTACAGCTCACATGGGAGGGTTTACAAATAATGTGGTCTCTAAACAAAAAAAAACATGATGATCTACTGCACTCAACTTGTGCAGGTTTGCTGTTTTCCTATTACATTTACTTAGTTTGAAAAAGTTGTTTTTTATTGTATTGGGCTACCTTCAAAATGTACAACAGGTGCCCAAAAGATCTGATTTTTGCAGGCTATAGAGAATAAAATATTGATTTATTAATATAAATTTGTTTTATGTGGTTTTTTTCCGCACAAACAAGTATAAAACTGACATGAACATGTAATCAATATGTGTTGCCCTTCCCACAATACTGAGAGGGCCAATGAGAGCAGTGGTCATTAAAATATATGCACAGAACATGAGCTGTAGTTTAAAGACCATTATGTACAAGGTAAAGTGCATCAAAATTAAAGTGCAGAGTGTTTTCAACTCTTCAAAGGTGAATTATAGGAAAAGGAAAATATAACTTTCCATTAATAATTATGATAAAATATGTCTTCTTTAACGTGCATTAACGTTAAGAATGTTCTTTCCTTTCCCTACAAAGTTATCAAGCTGGACATGTGGGGTTTAGCCACAACAGCAACAATATAAGGAAACCTCTGGCTCTGGCGAGTCTGCAGATAAGGAGTAAAACACATTAGGACTGCACTATATAGGCTAACCACACAAGCCATGCACTTTGGGGGTTTGACCTACATAGCTTCTTTTCCCAGGAGAATTCTAGTGGAAACATTTGCAAAGACCAAAAAATAACCCTCAATTCCGCTCCGAACGATAACCAAAAAACAACTAAAAACGTAAACATTGCTGCATGCGCTGATAGAAGTTGTCAAAGGCGCAGAACTACAGTAGTGAGGGTGAGATAAGAGCTGGTTCCCTGTGATGCAAATGGCCTTTGTGTGTGAGCGCAGCTCTGTCGGAGCTTGTGACCAGTGTTTGGAGAAGAGGCGAGCATCGGTGGCTGCAAACCTTATCTCCCTGGTACACGCGGCCGAAGGACGGCCTGTTGTGCCCAAGGTCATCTCCATCTCTCGCTGTCTCGCTTCAGAGAAGGTAGAGACACTGTGAAACACACATAGTTTGTTTCTGGACGCTGGTGCCTTTTTAAGAAATGAGCTGCAACCTCTAAGAGAACGCAAGCTTGGAAACAAACTTTCCAAACTTGAATATATTCTAAATTCTTCACTGTGCTGCCTTCTATGTATCATGTATGGTGAAGACTCAAAAAAAAGGCCCTTTTTTGCTCAGTTAGAATCCATCTCCCAGATTCCATCCTGCAGGGAAAGGCACAGGGCTTCTAACAACTGATAAATGTTAAAAGGTGGTGTTAACTAGGGGAAAGGAACTGTTAGCATACGCTTTGCTTGCTAACAGCTGTGTTTGCCATAGAATGGGTTTAATTCTAGCTAACCGAAGTAAACACAGACATAAGTGTAGATGATAATGACTCTAGGGAATGCTGGCTGTGGTCTGTTGGGCTTAGACAAGGCTAACTGGACCTTACCTCCTTAATAACAGCAGTCCTACTTAGCTTAGCAAGCGGGCTACAAATCCAACAGTGTCATACACAAACGTATGGGCTCAAATCTGACTAACTGGTGCTCTGCTGGTACAGGTGATGATACAAATTCATGTCAAAGAGAGTAAAGTTGAGAGACAAACCTTAATTAATTATCATGAAACAGGGTCTAAGAGTAGAACTGCTGGAGCTTCAGAAGTGTTTAAGAGGGGTTTAATTAGTGAATGTTACAAAAAGTAATTAACAATTACCTTGTACATTGAACACAGTTTAAAAAAACTGTAATGTGTTTGTAATAGGATTTAGCACAGTATAGGGGATAGCTTATAGATTGACCAGGTTATCTAAAAACTGGCTTCATGTTCTACACAAAAATGTATTCTAGTGCTTGAAAACAGAAAATGAGGACACAAATTTTTAGTAGTATATTCTTTATTCTAATAAATAGTCAATTCTATATTATAATAATAGTATATTCTAATAAAATATCAGTATGAAGTAGCATTTTTACAGGTAACCACGTGATCTCATGACACTGAATATTTATGTCCTCATCATTGAATATCACATGACAATAAAAATTTCGAAAATTCTTCTTCTACTTCTTGTTGAAATTTTATAATCCCTTTGGAATCTTCTATGTTTTTCTATAAATATGACCTAAACCCATTAAAAAAATGAACACTGTGCTTGGTCACTTATTAAGGAAAATTGTCAAATAATATATCTGTGAGTAGCAAAAGTCTGTGTCTGTATCCGATGGGACTAAATGTTTCTGGAAACTGTTGATCAGTCCTGTATGTCGGATGGAGGAATCTCAGCCCGAACAGCTTCAACTCTGTGGGGGTTCGCAAGCTACAAACGAGAAGCAGCAAACTAGATCAGTTACAGGAACCACAGAGCTGCAGTTGAAATTCCAATGGGGTGCTCATGCTTTTCACACGCTCACGCTTACGTCTGAGCCTCTCACCGCTGTTGTGACATGTGACAGGCAGAGTCCAGCTCCTCACACATCGGTTGCCAGGGTGCCGATCAGAGGAGATCGCAGAGTCGCTCGTATGCATGGCCTGAGGCACGGAGTGAAAAGAAGTCCAGGCACGAAACACACCAAAACAAATATAGGGAAATAAAAAAAGTGGGTGCGCGCGCCATGCGCTCCACAGCTGCGGCCGGCATGTAGGCCGAGTTCCAGCAGCCGCTGGGACGAAACAGACACTCGTAAAAACCCTCAAACCATTAAATTGTCCAGTGCAGACACCGAGGCCGAATAGCATATTAAATATCCTGCCTGTCCACTACGTCCCTGCTTCTCTGAAGCGATTTTATATGCTTTGTAATCATAGATGCATTTGGCTATTACCTGTTTATTGCTAACAAAGTGGGTGGCAGTGACATTTTAAAGAGCACCGTGATTATTTGTTTAACACCAAGAAATGAGCAGATGTGGTTATATGGGGTAGCCTCAGTCCATCTTCAAATAAAAAGTGTTGTTTCTGCAAGGTGATAGTGAGCCCATTTACATGTAGCCACTTGCATCTTGTATCCGGATAATTTCCAAATATCTCTCCACATCCCATTTACATTTGGACACATAAATGGTCCTCATTTATCCAATTTGTGTGCATGATTCTTTTCCTCTGTTTTATGCAAATCAAACACTAAACACCTGAAGGGGGAAACAGGTTATAATGCTTCTATTGTTTACAGTCTAAAAGCCAGTAGAAGCTCTCATATGTCACAACAGCTTTTGCTTTGTCATCAGTGACTAATTTCACTAGAGCTCTGTGTCTGAGATTAAGGGTCGATCATATAACAGCTGCATATTTGATTCCATATGCACAACCATGTTTCCAAGAGAGTTGAAATGCTGTCTAAAATGTATTTAAACAGAATGCAATAATTTGCAAATCATGTAAACACATGTAATTGAAAATAGAACAAAGACAAAAAAAGGTCAAAAAAATTGGAGCAACAAAAGACTAGAAAAGATGTATGATGTTAACAAAACACCTGATGGAATATCTCCCAACTAACTAGTTAAGTTAATTGACAATAAGTGTGTGATATAATGAAAAGAGCATCCCAGAGGGTGAAGGTGAGGAGAGGTTCACCACTGGGATGTACGTTAAAACTCTACCATGCTAAGGGGAAGCCATATATAAACAAAAGAAAGGTTTAGGTCAAGTCACGCAGGTTTTTGAGGCAAAATCTGCTGCCATCCAGATGAGGTCTGTTTTCAGTGAAGGCCTTGATTATGTCAACAAGACAATGTCAAACCACATTCTGGACATATTACCACAGCATTGCTCTGTAGAAGAAGAGTCTGGGTGCTAAAATTAAAAATAAACCAAACGAGTCCCCAGACTTTTGAGCAGGCAATATATATCCAGTATTAGACAAGTAAGGGACCACATTTCACTTTCAAAGCTCGTCTCAATGCCCAAATGTTTACAGAGTTCTGCTAAAAGAAGAGCTGATGCAACACAATAGTAAACACAAGTCAGCCTGACTGAGAGAAAAGGAACTATTATGACAGAAAACTCAAGTACTGAATTAGCTGCGCTGTATATTCACCATCTATCAGCGACTGAAGTTAGCGCCTCTTTAGATGAATCTGAAATGAACCATTTCTGTCTAAACTTGAGCAGAAGCAAAAGCATTACCATTTGAAAACAGGCACATTTCTCAGAACGTGACTGAGGTCTGTGGAAGTGAGGAAACGAATCTAGTTCCTACCCCAAACCTATTACCACGTTCGGTGTTCTCGACTTTTGTATCAGTGTTCGAGCCTTTGAAGGGGGCTTTTTTTTGCAGTACTGGAGGCTATGCACAGAGTCACAAAGTGTGAGTGCTTTTGCTGTTTCCTCGCTGTTGCTGTGGTGCTTGGAGCACTTTCTTTATCTTCTCAGAGTGAGGGCTTGGATTCAGGTGGATTAGAGAGGGAGAGAGAGGAAGGATGAATGGGAGGCAGAGTCAGTAAGTCTCTCCACTCGTCCCATTTCTGTCCTACTTTCCCTCAGGTGCAGAAATGCACACGAGGAAACATGGAGTCAAACTTGTGACACAAATCTTTGACTTTTTTTTTTTTTCTCCGTTGCAACTCAAGGGATGCACTTTGTGACTTGTGCTATAGTTTAAGGGTCCACATCTTCACATGCTTAGACTGTGAAAACACTGCGGACAGGCTACTGGATGTCCACGGTGCAGTTCACAGAAACGAAGCAGACATTTTTGCTGCACATCAAACGTGTGCGGCATCTTCCTCTCAGTTCAAATTTAGGCCAGCGAGAGAAGCGCTCCTCCAGATCAGCTCGCCGGCGGCTCCATCACTCGAATTCCACAAATTGAGGAAACGGTTACTACATTTGTAGTATTTTCAAATGATTACAATTTTACTTCCACATCAGTAGGTTCATGCCCAAATAAGAACGCTTTTTTTTTTGTCTTGGTAACATTTACATGGTTACTAATGAGTGGAAGCTAGTAACCACAAATTCTACAGATTTACAGCTTAAAGAACTTAGGCCGAAGAATCCTGGTGTTTTGTGTAAACATCAACAGGAATCTGTTATAAGTGTATATCAAAAAAACTAATTATTGTCAGTGGGTTACAGTTTTGGCTACAGATGTGGTTATAGATCTATGTTGGAAAAAGTTGGATTGTTACATTATTTTAAGGGACTATACCTAAATTATTAATACCCTCTTTTGTTGAAAATAGTTACTCGACCAAACACAGCTCAAGGGCTTCACACAGCAGGCAACAGTCTTCCAATCATTTTCAGCGAGAGATGAGCACACGACCCCCCTCTGCGGTTTGAAGGTTCAAGGTTTTCAACTCATGAGGTTGCGATGCCAAGGTTCTGCGTGTGTCAGTCAATAAAATTGCATTTTTTACTTAAGGAAAAATGGAGGACTGCCATTTCCTGGCAGTTGATGCCGCTCTCTGTTTTGTTATTTTTTATTCCTATATTTAGATTTTTGCAGCTCTATATTTTTGTGTTTAAAATAGGGCTCAGTCTACTCTGCATGATCGCTGGCTGTGCTAGTGTTGCAGCTGTGGTTACCATGCGTGAGACATGAGTGATTTCTGTATAAATACCTGGGCTGAGCGGTGGAGTCCTGGCCTTTCGTGCAGTTTGTGGCGAGAGGAGCAGTTTGCCACTTGGCCTCTGAAAATCCCTAGAAAGAGAATGGAAGCCTCTACCATTTACCATGGAGGCGTTTGCAAAATTCTAAGTACCACTGACTAAACAAGCTCCCGTTCTACGCTGATAGATGCTGAATGACCTAAGGAGTTGGAAGTTCCACTGCAGGTCCATACAGAAGTCAGAATTTGTGGAGTTTTATTAGTCGGATACTTTTTATTCACGTTTTACTTTCACATGAGTCATTATTTAACTGTGGCGATATTTTCACATGAGTATGGTTTTAGGCCACTCCATCCACTTCTGCTCCACACTGTTCACTGTGCATTTATCAGTGGCACTTGTCCATTAGACCTGCGCTGCATCGTTCAGGCCACAGGGGCGTATCTGTCGGCACCCGTCTGGAGCACAGTCACTCAGAGAAGGAGAGCCAGGAGGCCTTCTGTCCCTTTAATTTGCCTCGCAAAACTTAAGACATAATTACTTCCCTGTCTCGTCCTCTGTCTCCCTGCCCTCTTAGTCTGCTCCCATTAAATTGGGACAGTCGGCCCGTGCATACATAAGAGAAGACCACGCCGGAAGGAAAGTGGAGGTGTTCTTTGGAGGCAGGTTGGGACGGATTAATGGAAGAGAAAGGGCACAGTAATTGAATGGAGGAAAGAAAGACGGCTCGTGGGGGTGACGGTCCCCTCTTAATCAAATGTCTGAGTATTGACTGTGGCAGGACGTTGGCAGCATCCGGAAGACCTTCTGTGTTTGACTCAAGTTCACAGTGAATCAAGTGCACAAGTTGTGGCCTTTATATGTATAAAGGCCATGTATGTGTATATATACAGTACTGTGCAAAAGTCTCAGGCACCTGGGAAAATTATACTTAAAACCTGTTTACTACTGGACAGTAGTGTTAAGTTAGTGTTAAAACATTAATAT
>JBBJLS010000128.1:21058785-21092423 GCA_037577275.1 Bryconaethiops microstoma
TATATATCTTATAGCCTACAGACATGGTGGAGCCTTTAGACAGTCAGGTGGCCACAGCTAGAATATACCAATCAGCCATAACATTATAAGCACCTGCCTATGTTTTGTAAGTTTAGTTCCTATCAGGCTAGTTTGCCCAGCACATTCCACAGTTACCCTATCAAACTGAGATCCAGTGAATTTAAAGGCCAGTAAACACCCTGATTTTTTTGCAGTCTGGAAGGCACATTATCCTGCTGAAAGAGGCCACTTGCCATAAAGGGCTGTACTTGGTCTGCCTCAATGTTTAGTTAGGTGGTAAAGGTCAAAGTAACATCCTCATGAATGGCAGAACACCCAACCATCGACATGATGTAAAAGAAAATAAAGGCAGGCCAATAGTTCTGTTGCTCATATGCCCATTGTAAGTGATCTCGGAGATGGACAGTGGTCAGACTAGGCACTCTGACTGGCCTGTGGCTGTACAGCTCCATATGCAGCAAGCTGTGATGCACTGTATGCTCTGACACCTTTCTCACAAAGCCAGCATAACCTTTATTGGCATATAACAGCAGCTCTCCTGCAGGATCAGACCAGATGCGCTAGCCTTTACTCCATGCATATCAGTGAGCCTTGGGTACCCATAACTCTTTTACAGTTCACTGGTTGTCCTTCCTTGGAACACTCCAGATGCTCTGACCCAATCATCTGGCCATCACAATTTGGCCCCATCTCATAATATATCCTAATATATTGCACTCCCTGACAGGTGCCATTGTAATGAGATAATCAATGTTATTCACTTCACCTGTCACCGGTTTTCGAAATGTGGCTGATCAGTGTATGACAGTCATTTCGAAATGTGACTAATGCAGATAAAAATCAGTTGCCACATATTCTGTGGTTGGTGATAATTAGGTATAACGTATAGTGAAATTATATTATTTCAGCAAAAAATAATGTGTGAAATATTGTGGGCCTCTGTCAATAAGCCTCCATATGCAGAAGCAGGCCAAAATGTTTGGGTTGCGAGAGGGAATGGGACAGATGGTGCTGATTTTTTTCTGCGGGAGGGCAGGAATGGAATGAAATCTTGCAGGAGTGGGAAAGAGAGGGACCAGTGCAATTGTGGTATCGACTGGAAGTTTGGAATCCACACTTTCAATGGATTTTTCCTGCCTTTTAATGAACTGTAAGAAATAATATCAAATTATACTGTGCTTTTGTCATAGCTGGCAATGACAAATTTCCCACTTGTTGACTAATAAAGGTTTATCCTATATTATCAATTATGTGATTCTAAGGGTTGGTGTTGCTGAAATATAACTTAATGTGGTCAACACCTTAATATTATATTTACTCTTCTTATTCATACTTAATGCAGTTTTCTAGAAAGTGCTAAAAATCTAGAACTTTTTCTTTTCGTTTTCTTTGATTGTCTTTATTTTTTGCTGTAATTCACGTAAAAGAAATTGAATAAACTTTGTGTATGAAATGTGCTATATAAAAAAATCTGCCATGTCTTTGGAGCTGTCCTGCCCACAGCAGACAGATTTGATTATCAGCTGACTAATTCAATATTGTGGACTGTGAAACTGTGAAATCTCGTGGCTTCAGAGAGCTACAATAAGGAGACAGAGCAAGAGACAGAGACACAAAGAAAGAAACTGAGAGAATGACGAGAACTGACAGTGACATAATAACTCATCAAAACATCAACAACATGACAGGGACAATAATACACACACCCGTCAACCAAATGATGTGCAGACATAAGCGCTGCAAGGCTTCTTAACAACAATAATACAAATTAATAACATTTTCCAACACAACAATAATCACAGTCTTTATGAGCCTGTAGAGGCTGATGTGATCAGCTTTGTAAAAGAGGGAGATTAGGGCTTCCTAGTTAAAGTGAGTCACTGTGCAGCCACCAGTCAGTACTCACTCTGTCTACCTGACCAGGGTCTTCACATTGGCTGATCTAATACTGCGACTTAAACCTTTTCAATCCCAGTTCAGTCTTGTGTCTGTGCATAGTATACAACCCCTAATAAGAAGAAATTGACAGTAGGGAAAATGCAAGTAAAAAAATGCAGAGGGTCTTAAATTTACTTTGACTTTACTGCAGACTGTGTGAACTCAAGATATTTCAAGTTCTTTCTGGTCATAATAATTTGTCTGTTAATATACATCGATTCTTGCATTTCAGGCTGGCAACACATTCCAAAACAAGTTGGGATGATGGTAATTTAGGGCTGGTGATGCAATACAAAAACAATAATGATGTGATTTCAAAGAGGTGATGTCAAGAGGTGATTATAACAATGATTTGGTACAAAGGCTGAGCCGTTGAGGAGCAAAGATGGGCAGAGGATCTCTAGAAATACATGAGAAAATTATTGAAATGTTTAAAAACAATGTTCCTCAAACAAAGATCAGAAGGTTTGCTTAATTCTCTGTGAAGGTTTGCTTAATGACCTGTGATCCCTCAGACGGCACTTCATCAAGAGTCGTCCTTCAGTCATAGCTATATAACCATATGGGCAAGGTATTACTTTGGCAAATCTTTGCCAAGCAGTACAATCCATAGTTACATCCACAATTACCACTTAAAACTTCACTGTGCAAAACAGAAGTCTTATGTTAACCATGTCCAGATGCAGTGATGATGTCTCTGGGCTTGGAGGCACCTAAGATGGACCATCAAATGGAAACATGTATTGTGATTGGTGAATTGGAGAAATGAACATCGTGTGCAGTGGACCAAAGACAAAAAGGACCATCCAGACTGTTATCAGCAAGTCTAAAAGCCAAGGTCTGTCATGGTATGGGGTAGTGTCAGTGCCCTTGGCAAAGGTAGGGTATGCTTCTGTGATGGCAGCATTAATGCAGAAAAATATATTGAGATTTCAGAGAAACATATGCTGCCGTCAAAACAGCATCTTTTCCAAGAATGTCTGTGCATTTTTCAACAAGACAAAGCAAAACCATGTTCTACACAGATTACAAAGGCATGGCTGTGAAGGAAGAGGTACTGTATGGGTACTGGACTGGCTAGCCAGCAGTTCTGACCTGTCTCCTATTGAGAATGTGTGGAGAATTTTGACAAAAAATGGAACAACGATGACCCTGTACTATTGCACACCTTAAGATGTGTTTGCAGGACGTCTTCATCGCTTGGTATTTCAGTGCCAACATGTCTTTTGATTGTTGTGAGAAGGAATGGCAACATTACAAAGTGGTCAATGCTTTATCGTCCCAGCTTTTTTTTTTTTATGTGTTGCAGTCCTGAAATGCAGTAATAGAAAATAACCAGACAAAATGTGAAATATACAGGCTTCATACTTACTGCTATGAAAAAAACGCAACATAAATTTAAGAATTGCTGCATTGTTTTTATTTGCATTTTCTATATCGTTCCAATTTTTTTCTGATTTGGGGTTGAATGTTTATTATGCCTTAAAGACTGGTTCCACAGGGGAAAAAAGTACAAACAGTGTCATATAAAGCTCTGACTTTATAAAGCATCAAATGCTATTTAATTGGTAACGGCACCTGAGTATGGTGCACACGTGTCTAAATGTATGCTTTTACACCCTGTTACTCTCATAAGTTTCTGTGCCTATACTGTAGATCTATAGGTAGTGTTAACATCCCCATGTTCTTTAGTTACTGTCGTGATCCATACAACTCAGTTTGTTCAGTGCATTTGTTTATAACAAAGCCTAGTCCCAGGTGTGCATAATCATATCTCAGTATATATACTGTATCTTTGCATGTGTTGTCTGGTCTTGTTGGCCTGTGCAAATACAAACAGCTTAACTATATATAGTTACCTATATCTCTTGCATGTGGACACATGTATTGCATTTGTATTAAATTGTCATACATTTTAGAATACATTTGTGTTATTTTACAATCAGGCAGGTAGATTCTGTGAGCTAAAAATGTGTTAGCTCACAGAAGATAATTCTGTTATATTCTTGGTACAAATGTGGTTTTATTATTGTGTTGATGCACCTGTACAAATATAGATTTTTCGTGACTGTGTATGGGCAAGAAAACAATAATTAGCACAGAAGTCAAATACCACAGCAACAAATGAACCAAGAAAATGCATTCGCTTGTACCTTTTTTGACAAGTGTGTCCAGACTCTTATATGAGGGATGGACAAAGTTAGAATTAATTCAAATGCTGAAGAAACTGTCACTTCTGCATCCTGCATGGGTTAAGATAAGGATGTTTCTTCATAGCTTAAGAGCTCTCTCACATCAGAATCAGCTGAGCGTGAAAAGAGAACAGCTTTGTACAAGAAATGCAAAAAAAAAAAAAAGACCTGACACAGCATGACTGAAGTCGTTACATAAACTGAGATATCTGCTGAGGCGTAATTTTGAGTGGGCTGAAGTGTTACAGGGCAAAGATGACAAAGGAATCCTTCCAAAAGATGGCATTGGAGGCCTGTTTGTCTTCTTTTTATAAAATCAAAATGAATGATGATGGCAGTGTGACAGAGTAGGACATGGTCAATCCCACACCTGCAGCATTAGTCACGTCTCATGTCTTGGGAGCTCTAGTTGGAGGTTCATACTCTGTGGTTTTAGAGGGATCTAATTTTATCCCTTTTTGGAAGGGGCGCGTGGGTGTCCAGAAGGATGAATCAGTTTTAAGCAGAGTCCTCCCTCACACCTGGCTTTATGCAACAAATCAATCTACTTGTCCAAGGGCTGCTTACAGATTTAGAGCCCTAGAATAATCTGATAACATAAGACTTTTATAGCTAGTGCCACAAAGGTTTGTTTGATATGGGAACCATGTATGCTCACAAAGTATGAAAAAGAAACTTGTGAGTGTGAAGAACTATTTTTAGATCCAAATAAGCTCCACATAACATAAAGGGCCTCTACCAGGATTCTTCCTATAACCTGGTGCTATTTCTTTCTGTCCACTTGCAAAAGGCTTTCAACTGATTATGTAAAGGGGATGTGTGAGGGTTGTTTTTAAGCAACTAAAATGAACTCTTTGTGCCACCTTTACAACCAACCCAACAGCAACTACTGCTCATAAGGCAGGACCGCATACTGTATAAACAGAAGCATAAACGTACAGTATACTTACTGTAGTTGATGCAAGAATGTCCTTCCAGACCACGGCCTCACGTGACAGGTCAGACAGCTCAAACAGGTTGTCCACCACCACCTCACCAATCATGTCATGGCTTGTGAAGCGGTCAAAGTCGTAGACACTGAAGTGCAGCTTGCGGTTACACAGCTCCTCATACTCCACTGGAAACCGAAACGCCTCATCGAACGTGGGGTTGAGTGTCTTACGATGAACCCGTGTCTGGAACTTCTTTTTACGCTCAGGGAGCAAATAGATCTTCACATAGGGGTCAGAGGTGCCTGTGAAGTCCTTGGCTGGCAGATCCAAGGCCTTTAGAATGCGCACCACCAAAGCCTGTTCCTCGTAGTCATAACTCAGTGCGAAGCTCAGCTTGCCACAGGTCTCCACTGGTTCCTTGTTCCCTTCCTCAGAGTCCACAGACTTCTGCTTGTAAAGCTCAGGCTTGATGCGTCCGATGCTGACCGCCGAGGACTGCCGCACAGGCAGAGTGTCCATGCTGAAGTCCACACTGGACACATTCATTTGCCTTGGAAGATGCCGACGGAATGAATTATGCCTAGCAAGAAAAGTTGTAGAACAATAAGAACAATAATCTCACAATAAAACATCTCAGAATCCCAGTCACTGGTAGAAGCACTCCTAATAGGCCTCCATTTACAAATGCAGACAAACAAGACAACTTTTAAGAAACATTACATGACTGCTTCTTTTCAGGCTTAGCTTATAATGGCCTGCTAGCTGCCATGGCTACAAATGTAGCTATGGACCACTAAGAATAACAAGCACTGGAGGTAAACTAAGGATTCGCTATTAGATAATTAAACACACAACCAGTATAACTAGGCACTCCACCTCACTCTGGTGGTTCTGAGTGGGTCTTCAGCCCATTTCCTCATGCACATAATGACTTCCATTCTTCAAGTGAACTGTGCCTTTTTACTTCTCTTTGGTGTCTCCTAGCAACTGGCACCTATTCCCGATAAAAAGACGCAGTGCTCTACATTGCAAATAATAAAATTCACTGCAATAACACCTAAAACATGTTTTCAAGAGAATTGTGGTCAAATGCTACTGCACACCAAAATACTTAAAAGTCCTGAATGGCATGTGAAGATGTTTGCTATGTTTTGAGCCTAAAATGTCTAAAAACTAGTGCATTAAAACAAAAAAAACAGCATGATCAATAACTGTTTCCTCTTTAAAGAAGACACAAACTGCAGATTATCTGTATCAGAAATATCTCGCTACCACTCCCTATGGCCAACACTAATATTTCAAAAAAGGTAATACATTTTAAATGTGTTTTAAAAATAGTTAAATGAGTAGATTTCAAATGCAGTTTTCAGGCTTTTATTAAACTGATACTATCTTTGAAGAGAACAGTTGAAGTCCAGTCTAAGATGCCTGTTGCTATGTTTAGTGATGTCAGCAGGGTGGACGTTTCAGTAGTTCTCTTAATGAAAACAGCTTTGAGTTGAGATTCAATAATCGTATTAACACAATATTAAAGAGATTTTTTCATAGAAAACAAAAATATGTTTTTAAGAAAAATGTTTCATGTAACAGATGAAAATTAGGTTTTAAAACTACTGGTATTAGTACTGTTTACTCCCCAATCCAAATAGTCAATATATGGAAACTAAGCAGCAAAAACAAGGTTTTCGGATCTCACAAAAAACAACACATTTACACATTCAAACATATTTAGTCTACAACAGTTGACCTGTGCCCATCCACATATTCATCCTGTGGTGTTTTTGAATGAGGCATCATTCAGAGCAGCTAATCAGAACACAGCTCATTTCAAACTTATTTAAAATAAGCACATTATCAAAAACAGCCTGTTGGGGTGAAGAGGCCCTGAATATGGTGATGAAAAATCGACACATAAAACCACATAAAACCACACCTTTTAAGTGGTAAAATAACTTTTAACTTTTAAGTGGTAAAATAATAAAACACAAAAAAATGTAGCATATGGGCATCTTGAAGTGAATGTATTATACATTCTAATAGTAATGACCTTGGAGTTTTGACTAGAGTTTTCATTGCTAGCAATAAATACACAGAAACAGGCAGTTATATACGCTTCCAGACCAAACACTGCTGCGGTATAATACATTACATACCCATATGAACAAGAACTAACATTAGGTTCTCTGAAATCTTTTCCATGTTTGATAAAAGCGTGTTCGTAATAAGAAATCCAACAATCTGCCATATTGTTATTGCCCTCTTGTGGTGTTTTTCTGTTGTGTCTGCAAGTCCTATGAACGTGGACTGCACTAAAGGTATAATAAAACGCATAGGTGAATAATGTGTGCTAATGATTTGTCGAGGTCTTAACATTTTATCTCTATCATGAAAGATGCATAAAAAACCTGAAAGCCGGACATTATATTAACCCTCCCATTCCTCCATGTTATTTCCATCAGCTGGCGATTAGCTGTCCAACCTGACCATACCCAGCTAAGCCTGTGGCAATAATAGGATGCAGTTCAGTTCAAATTAGCAGCCAGCTGGCCAGGAAATGACAGTTTTCAGGCCACAATTTTAATATATGAGTATATATTAAGCACTTTAGTGTCACATTCTGTCTCGTGTCTACCCCAGTTTTTGTTTTCTATTAGCCACATGCTTTCTGTTTATATTTTTATCCCGGGTCACGCCCCTGATCCATGTGGTTTCTGTTTTCATTTTCATCTTGAGCTTTCATCTTGCTCCTGTCCTTCCAGGTTATTGCCTACACCTGTCTGTTTGTTAACCTTTGTCTTAGCTAACACTGTCTCTAATCTTACCCCTTTTTTCCTGATCTGATGACTGCTGTTATTATGATTTCTGTATTTCTGTATATTTAGTATAGCAGTCTTTCGTGTTTAGTTTTCTTTTTTTCAATCCATTTAAATAAAGTAATTGTTTTGCAATTGCGCCCCCTTCTCATCCTGCATTACACCTGCTATGTTACATTTACAGAAAATATACTGGCTTTCATAATAAATAGAATCTACACTCTAGTATCGATACATTTTTTTCATCTCATTTACCATTTCTCCTTCAAGTGCAGTTGCAGTTTCTCTGCTGTAGGTCTCGCCTGTCGCATGCAGGGGAAAGACAGAGGCTGAACAAAGACTGTGTACAGCTGCCAGCTAGTCTTAATTTTCCCAAACAACCAGCAAAACTGTGTTGTTGAGCACCTTGGCATACGTGTGAAATAACACTAGCTGTGCTATGTGACCATGCAGACTGGCATCAGTGACGGAAGAAAGCATATACTAGCATTCATTCACTCGCAGCAAAGGGAAGCTAATTGTGTTCTGGAGAACCTCTGGCCACAGAAAGATGAAAACAGCAGAGATTTGCCGTTTGCTGCTTTACGAATTTCATGCAGTTGTAGAAAAAAGAGAATGATTCAAAGAACTCTCACAGAGCTACTGGACCTATATATATGGGAATAAATGAGAAGCCACCTGTGGTGTTGTGTGTAAGAGAATGTTTGATAAAAGACACATGCTTTCTAATGTAAAGTGGCCTTCAAAGTAAAAAAAATAAGTTTTCCAAATGGTTCTTGGTTTTAGGAAACACTTTTTTGTAAATATAGAAACTTTACATTATGTGGAAGTTCTCTAATCTTTAAAAGAGAGAGCATAATTGGCCTCACCAATTATGGGTGACATGGCCTTTCATCACCTCCATCTCACCATCTCACCATCTCACCTTCTTCAATGCTAGTCAGTACAGCCACCTGTTATCTGATATAACAATTGGCCCTCAGTGTTCTCCTCCAAGTGTTTGGAACTGTCCAGTGACATTGTATCAGTGGCAGTTTAGCTTCACATAAGGGAATAAGCACATTTTAGTCTTCACCTTGCCACCCTCACCTTTACCAGTGTTGGTAGCATTAAGTGATTAGGGGAGTCCTAGCTAGTGGGTGGAATGGACTAGAATTTAAAAAAATAGAATTCCCTCCAAAGAATTCTTATTTGCTCCTTTATTTTCAGTATTGTGTGGCATTGTCCAAATGAGTAAAGCAAGGTGCCATTTCTGTAGTCCATTCTCTCTGCATAGCTGACCTTAATGGCTCGTTTGCCCTTGCACTGTGCCCCATTAACATGTAATTTACGATGACACCTATTACGTTAGGTTGCAACCAGGTTTTTAATGACAGCTCTGTTGTGACTCAATAATGGCCACCATCAGCAGAGGAGTGCAGCTGCTCATCATGGTCCCCAGTTGGACAAACGCTGCTGGCATGTCAGTTCCATTGCATGGCAACACTAATTACAACCCTGCTCTTTTTAGACATGGTGCCGCGAATGAAACAAAGAGGAGAACAGCTGATTGTTTAATTGCCGTTGTCATGGCAGCGTGACTCGGGTGTTCAGATTTTGGAGTTGCAGTGATTATAGGGCTGATGTAGAAGCTAGGGGGCATTCTGTGGCCCTGTCAACCAGTGTATTTGTAAACTGGGGTGGGGAGGCAGTTATTCAATGTATTTTAGTTTTATAGTATTATTATTGTTATTGTTATTATTATCATTATTATTATTATTATTATTATTATTATTATTAGCAGTAGTAGTAGTAGTAGTAGTAGTAGTAGTGTTGTTGTTGTTCATGTTGATACATTTTTTTAAAATGTGTTCAAATCTTTTAAATTATATAACTTATATTCGTTCAATCAGCACAAAGTAGATTTTGCATTGCTATTATTATTATTATTATTATTATTATTATTAGTAGTAGTAGTAGTAGTAGTAGTAGTAGTAGTAATAGCAGTAGTAGTAGTAATAGCAGTAGTAGTAGTAGTAGCAGTAGTATTGTTGTTCATGTTGATACATTTTTTAAAAATGTGTTCAAATCTTTTAAATTATATAACTTATATTCGTTCAATCAGCACAAAGTAGATTCTGCATTGCTATTATTATTATTATTATTATTATTATTATTATTATTTTTATTATTATTATTTACACTGATTAACACTGACAAGTAACCCACAAGATACAAAACTGGACACGCTCTTAAGACATGCATTGCCTTAGAGCCTGCAGTTGTCTTTGGAAGCATGCCAATAAATGCACAAACAGATACTGTATGTCAAACAGCTGCTGCTTAACAAGGTGAAAAGGTGAACTGATCACAGCATATTCTAATTATCATCATCCTCCCACGAACAGTTTTCCTTGATTTGGGTTAGAAAATGTAATTAACTGGCAAAAAGAGATTGTACGTTTGAGGTTATGCCAGCGAATGTCACACTTAATTTGCTCATGAGATTAGGCTGGCTCAGTGTCAGCCACAATATCCCAACCTCATGCAAAAAAAACTGCCAGAATTTGACACACAAAACTGTCATGAGTGTGTGTGGTTGCGGGGAGGGTAATTATGTAATGAACTGTGCTTATTCAAGAACTGTTACCCAACATGCTGCGAAGGTCTTTGTTTAATAGAGGTAGTTAAACAGAATTATTCTGCCCTGTTTCTTACCAGGAATGGTAAATTTGTGCATTTCAAGGACTGGTTCAACAACAAAATTTATTCAATTTTCCACTTACCCTACATGTAGACAATCAGTCCAGACATGCTTGGAGTCCAAAGTTTGCTTTTTTAGTTTAGTGCTGGAGATATGACGCTAATATTGTTAACAAGAGACTAAGGTCACCTTAGTCTCTTTTCGTACATCACCAAAACTTTGCCTGAATCAACTCAAACAGCCTTGAGCTCCAAGTTGATTCAAGATCAGGTTTGTTTGTTTTTTTGTTTAATTTTATAGCTCACAGTAAGACATACGTAAGTCTGCACCACTTTAATGAAGAGATGAAGGTGGTCTGAGGAAAGGTTTGGGGACTATATTTTTATTGAAGCAATTTAGGTGACTTATTGGGTGACTACTTCTAGTGTTTGTTGGCACCATTGGCCTCATAGCTCCAAAACTGAACTAACATTTGGATTCTAAACATGTTTTGGCGGATTGACTACATCTGAAGTGAATGGACAATGTTTGCTCATCTATTCCTTTAAAGCTCATTTGTGAATGAATATAACAAATATATAAAGCCATAGTGTTATTTAAATGTATTTTAAGCTAGTTCTTTAAATTGTCTTTGTCTTTTTGTTGATACTTAGACTTTCCTTTGAGAAACAGATTCTCTCTAGCTAGACTATGCATTCAACCAGCATTTCTTCCAAAATGTATTAATATTGTGCAGGTGCCCCTTTTGCTGCAATAGCAGCTTCTACTCTGCTGGGGAAGCTTTCCACCAAATGTGAGGGTTGCTGTCTGGAGTTAATTCCATTCAGCCACAAGAGCATTGGTGATTTTAGTGAGATACTGATTTTGGCCGATTAGTTCTGGCTCACAAACAGCAGTCTGGTTCATCCCAAATGCCCTATCACTCCAAAGAACACAATTCTGCTGCTCCACAGCCTCCACACTGCTCTACCATTAGATATCCCAGGTGTTGACAGGACTATCACAGCTGGTCTACACTTGTCTGGTAAGGTATGGATTGCTAATTTAATTAGTGGGTTGCTCAGACTTGAAGAGAGTGCGCCAGTCAGGTGGGTGTGCTCCGTTTTTGAAATACGTCAGGAGAAACAAGCAACATGTGATTGGTGACAGTAAAGCTTTAGGATTAGGATTAGGATTGGTCAGTTTACACAGAAAAGGAACAGAATCAAGCAAAAGTACATGAAGGCATTTAAAAGTTATTCATAGGGTGTCCTATATTGACCAAAGTCCAATATTAATCTATCGATCATCTACTTAGGGTCTTTAACATTTGGATCACAGTGGGTGTGCCTTCAAATATGTTAATTCACTAATAAACAGGGGTGCATGGACTCTTTTGGACATCTCTCTGTCTTCTCTGACATGAGGTGTAGTGGAGAGGGGAGGAGGGCAGAGAGCAGAAGAGCTGAGAGGGATACCTGGAAGAGGAGGTGGGCTCAGTGGTCTGTCTCTGGATTTTGGCCTGCTTACTGAGGCGCTTGTTGAGGGCCTGCTGTACCTCAGCTGGGATGTCTGGTGATGTCTGGCTGATCTTCATGGCTGCCTCAAGCAGCTTTACTGAGCTGCGGCCGTTCACCTTCACCTCGGGCACCTTCCTCTTCCTCTCCCTTTCCTCCTGCTCATCCTGCTGGAGTTGAGAGGCCTGGCGCCCCATGGATGCCACACTGGCTTGAGCTCCTGGCTTGGCTTCCGGGATGAACGGGGGCTTCGGGATGGGTGAGGGAGGCAGTGGCGGGTTGGCTGGGGGGGCTTCAGGGAGCATGCCCTGCGGGATGTCAGCATGCGAGGAGAGGGCCTTGCTTCTCCAGATGGGCCAGCACAGCTTCCAAAACACAAAGAGAGAGACTACCAACAGGGCGAGCCCACAGAAACCCACGACCACAGCTAGGAGACTTACAGAGATGTCTACAGGCAACGAGGAGACATGATTTGGTGTGGTGGTGATGGTGATGGTAGGGAGGTGGGGAGAGAAAGAGCAAGACAAGGGAAAGCAAGAGAATGTTTGGGGGGGGGGGGTGAAGTGAAAATGAGTGAGGAATTGAAAGACAGAAAGACAAGACAGACGGAAAATGCCAGCAGCAATGAAAAGTGCATGACAGACACACACAGAAGAGAAAGAACGAGAAGAGGGAGAAAAAGAGAAAAGAAAGGGCAAAGCATAAGAAAGAGAAGACTAAAGGTCTTGTGAAGCAGAAAAGGGAACACAATCATATACAAACAAATGCAAAAATATTTTGCAGAAATATTTTTCAATCACTATTTTAAAATATTTATTAAATAAGTGAACACACTTTGGTGCAAGCTGCTTTGGGGCTATTGGTGGTTTAAGCAAACATACCGGAGATTTGTAGTGCACCAATGCTCATATAAGCTTCTAAAAGGATCTGAGGTTTCATAGTAAATGTCTGCGCAAAGTCAATAAATATCATTAAAAGTTAGTTATTGTTCATTTTGTTACCCAAATAATAAGTGACACATGTATAATCATACAAAAGAAAAATATGAAAACGATTAGATAATTGAATATGAAAAGGTGTGTGTGTGTGTGTGTGTGTGTGTGTGTGTGTGTGTGTGTGTGTGTGTGTGTGTCTGTCTGTGTGCGTGTCAGGGGCTCAATGTAATGCTGAAAGTCTATTTTGCGAGTCATACACAGAGGTGGTTCCCTATGTGATATATTGCACTGCGCAATACAACAGTACTGCTCAGCAGCTGAGCGACAATCATGTTTAATACACATGAGCCCTCCTGCGAGGAACAGGTGTCAGCATTTAAAGCTACAGAACCCAGGCTGATCATTAGATGTCTTCCATATGTCACGTGCAACCCAGCGTGCACTCACTGCATGTACTGTAGAAAGGTACAGGCTGTCCCTCCCACCAACCTGTAGAAGGGGTGTGGGTTTTCTTCAGTGTTCCTCATGCAAGAGCATGGAAAACTCTCTCAATTGGTTAAATGTACAACCCACTGAAATAATTTTCCAGGATAAATGCAAAACAGTCTTTGATTGCATTCAGATATATGTATAGATAGATTGAATGACAGACATAACAGACAGTCAGACACAGGTAGACAGCCAGCCATAGATGGATAGATAGATAGATAGATAGATAGATAGATAGATAGATAGATAGATAGATAGATAGAAGATAGATAGATAGATAGATAGATAGATAGATAGATAGATAGATAGATAGATAGATGGACAGATTGATTGATTGATTGATTGATTGACAGATAGACAAGCAGATAAACAGACGGATAAACAGACAGACAGACAGATAGATAGACATACAGACAGACAGACAGACAGGCAGATAGACAGACAGATAGACAGACAGACAGACAGACAGACAGACAGACAGACAGATAGATAGATAGACAGATAGACAGGCAGAAAGATAGACAGATAGACAGACAGATAGACAGATAGACTGAATAGAATATACGCATATTTTCAGTTTAGATGTCTGTTACTGAAAGAAAAACCACCTGTTGCGCACAGGCTGCGAGCTACATCAGGCACAAACTGTCCTGAAACACCCCTAAGTTTACGCAGCGGGTTTTTCTGGCTGTGCGCCACGCAGTGCGCTTTGTAAAACCAGTGGCCAGCTGTTTGGGACCATTAACAGGTGGAGAAGAACTTTCTGATGGAGTTCTCGAGGGAAGCGCTATGCATACTTTACTGTTTTAACAGTCTCGTGTGCACAGACTAAGCCACGGCATGAGAAGGGTAGAAAGGAATAGCGTGGTTTTGGTTAGATTTACCTGAACTCCCTTTACCTGGTATGTTGCTCTCCATCGGGAAGATGTCCGAGCATTTTTCTCGGTCGACGTGGCCGGCGAGGCATAGCTCCGTGACGATCTGGAGTGCCCTCTGGCACAGGCTGACGCTGTCATCCGTCCGGACGCTCATGTCTTTCCTGTTAATCCATTGTATGTTGGACGATCCGTGAGAGCGTTGGTTCATTTGGAGACCATGCGCGCTGCAGCCTGCTGCCGCGTGGAAGAAGAAAAAGCCGGAAAGCGCGCGGCGCGTCCGTCTCTTGCGCGTTGAACGGGTGCGTCTGGAGCAGGACGCTTTTGGCGCGCGCGCAAGTGGCACTACAAGACGGACCAATAGAAAACAAAGAGGGGTGGAGAGGGGGCTGGAGGCGCAGCATGGTCAGCTGGACACACACCCATACACACACACACACACACACACACACACACACGCACGCACGCACACACACACAGGAATTTCAGCAACTGGTGAATTATGAAGATCAGCTGCAGCAAGCATCATTTAGAGCCGACCACAACTTTATATGGAAAGAGTTTGATAAGAGCATTGCTGAACAAACTATTAATTTTATTGTCAGATAAGAAAAGAAAAAAAGAAAACGAATAGAAATCTATCAATTCTACACACTGAACGCCAAAGTAACAGTGCTGTTTAATTACAGTGTATTTCAAATACAAAAAGTCCTGTGGAGAAAAGTAAACTGTGCTGTACATACTGAGCTGCTGCTCAAAAAGATAATCACCTTGACAACCATTCACACATTAGAGGCTAAAGACATTGTTTTTTTAATAAATGATCTTTCCGACAAGTATGGTCTCTGGTTGGAAAGCAGAATGCTGAGAAAATGCATATTTTTCATGTGTGGACATGAATAAACTCTGAAGTATAAAGTGAAATAACCTTCGAGAAGTGGTCCACCTGCGAACCTTTCGTAACTCACATGTATTTCATCACATTCTTTTACATTCTTCTCATATATCTCAGTCTCAGTGATGGATATAATCTTATAGAATGGCCGGAGTTGGGATTTGGTGTTGAGTAAAATAATTATCTTTTGTTTTTACTCCATATCATTTAGCCCTAATGTTTCTTCACTACTATGTAGGTTAAGATGTAGCAGGCTTAGAAATCATCCCATTTAAACTTATTTTAAATCCTCTTGTCTTGAAAATAATTGCTTGCAACAGTTCAGCCTGTTGATGATGATGTGGGTTAAATAGTGTAGCCACTTGCTGTTAGATGGCTTTGGGAGAAATTAGTATTTGAATATGATGCATTAGATGGTGTGATTTTTTTTTAACATATTTTAAAACTGGACAGGCAGAATTCTTTTGAATGAATTCAAAATCAACAATGCAAGATGAACATTGATCTGGTTTAGTTATAGGATTAGGGTTCATGTTTCGGAATAGGAATTATATCCAGTCCTGGACCAAACAGCATGGAAATTCGGGATGAAAATTTCTCCACTGATAAAAAAGTAGTTCAGGGATAATCTTAAACCTTGACCAGGTTAACAATGAGATTTTTACATGAACATATTAAAGTACGGATATCGCCAGCTGCAGAATCCTTTTTATGATTTCTGCAATTTCTTTTCAGATTACAACGGGTGAAACTCTTGAGCTCTCATGCAGGCTTTAAAGCTCCAAGGTAAACTCTTATGCTTAACTCTTTTATGCTGTAAAGCTAGTAACTATTCTGCTGTGCAGTGCAGTGGTGCAGTGCTGTACAGCTGTAGAGCATTAGCAGGGTGCTTATGCAAAAGTACCCATTTTAACGCAGTACAATTTATAGACCTGCCCTATTTAGCACTTGTCTTCAGTAAAGCATTTGCCTATCCCACTGCTAAGTTTTTATTTAGAGGGCCTTTATCCAGATTACCATTGTTAATATACTGGTAGTTGACCACTTCATGTATAATGTTAGACCTTAAGTCACTGGGATAAAGTACCAGGGGTTCTCTGAACACATGCCCAAAAGGGTTCTTTGGAGATATGCTGTAGAAGGACCACTTATGATTCTCTAAAGAGAATGCTTTATATCAGAATATTTCACTCCACCATGAATAGGCCTGAGTGGATAAATAAATGACAGACGACAACATCACAATCTATGTGCACACTCTCGGAACCTTTACTTAAGTGACATATAAAAAGAACTGCATCATACTGCAGACAAATGTTTTGGAAAAGGCGTAACAGGCCATCGCTTGCAAGTTAGTTGGGTAAGGTTTTTATCACATGGCTAAACAATGCTGAGAAAAAAAAAAACTTAAACAAAACTATAAAATATAAAATCCCACAATAAGAAAAACAGCTCTGACAGCAAAAACCTACGCTGGTTTGACCCCATGGATGCATTTGTGGGACAACAACATCTATAAACCATGGGGAGAGAACTGCACTGCCAACACATTATCAGCACTGTTACTGGGATAAAAGATACAATGGAAAATTCAAATGTGCTGCAACTTAGAAAAGTGCATATAATTGTCTCATATCATATTCCATAGCACTTATATGATTCCATACACTTTGTCTTAACTCCATGCTTTAATTTCCCATTTTAAATGTTATGAAGAGATACAAATATGCCTTGTTTTCACTGACAAGCTTTTTCAGCAACTTGTGAACTTTGTAGAAAAAACTACCCCTACGGTTTTTTAAACATTCCAGGAATAAAAGGCTTCACCAAGTAACTGAAGTGATGGAAGCACGATTATCAGAGTTAGTATCGTGTTGTAGCACCACCATGGACCAGATATTATTTGGTTGGTGGACCATTCCCAGACAGACCTACACACAGGAGAAAGGGCTCAGAGTCTAAACCTCATAAGTTTTGTTTGTATATGTGATTATTGAAAAGTTGAGCCAAAAGCCATTTATGTTCACCATTAAAGACAAAGCTCTGTTTTCACTTTTCCCACTGCCCATGTCCATGTAGGCTTTTCACTAGTGCTGAAACCCAGTAGTTGGACAGTATATTGTCATGGAATGTTCACCCCTTGGAGAAGTAGTTAAGGCCCTTGCCACCCTACAGCAAACCCAACAGTAAGCCACCCTAGACTTGCAAACAAAACAGCCAGTCAGGTCTGAGGCCGTGGTGAAAGGGCAAGATGAAGATGAGCATATCTTCTGGAGGCTGTTGCAACCCTCTACCTCACTCGCTGCCGTCAGCACCACCATGAAATATGATTATATAGCACAACCCAGATGCTTTTGAGGAGCCTTTTGAGTTGATGCATTCAGTCTGTGGGTGACCAAATAAGGATTGCGGTGTTGATCTGCTGTTTGTTGATTGGAGCAGCCTTGTCATTCAACAGCTTCCCAGTAATTGGTGGCCTAGTGGTAGGATACTTGCCTCTGAACCAAGAGGTTGTGGGTTCAAATCCTACCTCCAGCACCACCACTGGGTTCCTGAGCAAGACCCTTAACCCCAAATTGCTCCAGGGAGACTGTAATAATGGAAGTCGCTTTGGATAAAAGCGTCTGCTAAAATGGTGTAAATGTCAGTAACAGAATGCATTGATTTACTAGACAGTCTCCACATCAGCAAGCGAAAACCTCAGTGACCATGTTACAACCCCCCCCACCCCCCCCACCCCCAGTTTTGGACTCCCTATTTTAAGCAAAAGCAAGTGTTCAGGTGGCTGCATCTGGAAACTTCCCTCAACCATTCTGAGAAACCGAATTCCTTTCAAGATGGTACCAAGGATTCCACTGAAGGCAGGTGTGTGGAGGGACTCTAGACCAATGAAGGAAAGTGTATAAATGACTGTAAAACCAGACAACCCACACAGTTCTCTTCAAACAAGACACTTCCTTAGTATAATCAGCCCGTGTCGGTGTACAACAGGCCTGTGCATTTGCAGCCAGCAATGTTTTAATAGTCCAAGTATTAATCCAAGCGTACAGGACATATGCTTCAGGATCCTTTAAACTAAATGTGCAGTGACACTGATAAGCACGGGCGGGCTGATCTGAAGTATGATGCATGGCTTCGCACGGCGAGTACAGGCAGGCTGATGGTAAAACTGAGAGCCGTATCATTTAAGACTGGAGGTGGAAAAAAGAAGTAGGTGCAGTCTTGAGTCCTATCACTTGTCTCTCTCTCTGCATTAGACCTGCACTCATTTCACTCTCTTAAGCCTCCACCTCCTCACAGATAGCGACGTTTCATTTCCATGATCCAGGGCAATTATAGTCACTCTCTCTCTCTCTCGTTCTTTCTCTCAACCTCTCCAACTCTTTCTCTTCCTTTTTTCCATCACTCTCCCTCTAAGTCTCGCTCTTTTCCGGCTTAGCCTGCCGCTCGACATGCAAATCCACCATCATTTCAGCCTAACCATCCTCCCAACATGCACTAAAGCGACACACAGGAGAAGGAGACACTAAAGGGAGGGATCAGCCAAATATCAAACTTACACAATTTCTCCCTCACCCCAAATGGCAATCAGGCAAGACATGCTTGGTGTCTGAAGTTTGCTTCTTTAGTCTTACTCTGGAACAGTGATACAGCCATGTGTTTTGAGGCAAGCGTGTGATGCCTCTGAAGAGTTTTCTGTACATTTTTGGAGCTCTTACACACACTGTCAGATAATAATTCTGTTTCACATCCTCACTGGCTCTCTCTGAAACCTTCCTGAAACTTTTATTTTCTCTGCTCTCTACAGTGTCTTGCTAAAGTATTGAATCCCTTTTAAGGGGATCAGATTCATGTGGACTACAAATGACACTTTTGTGCTCATATATTGTATTTTTATGACGATATTAATATATGATATTGCTTTCATGTGGGAAAATACCCTGTGATAAAAATTGGTGCGTGAAAAATGAAGGGGGTCTGTTTAATGAGGTCATTTTTTCACATGGGTCCATTTTAGCTAAATGTCCACACGGTTGTCTCATGACTCATGTTACGAAACTGTGTAATTACATCATGGTTAAGACAGTATTAGCCATGTTAATATTATCTAAATATAAAGAAAATAGAACCATCATATGCTACTTTGGCACCTTGGCAGAGAAGTGTGATGTCATTGGTTTTAGACTGGGCTGTTTGCTGGATATTCCCTCATCTATATAATGAAGAAGGCCCTTCTTATAAAGATAAAACCAGTATTACCTGTTTCAGGAAGAGATACAGAATCTTTGCTGTTTGGGTTCGATGTCTTAGACGCGCAGTTTGCGGTTGTAATCTGAGGCTATAAGATTCATTACTTCATTCATTGGCATTGTAGCTCCTGAGCTGAACTAAAGAAGGGAACGTCAGACACATTTGACTGATTGGACTATGTTCGAGATAAGTAGAAAATGATGTATATTCGATTTTTGGCTGAATCATCACTTTAAAGGGATTGTGAGCGATGTCTAGCAGGGATGACCTTTGCCTTTATGCCCTGCACCCAGCACTAGCAGAATATCATCAGTGTAAAGTGGCTGTCACGACAAATCATGATTCATGATGCCACCTGACATGGCAGTTGAAGGGCAGATAAACTGATTGATGTATGGCAGAAGCTGGTCAGCAGTTGTCCATATAGGTGGCCATTTCTCAGCCCCTGCCAACAATATTAAAATTAATCATTAAAGATAAAGAACTACATTAAATTCACCACTTAAGTGTGTAATTTTTATGTTTTTCAAGTAAATCCTGCATGATTTTGTAGGTGCTAGTACAGAAAAGCTCCTGTAAAATAACAGAAAACTCCAAATGTGGAAAAACCCCCCAGTAATTTCTGTTCATTAACAGACTTAGTTTGGACTGAGATGTTTTCCTTCTGGGTAAAGTCTAAATAGAATTACTCAAATGGTAAATTGCTGTGCTTGAAAGAATGCAATTAACAGTAAATTAAAGGATTTCCAGTGTAAATACATTTGCAGAAATATAGTGCTGCTTTCCTCTCCATATTTTTTTCCTGACCACTTTGCTGCCAGATTTGTAGTGTGTTGTTTTTTTCTGGAAACTGCAGAGCTCTATATTTACTGCGACATGTTTTGCCAGGTTTTGTGTCCAACAAGGCATAAAATAGCGTAGATGCTGTTTGTAGAGTTTCCATCATGCTGCATTAATCACATGGCCGGACAGAGACCGGTATACAGATGGCACGGGCCTTCCTCAAACATGCATGGCCCAAAGTGAGGGAGATTAAAGTGCAACGCCTTGCTGGCAAAAATGCTGAGTCATATGTTCACGGTCTCGAAGCGGGCCAGTCTGGTAGCTCTGTCATGCAAACCGACGCGTTAATGATGTGCTGTAATGTGCAGAGGCTGCGGCTCAGGCTGAGTGATAGACTGTCAGTGGCGCAGCACCCCACCGTACCCTCCTACATCAGCACTCCTGCAGCCATGCACGACTCCATAAAACCACTCAACCTCAACGCTTGATTAAAAAAATGTTATTAATTTTTCCCTCCTCCCCTCCTCTCTCATTCTCTCCTCCAGTCTGTGAGAGTGAGGGTGATAGGGTGGTGTAGGGAAGCCAGTCATACTCAGTGTTTCTAGAAACGTCCTCAGCAGATGTGGGTTTTTTTTGCTGTTTTATGGGCCGGTAAATAAGCAGGGCTTTTTTTTGTCGAGTCATTTAGGCAGAATGCTGTGTAAGTGGTTGGTTCTGAATGAGAATGTCGTGTTTATTTGAGCAGCAATAGATGCTTGATGATGCTGATGAACGTGATGATGGTCTGTAAGTGAAAGGAAATACAGAGTGCAGCGGATTGTGTTACAGGCCTTCTGTGGTTGGTTAGTATGACCTTTGGGTTTGTCGGATTTGACCCTACATTCATCAAGTCTGATGCACAAAGCGCTGATTGGACCTGAGCTCAGTATATATGTATAGTTATTTGTACCATTGTTTTGTTTGTTTTTGTTGTTTTTTTTCAAAAGAAATACTAATATATAATTTCACGCTTGCTTCTTGGAACACTACGTGGCCAAAAGTATGTGGACACTCATACATGTATGCTTGTTGAACATTGATCTAGAGTTGGTACCATCTTTGATGGCAAAACAGCATCCTCAGTTCTAGGATCTGGGAAGGCTCTCTGTTTGACTTTCGAACATGACTGCAGGGATATACTTCCTCTTGTTTCCATTATGAGGTTGGGCACTGACTCTGGACAACGGGAGGAATGATGATTTTTACACACAGAGCTGTCCCATTATGTTAGCTTGTGTGGCCTCCTCTTACTTCTACTACATAATAAAAACACTTCTAGCTCATCAGGGCAGCTCTAACAGGGCAGAAATTTGATTATTGAGTTCTTGTAAAGGCGGCATTCATGAAATAGCCTAATAACAAGAAGGAGTGTCCACATACTTTTAGCTTTGAGGCCTACACAGAAAGTAGAGCCCAGCGTATCATATGGCTGGTAAAATTGACCAGAATTCGTGTTCCATGGATTAATGCAGCCGAAATCCATTAATAAAATTCAGATATTGTGTCTTTGAACTATGTATGAGGAACAATATTTAGGAATATGAAACTATTTTTATTTGAACTACAACCGTATATAATGTACAAATGCTAAGGAAACTCAACATCAAGCTCTTCACCAGGTTAATTTTTTAAGGTTAGGAGAGGGTCCTGGACAATTCTGAATGTATAGTGTACATCATGACTGACAGTAAGACAGTACATTTCTCGATGATAAGACTAAGATGAATTACTTTTCAGGACATTTGATAAATCCATACCCGTAAAAACATTTGAATGTATTTAATGGCTCTAGTAGGAAGGTTGAGAAGTTGGCCGTCAGCAATGGATCTAAAACCTAAAACCTCTCTCCTTCAGGTTGTCTTCATTCAGAGACCATGACTTAGAACATTTTAGAAGGCAGCATTTCTAGATGGCAAGAGTGATCAGTATCTCAAAGCCCGGGCACTTAAATCGAATGCAATCATCGCGCTCCATGGCTGCAATCATCACAATTTAGACTAATTAAATGGGTGACGGAAATGTTTGGGTTGCTGCTTAATTGTCTTTCCTACAATCTGGCTGCAAGACAAGAACATGACAAGACATTCTGTTTAGCATGCTCAGCCGTGTAGTCTCTAACCCTGGAGTCTGATGAAGCGTACACACACCAGTCACCATTCGCAAGAACAAGCCTGTCACTTCCCCTCACCGTCCCAGCGCCGGTGATGGACAGCACGTCACCATAGCGACTGTCCGGAACGCCAGCTGTGCTGTCACTCAACACGCCCCTCGGTGGGTTTCTCCCCGAGCTTTTGATTGACAGCCTCATGCCCCACCCTGCCCTTCCTCAACTTATAGACACCAGTGTTAGCTGCATCCCACCCCTGCACAGATACTATCACACTGTAGTCTCTGACTGGCACGTCCCTGAGGACAGAGCGTCCTCCGAGCCACTGAGCACATCAAGACTGTCACTCATCGCCCTCCACTGCAGCGTCATCCTGGCAGAACTGCTCTCTTTGGCTTTTTTAGAGCTCCTTATAAAGCAAGGGTTTGTTCTAGGGCTTCATCAGTTAGTCGACTAGTTATCACTGAAGCTAGTTATAGAAAAAAAGTCTACTTGCGTTGCTGTCGTATCAAAACTTTTTCATATTATTTTTTCTCCGTCATCTGCCCTTTACATTGCGTGAACACTTAACGGCGAAAGGACCAATAGAAACATTTACCAGAAAGTTTTATGCCCATAAAATACGATGCATGTGTACCGCAGCACTGCAGCAGTGGATTTTAACCCCCAGTGGGCCATGCAGTGTTGCCAGTTTTTATGATTACATATAGTTTTTTTTAATGGCAACATAATTTTTTAGTAATAATTTTAAATAGAATCAATATTATTATAATTATTTTCATATTTAGTTCAGTCTGGTTGATTGGTCTGCATGGCTGACAGAACTGACCTGGCTAGCTAGTTATGTTTATATTGTTAGTTCATGGAAAGCTAATGGAAAACTTCACTTTCTGATCATGTAGGATTCATCCATCACGGTTTGTGTTTATACAGTCAAATGAACTTCGATAGGTTACATTGTCGGTTGTGTTATTTTCTTGTAGGTTTCATCATTTTTAGAGGTCTGTTGAGTATTCCATGGGTTGCATAAAGTTGGAAGCCCCTGCACTTAAGCATCAGGAGCAAAATGGCTTCTCCAGAAGGGCTGAAGCCACAGAAGGTGTGATGAAATTGCAGAAAGCATAATGGTCTGATTAGTCATTTAATCACAAAATAGGCCTCTTCTGGCAGCCCCAGACCCGTAGACCTATTTAGGTCTTTGCACCACTCCAGTATCTCTTTCCAGTAGACAGAAAGGTTGAGTCGTAAGCACCACTTGTGGCCTTCCACCTTGTAAACTGTCTCAGGAACGCTGCCTTCCCTCACCTTGTAAACTGTCCAACAAAGGGCCCCTCAGAGTGTGAGGACACCACTCCGCTCCCTTAGCTACCTTCTCCCTTGATGAGTGTAATTTGCTTCCAGGGCTGTGACTGCTCTCTCCCTGGTGGCACTTTGACACAGAGTAATGAAATTAATCTCTATTATCCTCCCAGCCAGTCGTGGTGGAGCTCTCCTCAGTGACGACTCAACCTGAGAGAAACAAAAACACCAATAAAGCTGGCAGCTCTTGGCGTGAGAAGAGAAAACGTGTGCCTCAAATGTGTGGAGTCATTACAGATCAAGTCACTGCCAAAAGCATGATGTATGACATGATAGAAATAAGCAATCACTGGTAGTGAACTGGTAGTTTGTAAGACTCCCAGTCATTGTGAAGGACTGAGGCCAGTCTGTATCTGATCTGCTAGATGAAGTAAGCAGAAAAAACACTAGTGGTCTGAGGAGGCATATGAAATAAAAAAGAAGTTTTGTCTAATATGTAACATTGTTAAAGTTTCCAAAAGTACCATTCACCCCTCAGTTCATACAGTCCTTATATGGAAATTAAGCCCATTCTGAATGAACTGTTTTTGTGATTATTCTTGGTACGTAAAACCACATCAGAAGAGAGCATCCGGGAAAAAATAAATTACAAATGAGTGTGGGGCACGGGCCCTTTAAGGAACATAGAATGTACAAATGTGAAGGCCCCAGGAAGCATTCTGCACCTCTATTGTGTGTAGTAGCACCACGAAAAATATACGAGTCTGCTTATCTAAACACACGCTGTTAATCGGCAACAGTAGAAACTGAATTTTCCTTTTGTCCCTAAGAGCTTTTCATTTGCAGAGTCAACTTCGAGAGCAGCGATATAATTAAAAGAAGACAGTGGCGCAGGCTCGAACAATGTGAGCTAACAAGCCAGATAGGACCAACAAACAGTTCTCAGCCTGTCAGCGGCTGATACTGTAAATAAATGAAGGCAGCTGTTATCCACGCTGAGCCAAGGCTTAGTGGCCTAATGCAGGAGAAAGAGTCGGAAGCCATCAAGCTCGGCAAAAACCGTGCGGAACATTATCACAGAGGCGGCCTTTTTGGCACACTCGAAAATATTTTATGTAGTATGCTTCCGCACTCCCTGCACATTTCCCCACAGCGTGTCACACTGCTGTAAACAGAGCCTCTCTATGATAACACCCAGACTCTATGCTGCACCATGTTGAAAATGTCAGGAGTGAATTTCTCCACTCTGCTTCTACTGTATCCAGTAACATTGTCACGCGGCCGGACAAGCGCACACAGTACATTTTGAATGTGCTCCAGGAGAGTGGAACGGCTCTGGTGGCCACACAGGACCCGTTAGCATTCATACTGGCATCTCTACAAAGACTGACCCAGGGGTAGAAACAGAAGATTGTCTTTCGCGGGCTGGATTAGCACCAAAAAATGGCCACAATCTTACGTTGTGAGCCCCATTAGTACAGAGGTGTATAGCATGGATACAGCAGACATGACAAGACATGCTTGCCAACTCTCGTTTTCCCACACAGAGTTGGGGTTTCCATCCTGAAAGGTGTCGGTGTGGGAGTGGCATGCAAATTTGTGTCACTAAGCAGGTGCAGCCATTAGCTTCCCATCAGGAGTCAGTCTTGTACACAATCATGCTCCTTCTGCTTCCTCTGTATACAGCAGCCCTTCATTTGGCATCACTGAGAAGTAGCACATTTTCATGAAATCATGCCTTGATAGACATGAGTGGGCAGACACAGGTATATGCAGTATATACACTTTCTAAAATCTCGCTGAGTGATCCCTCTGCTCAGGCAAGGCAATGCCACTCACGCTTATTAATTAGTAAGGAGCTAACCCTTTTTCACAGCAGCCTTAAAATGCCATTCTGCCTGTTTAGGAGGTCTCTCAGTTACAACACTGATGCACTGGTGAAGTTGTGACTGATTGGTTTATTGTTGCAGTTGGAACAAAACTTTGAAAATGGTTGAAATGGTATCGCCTGCTTACGCCCTGTCAAAATGTAGTGATGAATGAATGAGTAGAAATTTACAGCATTATGCTCGATTTACAGAATTATGTATTATTACACTGAAGGTTTTTCTGTCTCCTGAAAAGTACCCACACGCACACGTGAATCCGTGCCACCCTTCACCCTCCCGGTGTTGGTGGTAAGACTAGTGGGTGGGTTTGGAGACGACTAAAATCTGGGGGGGAAAATCAGAAGAGTAAGAGAAATGTCTTGAAATTTAGAGTGAATGTTGCTCATGTCAAAGCAGTTATATTCTGTTTAACAGAACTTTCTTGGGTCCCACAGTTAAAATAACATTTTGTGGTTTTTACCTTGTAAAACACCGTATGAGGGCTGCAGGTCTGAATAACGCAAAGTATGAAGTGCGTGAGGTGTAAATGTGTGCCAATAGTGTCACCAGTTTTGAATGTGAAAACACTATTGGCCAACTTCCCAGACATGGATTAGGCCTAGTCTTGGACTAATTTGCTATCCCAGTGGTGAATCAGCATGGGAAATTCTTTATAGTCTAGGTTTAGCATTAATCTGGCTATTAGAAACAGACGTAAAATATACCTCTTCCTAACCTCGTGTGTGTGTTACGTGAAGAGGCAGGGCAGTGATTCTGCACTACAGACAATAGAGATTTTACATTTAGTGAAGTACAGGGGATTATGAACTGGAAGCGAGGAGATTAGGAAGATTTTGCACATAATGTCAGAATAAACTAGTTTCTGTTGTAGGAGTAGGAGCGGATAAGAAGCTAAAGGACAATTATTCCTCTCATGACTATCAAGAGTGCTTTTGAGGATTTGCATAGCATGAGGCAGCGACTCCCACTCAAGCAAATGCACCACTGGCAAATATTCAGCAGTAACTTGAGCAGGGCTCCGTCAGTGCAGCCGTGCCAGAACTGCAAGTGATCAAAGTAGGGAAGTATGTCAGCCACAATTAAAAGATCGGGTTCCTGGACAAAGCTTTTGCTCAGGCTTGAGGCACCTGTCGGGTTGTATTCCAGCCTCGACGTGGGGGACCCTATAGCAGCGTCCAGTTGACATATTTGACTGTGATTACAGCGATAAAAACTAGCTTCTGCCTGAAGTAATGACAGGAAGAGCGTTATCTTCTCACACTCATCTCATCCGCACTCTCACTCACTCTATATTCATGCGAGATCTAATTGCCGGATCCTTCCGCACACATAATTACACACCTCTGCCTTCAAGGTTTCGAACGCTAATGTCTCACTGTGATTCACTTTTCGTGAATGGCAATAAAGAAGACAGACGGATAGACAGACTGACGGACAGATGCCTCCTGGCTTTACCAACACAAGATATCAAAAATGATGAGAGTGTCAGTTGGAGGAGAAGGCTGGTTGTGGAGGCCCTTGGTGGCTCGTGTTCAAAAACAGGACTGACCTGCCCAACCTTCTCCACCCCATTCTTCTCTTCCTCAGCCGGTGTGAAACCTACACAGCAGTTTGCTAGAAAGATGCTGACGCTGCCTTGGTTGAGTTCCAGAACGCTGCTTCCATAACAGGGTGTGTGTAACCCCCTCTAACCTCTGTGCTTCTTCCCAGCCTGCACGGGTTCTGGACTGATAGGTTCCTCTGTAATCCATAAGATCCCAAATACATCTATGCATCAAAATAGCAGCCTTCATCCCGTACTCCAGGCGAAACAAGAAGTCAGCTCTCAGCTACTGCTGCAACCACGTCTCTGAGAAATGGTATTTAATTCCTCACCACGGTACCATGGGCAGAAAAGCTACAGTGTATTTTATTCCACATTGTATGTTGGTTTAGAGCAGCGGCCCCCACCTTTTTTGCGCCACGGACCTGTTTCATGTGAAACAATATTTTCACGGACCGGTATAGATACAACTAAAAACAAAGTGCGTTTGTTTTTTACATTTACGGCATTTATCAGACGCTTTTATTCAAAGTGACTTCCATTCCCTAACTACAGGGGGCAGTCTCCCTGGAGCAACTTGGGGTTAAGGGTCTTGCTCAGGGACCCAGTGGTGGTGCTGGAGGTAGGATTTGAACCCACGACCTCTTGGTCCAGAGGCAGGTATCCTACCACTAGGCCACCCCCCCCTTCCTTTTACTCTTTTTTGCGAGTTTGTGGGCTAAATTTTTGATGTACCGTTTTACGTGACGGAGATTAGCATTATTTTCCAATGATTTTTCATACTCTGAACATCAATAAGATATTTTTATTCTGTCTTTCTCTGCGGCCCGGTACCAAATGACGCACGGACCGAGACCGGTCCACGGCCCAGTGGTTGGGGAACTCTCCGAGGAAAGCATAAGCTTGTCGAGATGAATTCTTTTACAAATACATGGTCTAAAATGACTCTTTTAAAATAACTTTGATTTTATTAAAATTAGAGAGTTATAAAAATGACAGAACACAAAAATTGGATCCGCCATGATAAACTAACACACATATTTATGTATGGTGTAACCGAGATTAGAATATGCTGTTTTCATCTGTTTCAATTTGGGCCCGGTGCAAAATGTACAAAACCATATTTCTTTCAACAAACTTCACATAAACCATGACTAGCAGCATCCAAAGCTTTGCATATGACAGTGTCTGAAAGAAAATCTGGGCAGATCACTATATCCATTCCAAATGCAGAGTTAGATAAAGTGAATGAATTACAGGGAATCAAGACAATGTCAGTCATTTTAAATAGCCAGGCTTCCATTCTCTCCTCAATCACGAGAATCGCTCAGGAAACGTTCCTTGTGTTCTGTGTAGTTAAGCCTTAGGACGTAATAAGCTTGTGGCTAAAGGAGTTAATGATGAAACAATCTTTTCCCGTCAGTTTAAGAGAAGGTCTCAGAAATGATTTCAATTCATGCTATCGCAGTATACAGTACTTCTTTTAGCAGCATTATTTCTATTATTTCATCATTATTCTAGTATCATTATCCATTGTTATTACTATTATCCGTTACAGTGGTCCTTAAAGGAATTAAAACAGGAGGTTTTTAGCTGAATCAGTGCTTTATTATAGCTTACAATTAACATCTCCCTGTTGGAAAATAAAAGCAGGGTGTTACTGTTGTAGCTGATTGAGATGGAGCTGTTTTGAACTGATTATTCACTGAATTATTTTTTTAATAATGGATTAATATGCTGATAATTATCTCCATTAATCAGTTGTTTGGTTTGTAAAAACAGTAAGAAATGCCATCATAGGAGCTCTAAACAATGATCAAAATAGTGTTTTATTATCATAATAGCTTACTGTACTGTGTGACAGCTTGGCCAGATTAATCCTATCTGTACCTCTTACTCACACGTGTGTGTGTGTGTGTGAGTGTGTGTGTGTGTGTGTGTGTGCTTCTTTATGGGGTTAGATCAGGGTCAGTACTCCTGTGTGTGTAAGTCAGAGGTTACCAAACGGACAGACTAAGCAGTAAAAGTTATTTCTATATCACATTTTATGATTGACATTTACACGCTTTTTTATTAGAGATTGAAGTTATAAACGCGACACATATGTTGGTCTGCAGGAGGGATGGTGTGGAGGGAGTTCTTAAAGACCGGCAACTATGATGTGTTTCCTCTAGCGGCAGCCACTCTCCATCCACATTTTTTGCAAACTGGATATCCGTCCTCGAGGACGTTTGTCAGCATGTTTATTTCTGGGATATTCGAAGTAACCCCATGCTGCTCATTTTCATTTCTAGTTTTGGGGCTGGAGATCGGTGGCATCAGTGTCTCTACTCTGCCATTTTCTCCGCTGTGTGTGTGTGTGTGTGTGTGTGTGTGTGTGTGCGGTGTCAATTGCTGAGTCTGACAGGCAGTCGAGGGGGAAAGGGTTGCATTTTTTCAATACTGGAATTAAGCAAATGTTCATGGTATGAGAACCGACCCTACTGCTGTGTAGAGGCTCTTTTAAGTGGCACAGGACTAGTGGACTAGTGTGCTCATTCCGTTATCAGCCCCCAAAAGTCTAATCACTTCAGTGGGTAATGGTGAGCGGCGTTTTTACCAGCGGTGTGTCCTTATAATTGAAATGACATTGAGAGTGCACTGACCACCGACAGCGACCGGAGACTCACCACATGTTCTTTTTGGGATGCTTGTCTGTAAGTGAACATCACAGAATTCAAGATTTTGTTCTGCTTCTGTGATGCCGGTAAGTGATTCTCCAGGCTTGCGGGCACGGAGTTGTACAAAAATTATCTCGTAGCTTCAGAAGAATCTGTCACATGTTATTTTCATTGCACTGCCTCTTTAATCATACTTCTCATCTCGTACAAATTGCTCTTCGTTCAGAAGTCAAATCAAATTAATTTCAAACACGCCCTGCGCCCCGCTAGGGCAGGGTAAATATGGTTTTCTGTTACCAGCCTGGTTCCATCCACTATCCGCAGATCTTCGCCCCAGGGACGCTTCTGTAACCTTTTCACAGTCGGCTGGCTTAGGCTGCCGTCCCAGGCGTTTTGGAACCGTTACCTTTTCCATACTGAGAGAAATCAACTATGAGATTAAAAGGAGCACGCGGACACTAAAGCTGTGACCTGCCCCCTAGCTAACGGAGTTGACCCTCCCACGTTCACAGCATGCGCCTTCAAAAACACACACACACACACACACACACACACACACACACACACTCTACATAGAAAAAAATGAGAGGAATTCTTTAAGAAGCTTGAAGAAGCTTCCAAACAGAAATAACATATATAATATATAATAATATATATATTATAATACTGATGCTTTAGGTTGTACATAAAAACTCTTCTGAGTTTTATATAAGATGTTGATTATACTAAAACGAGTAAATCTGAGAAGTTGTGTTTTTTGGGGGGACTATTTTGCCGTATAACACCCTGCATGTACCTCTCCACCACTATTTTTAAATAATATTGGAAGTTCTCAAAACTATCATAAAATAATGCTGCAGGCATCTAACAGTGTATTTATGACCATTTCATATAATAACCTTCTGTGGGGGAGCCTTTAGGTGGTATAAGCTCCTTTCACCTCCGCTGAGAACAGTTGTGACCAAGAAAGGATCTCTAGAAGCGAGCAACGCCACTCACACCTTTTTGGAATGAAACTGTTTATATCTGAGCCATTCAGCTGTGCAGAAATAAAAGAAAAAGGCAGATTTCTCCTTTAAGAACAGTTTTTATTCACCCATGTCTGTCCCAATATGAATGTGATAGTATATGATAAGGGTTCGAACGCTAAATGTGGTGAGGAACAAAACTAAACTGATCTGTAAGATCTAAAGACAGTACTTCACCATTATGTGAGCGGAAACGTTCTTTGAGTTGTGTTCCTGAGCTCTGTTTCACATTGAGTCTGACCAGCTGTTGTGTGTGTGTGTGTGTGTGTGTGTGTATGTGTGTGTGTGCTCCTTCAGACCTGCGGAGGATGACGGCTGGCTTCATGGGCATGGCTGTGGCCATCATCCTGTTTGGATGGATCATCGGCATGCTCGGCTGCTGCTGGGACCGCGGCCTCATGCAGTATGTGGCAGGCCTGCTCTTCCTCATGGGTGGTAAGTCAAGTAAAATACAAACACACACACATACACACACACACACACACACACACACACACACACACACACACTCAGCCAAAGTTCATTCACTATTCACAAAGTACCTCTCCATATCAGACTGGTGCAGGGTTGTGTTGTCTCAGACAAGACATTGTCATTTTCCAGTAACTGTAAAAGACAGATTACTACATTAAACATTGTCATTGAGCTGCACCTGGGTTTGCATAGTGCCAGCTCTACAACTTCTGTGTTTTACAATATTGTACCTTGAATGATGGAGAGAAAGGAAGGTTATTGATGCCTCAAAAAATGTGCTCATTTGTAGCCAAGAAAAGGGAAAAGAAGAGGAGAAGGAGAAAGAGCTTAGAGATTTTAATGTTGTGCCATTTGGATTTTAGTTGGACAGCGAGAAGCATTCGAGTTTGTGAGACAGGTCCCAATTCGAATGCTTAATGCTGTCCAACTAAAACCCAAATGGCACAACTTTAAAATCTCTAAGCTCTAATTCAACCACATTCTCTGTACTCAGTGAAATGATGCAACCATCCTCCAGGACCTTGGTGCAACACCAAAAAACAAAAACAGAAACATCACAAGATTACAGGCAGGACAAGACTAAAGGGAGAGTGCGAAAAAAACCCCCACAAAAGCAGCAGTACAATAATTCACAGGACAAGACAACATACAGTGTAGTGGACAGGAGTAGTAACAGTACTAGTGGGAGCAAATACATTATTATAACATTCTATATTCCAGCAGCAGAGTCGGTAAGTGTGCAAAAAATGCCAAGGAATTCAAAGATTAAGGCAGACATCAATAGAATAATTGTGCATCATAGGATTAGAAAAAGTGACAGTATATAAATAAATAAATACAGGATAGGGGGTTAGTTTTCTTTGTTTACGGCGGCACAGTTTCGTGTGTATGCAGTGTAATAAGCAGCCAGTCGCATGAAAGCTGTGGAGCAGCTTAACTAAGAAGGAAAAAGCAATCATACAACATAAATATGTAGAAAGTAAAGCATTCATAATAGTAAAGGCAACACTGTCACTACTGCCTCTGTGTCAGAGCTTATTGCCTTGAAGCAGGTTAGGCATGCAGCGAAGGTTATTATGGGAAGGCAGGATTAGATCAAACTAAACTAAGAGTCAGCCTCACAAAGCAGGATGTCATGCTTACCCAGCTAACTTTATTACAGTCAATGCTGAGGCTGTTATCTGTAATTTAACTGTAACTTTAAAATTCATTAGCATCCAATCATCAGTAATACATAAATTAGCCAGTTATAAATGTGCATAATTTAATCACTAATATAAGTTTGAATCTAATTTTACAGTACATCAGCAGATGTGTTTGTGGTGACTGTTAATGATGTCTGCAACATTAAATATTTGCGACACTTTAATTTTAAAGCATTTACAATATGTAGGTCCGGGGAGTGCATAGGCAGACGGGCGGGGGGCTCATTTTTTTTCTGGCACCTGGTGGACTAGCGGTTAGGGCGTTCGCCTTGCGATCAAAAAGTCGTGGATTCAATTCCCAAGACTACTAGTACCTCTGAGGTTCCCTTTAGCAAGGTACCGTCCCCACACTCTGCTCCCCAGGCGCTGTGTTCCTGGCCGCCCCCTGCTTCACTTGGTGAATGGGTTTAAATACAGAGGAAGAATTTTGTGCTGTTCACACTGAGTGCTGTGGCGTGTTCACATATGACAGAATGGTCACTTTCCTTTACTTCGCAAACAATCTGACTTAAGACCCCCAAAAGGACATCTAGAGTCAGCCCTGCCACTATGTCGTAGGCCGTGGCTGCTGAGTGTGAGCCGTGTGTGGCACTTCACGCTTTGTTTTACAGTTCGCTCCCTCTGTAACAGTAGCCACGTTCCATCATTTACAACACAAAATAAAGGTGTTCTGTGTCCACTGCAGCAGTCTTTCCCCGAATCAGGTGTTTCTGTTGCACACTATTCACTTTTAGTGTAAATAGAGTGCTCAACATAAAAAAAAGGATGTACATCTGTATGCAAAATAAAAACCCCTGGACCTTTTTCTGTTGAGTTTATATGTATAAACTTACAGTTACGCAGCTGCATATTTTAATGTGATTTTATTTGCTGCATTTAACAATGTGAATAATATATGTATAAATATATCTATTACAGCAGGTATTTCATTTCATTCAAACATTTGCAACTGTATGTGCACCAAAAGTGAATAGTGTGCAACAGACTTGAAACACCTCAAGATTCAATGCCTCTAATGCACCATCTTGTAGATGACCAGTGTTGGGCACATTACTTTAAAAAAGTAGTTAGTTATAGTTACTAGTTACTTC
>JBBJLS010000128.1:21092523-21117674 GCA_037577275.1 Bryconaethiops microstoma
ACATATATATATATACATATATATATATATATATATATATATATATATATATACACACATATATATATATATATATGTATGTATGTATATAACTTTTGCAACTGTATATGCACTAAAAGTGAATAGTGTGCAACAGACTTGAAACACCTCAAGACTCAGGGAAAGACTACTGTATTGGACGTAATGCCCCTAATGCCCCTAATCTTGTAGACGGCAGAATGTGGCTGTTGTAGAATGGGCAAATCTGTGTAATGTTATTACCAGGGTTTGACGTAAGTGGTACGCAAAATGCGCACGTTTTCAGTCTTCATAGCGCGAGTGCGTACCTAATTTGTGACTTCATACTGCACACAGCCCCCCCACTCCCTCGGAACCACGCTGAGACATAGACCCTTAATATGCTCTCTATGTTTTTTATTTGTCACTCACTGGAGTGTATTTACACATCGTCACAATCTGGTAATCAGTTCCTGTGGACAGCTCATGTATGTTACTACAATATGTAAAAGTGATTATGACCTTGATTAGTCTTTCAAGAATATATGGAACCTCACCGCGATGCCAGCATGTTAAAAACTGAGACACCATTCATAGTCTCAACAATCTCGATATATTAAGATGGAGAACGTTTGGATACTGAACATGTAAAGCGTCACCTCGGCAAGCTTGTTAAAAGCATTTAAATTTCCTCTCCCCTTCGCATGGAAACTGTTTTTGAGTCATGTTTTGCCTGACGCTTGCTGAAGCATTTTAATTACACATCAGAGTGAGGTGACTAATGTAGGCGTGTGCCACGGCTAATTTCATGGATTTGAGCACATCTCACTCTTTTATGCAGCTCATTCCAGCTCATAAAGGGCCGCACTAGTGTACCTTTCTCTTCTTTGCCGCTATAATAAGTGTGTTGCGCTGAGCTACTTATCAGAGCTGTTGTGGCATGCAGTGCTAAGCCCAGGGACTGAACCAGAGACTGAATTAATAAACAGAAGTCCTTGAGTCTGAATCTCTGATGGAGAGACAGGCGGAGACTTTATACAAGGGCGCGTGAGGTTAGAAATTCTCACATACTGAGGTTTTATGAGGAGATTTATAAAGTTACAGAACTGCCTCTTTGTTGAGCTGAATCAGGAACATTCAAATTTGCAGAAAATTGCCATGTTTTTATTGGGGCTTAGTGAAGCAAGATAATTAAGACAGTAATTTACAGACCGGAGATCCAGTGAAGTCTAAGATGTGCAGAAATATTCAAAGAATGCGAGATGAAAGTATATCGTTGAATATTTTACTTTTTCATTTTATACCGGAATTTTATACCAGAAATATGAGACAAATTCTACGATAATTCGAACAAACTTTAAACCCAATATCCATTAATCCTATACACTCTAAGAATATACATTGAGGGTACAACTCCTGTCACAGGGCGCCTCCCCCTAAAGGCTATGCCCTATAGTTAGGCAGTATAATTGCACCAGATTCTTATTTGTAGTTAAAGGTTTCGTGTTGTATTTACTCCGTACACACCGTCTGAGTCCAGTTTTAGTAGGAATAAGTTACACCATGAAAAAGTATAGATATGCCCATTGCCACTGGGAACATGAACGTTGTGTACCTTTAAAACACAAGGTACACAATTATACCCTAAGGACTGTGGTGTTCTTTTGAGGGTACAGTTACATTTTTGCACCTCGACAGGCTACAATTTACCAGGACAGTAATCGGTTTTCTCACACAGTGAACCCTGACCTGACTAAAAGCGTGATTAAATGTGACGCAGTACTCTCAGAGCTACTCTACTGTTCCAGTGTGGCATCAGTCTTTCACATTATTAAAAGTGGTCAGATTATTACAAGGCTAAGTGATCAGAGCCAACTATCTGCCGTAGTTTCTACACACGCAATACAAAGGAATTCATTGTGACAAGCGAGTGAGAGATCTTCTAATATAATGACATTATTTCTTTGTCCCGTATCTCTGCTTACGGTAAACAAGTTGACGAGTTTATCAACAGCCGATTGGTCATTTTATCAGAAACGTCTGCTTTGCTGGTGCTATTTGTAGGAATACAGTTTCTCACCATAGCACATCTGTTTCTGCACAATTAATCACCCCCCTGTACTCCATGCATCTATGGAAGGGGACCACCATAGGGCCACTGAACAGATATTATCTGGGTGGTAGATTATTGACCAGATATAATTTGGTTGGAAGATCATGTCATGTTACACTGTATTGTACTAGTATTTATGTATAATGCTCAAAGGATTTACTGTGATTTTTTTAACCGCTCATTATCACTCCAGGGTTGAGAATAGTCCACCAACCCAAACTAACCAACAGCAGCTCTGTGGTCAGAAACTGAGGGCTAAAGAGCTAATGGGCAGTGGTGGGCAGTAACGAAGTACATTTACTTGAGTACTGTACTTAAATACAGTTTTTATCAGAAATCACCAGTAGTGTTACATCACGTCTGTACAATGTAACACTGTAACGCCAGCATTTCTTAAACACGGTCAATCAGTGGCAGGAGAACGGACGGAGACGGAGACGAAGACTGGTTTTCTTTATCAATTCGGGTTGTTTCTCATTCTGTAACATTCTACCTTTTACCTTATGCTACATCTTCTACAAGCAAGTTAGATGCATTAGTTATTGTAAGCGTGAGGGTAATAAATCAACAATGCAGTGAAATATGTACTTTTAATACTTGAGTATTTTTGGAAGCAAGTACTTCAGTACTTTAACTTAAGTGAAATTTGACTGTATGACTTGCATTGGAGTAACGTTTGACTTGCGGTGTCTGTACTTTCACTTAAGTAATGAAGTTAGCTACTTTGTCCGCCTCTGCTAATGGGTGACTAATACAAACTGTGCACGGCAAAAGATCCATATTGTCTGTGCACCTACAAGGAGTACCAACAATTAATATTTGGTCAGATTGGGTGCTGTGATGTTATATTTCCACTGGTAGGTTAATAAACCCCAACTACAATGGCACAACATACACCGATCAGCCATAGCATTAAAACCACCTTCCTAATATTGTTTAGACACCAAAACAGCTCTGATTCATGGAGGTGAAGGTTTTCTGTGGTGTCTGCCAGTAGCAGATCTTTCTAGTTCTGTGAGTAGCCTTGGCTCCACAGTTGCATTACTGAGCCTTGTGTGCCCGTGACCCTGTCCCTGGTTCACCGCTCAGACTTTTGGTGGGTACTAAACAGTGCATTCCGGGGAGACCCCAAAACACCTGCCATTTGGAAATTTGGAGCTCTGACTAGTTTTCTAGTCGTAACTGTTTGGCTCTCAAAGCCACTCAGATCCTCATTTTTTCCTGCTTTGAATACATCAACCTTAATAACTAACTGTTCCTTTTCTGCCTAGTGTAAAGTGTATATTTCTCACATGTGAACACAGCACACAGTGTGAACAGTGTGAAATTCTTCTCTGTATTAAACCAATTCACCAGGCGAAGCAGCGGGCAGCCAGGAACGCAGCGTCCGGGGAGCAGAGTGTGGGCATGGTACCTTGCTCAGGCTACCTCAGAGGTGCCCTTGGGAATTTAACCCACAATCTTTCAATTACAGGGGCAACAGGCCACCAGCTGCCCCTTTGACAGACGACACTGTAAGAAGATAATCAATGTTATTCACTTCACCTGTCAGTGGTTTTAATGTTGTGGCTGATCAGTGTAGGTGTACCAAATAAACTGACAGTTCAGCGTACAGGGTGAAATGTACATGGGGCCATGCCCCTCTAATTTCAGTACTACTGTAGTGGTGTTTCTGAGTTAAAATGAAAAACAGAGGGAGCGTGCCCTGCTTGCTTAACGTCCCGTGTGCACCATGCAGTTCTGGCACTGCGGAGAGTAAAAAGCGAAGACGCAATTAAGATGTGTGGGATTAATGCAGTGCCCTGCTCCTGAATAATGAGAAGGCAATTAAAAAGCCAATTAAGATGCTAAGTCATAAAAGCAAAAGGAGCGCTGAGGGTCAGATTATGGGGGTGTAGGAGGGGGGAACGGGGGGCTCTGAATCCCAGCTGATCGCTGTCACACCACACAGAAAAGGATTCCACAATTAGAGCAAGAGTCCTTTATCCACTCTAGTGTGATGACGGTGTTGTCTGTGACGCCAGTAAACAATGGACAGTGCAGGGGTTTTTTTTGTCTTAGACATGGTTCAAGGCGCTCCAGTGGCAAGGATTACTATGGTAACACAGAGCTCATTCAGTGACCATAATTTAACAACATACCACCGTTCAAAAGGCTGAAATCCCAGCCTTGCAGATACATGATTCTAATATGATGCTGGTACACATCTTTTTTTTTCCCCAAAGCTTTTAATTAATTTTTAGAAATCTGTATAAATTAAGAATGTTAGACATGTCCAGAATTATGGCGAGAGCTGTAGATGATTGGGCAACTGTATTTTAAAAAGTGGAAATCAAAGGTAACATACTGTTTTTCTCCCAGGACTTTGGGGGTCCATGATTATTAATTAGGATCTTCGTGATCGTGTGCCGTATTTATAGTTTCTGCCAATTAACTGTGAAGCAGAAGAGAAAGAATGATGTTGGAACTTTCTACTATGAGATTTTTTTCCTGCTCTTTTCTTTTGTCTGATTCAAGGCGACATATTGATGGCAAGGGCAATAACTGTGCCAGTCATGTTCCTCTGAGATACGGGCATCACTCACGTGCTCGGTTACACCTGAAGAGCAGTCTGGTTTTTGTCTGGCTATAGTAATGGGTGTAATTCTAACTGTAAAGATGTGTATGATATATGTGGGCTACTTATAATAACCAGACTCCAACTGAAATCGCATTTGTTCCAGTATTACAGAATCGACTCCATATCTACATTTTCTGGTCCACCTTAAAACACTGCAGCAGTAGTATTGTTTCATTTAGCCTAAAACTGGCACTGACGAAATTATTTCACTCATGATGCCTCATTTAACTATTGTAAGATTGTATGGGTATTTTTATATTTCTTGAAAATAACATCAGTAAAACTTCTTCTGCTACATGTTTTAACTATAATATTTTCTTCAGTGACACCATCTTGACAGGGGCTTTAAATATTGAATAGGATATTCAGAAATGGCTTCTGGTGTTTAGTGTACATTATTGTTGAGTATTTAATTATGATTCTAGATCTTTAAACAGTACTGCATGTAGTGTATTATATAAGTCTCAGGACCATTAGAGTTTCTGTCTAAAAGGCACTAGCAAGGCTCTCTTTCTTATGTGTTTTCAGGTACATTCTGCATCATCTCGCTGTGCACCTGTGTGGCGGGGATCAATTTCGAGCTGTCTCGTTACCCTCGCTACCTGTACGGGCTCCCGGATGACATCAGCCACGGTTATGGCTGGTCCATGTTCTGCGCCTGGGGTGGACTTGGCCTGTCACTAATCGCCGGTTTCTTCTGCACGCTGGCACCCTCAGTCCAGCCGCTCCCTCGCTCCACCTGCCCCAAATCCCGGCAAGAAAACGGCACGGTGTGTTAAGCAATGGCCTCCCAAGGTGCCACGTCTACCACAAAGCCACAATGCGGACATATACAGAGTATATGTCACACAAGGATCATATACATTTGTAAGACAACTTATGACCCAAACCATGCGTTCATTTCAAATCATTTCTTATCCCACCGACCAGGCCACAGACGCCATTTTTGTGTGAATTTGCAAATGAGTGTCTTGATCGTTCAAAGAAAAATAGATGAAAATCAAACATAAACATGTACTGTAAGCCAGTGTGGACCTGGAGGACTGTGCCGTGACCGAGAAAGCAGAAACATTCAAAAAGGAAAACTTTGCTTTGAAGATTACGTCCCTTACCCTCAAGAACTTTGAGGACGGCTACATGAAATGGCAACAGAGACTTTGTACATCAGTATGTGAAAGTACAGAAGCATGGGGCTCGGCAGGCGTGTAGCAGAAGTTCCTAGATGTTTTGTCCTTCAAAAAGTCTCCATGTTGCTGAATCGGTGCTTCAGGCCTGCAAACAAAGGTTCCTCCCAGCACTTGAGTGTTTTACTTTCTTTTGTGCATTCAGAGAACAGCAATGACCGCTGAATGGAGACGGTGCCAATTAACGTGAAGTCTGCTGTTCATGGTGGTTAACGGAACGCAAATGAGAGAAGAAACCTTAGACAGCGACGGACGACGGACTAAAGACATCGATGTGAACTGGTTCTGCTTAGTCTGACATGTAAAGGGTCGACACTGGACACTGGACACTACCACAAGGCCTTTAGGTTGCACAAACTGACGTTTCTAGGAGAACATCATTTTGAGGAATGGAACGTGTCTGCTGGTGCCAGTATCTCTCCACTGCTGTATAGCAAATTGTAAATAGTACTTCAGAGAAAACAAAAAAGTCATTACCATGGGGGCGGATTTTGGAGCATTTACTTTTCCTTTGGGGGGAGATCCATTCTTCCATTCTCAAACGGGATCAAACATTTTTAACATGGTGAGCCCCTTTTTGTCTGTACTTTTGTTATCTAAAATTGACAGATATCATGTATGAGTGTGTGTGCGCGCATTTGTGTATCTGTCCTCCACTTTGCTCTCATGGATAAATGTGTTGGAGGGTGGGAGTTTCCAGCTTGTGCAGAAGACATAAGAAGTGGGGAGAAGGGGGGGGGGGGGGTTCCTGACACAAAAACAACACAAAACCTGCCTTGGGGGAAAAATAGGTAGGTCCTTTGATGAACATGAAAACGACTAAAAAAGAAAGATGCCATATCCTGTTTAAGAGAACTAAGCGCCAAGTCACTCCACTAGACAGCGCTTGCTGAGATGGAAGCAAGCCTCAGCATCACAGCATCGCTGCCTTAAACCCGTCTGTGAGGTGGCACTTATTCCATTTGATAGGAACACACGCCGACTCTCTTCTGAGAGCACTTGCAAGAGAAGCCCGCATTTGAAGCTTCCTGCACATCTACTGTGACGCCATTCTAGCGGGGCTCCCTGAAAAGAGGTATTTGCTATGGATGCATAACACATCCAATATATTATCCAACAATAAAGGTCACAACTGAATTATAACCATCAGTGCAATACTGGAATCACTGCGGAAAATTTTGACTGCACCTTGTGTTTGGATCCTGAGTGCCCATTTCCATTCATTCTTATTCAAATGGATGGCATTGTGGACAACACCACCAACCCACGCAGAGAAAATGGTAACATTGCATACATCTGTCAGCGGCTCTGGAATTAAAACGAGCGCAGATATAAACATTCACAATGACTGTCATTTCTGATTGAACTATTATGTAAAATAAATCCATGGTTATCCATCAGTTATTATTGTCAGCCCACAATTTCTCTATTGCTGCATCTCTAATATTTGAGCACTGCTTAATGACATGTGACAGTGGCGACTGAGAAAATGTGGCACCTTTGCAAAAAGCAACCTTGAAATGAAGGATGAGAGCATCCATTAAATAAAGCACAAGCTTAATGCAATCACTAAGCCCTTAACGCTATTGGGTCCTTTTGATCCCAGATCAAGCAGCTCACAATGATCTGATTACATTATCCCCCCCCCCCCCCCCTCCCTAAATCACCGCACCATTAATTTCATAATTGGACGCCTCTCATTAATATCCATGCTTCTTCGTTGTACTTTTTTGTGAGAACGTTTGAGGTACTCAGAGAGATACAGATTTCCCACTCACATTAAAGAGCTCATTCACACCTCGAATGGTGTCCTCAGTCAAGCCTGGCCTAATCAAAGGCTGGGGTGCTACCGTAGTGTGTCAGTATTACGCAAAGAGCTCATCCCTCTCTATAATCATAGCTGTAGAGGTGGCATAGCTACCCTGAACAGAAACAACCAGCAGTTTGGGCTGCAGGATCATTTAAATGAAATACTCCCACATTTTTCAGCCTATTCTGTTCTTTTCTCAGCTTGCTGGTCATAAGATTAGTCTTGCTCTTCGTTCAAAATTGTTCTCTATTACAGAAATAATGCACTGGATAGCGTGTCAGCCAAGTTTGAATTCTCCACAGTAAGTCCTTCAGCTGTTTCACCGTCCTCCAGTCAGCTCACTGGTAAGAGCTGTGAAGTGAACGGGGAATGAGTTTAGTGAAGCGTCCGAACGCTGCTCGGGTACGGCACCCTCTCGCCTTCATAACAGCATCAGCCCTGTCAGGTAAAGATTACAATTATCTCCTGAGACACTTGGAAAAGTACAGAAAATCCTTTGTCTCACAACACGCTTATAATTGAGTTGCTTAAGATTAGGTTGAAAAATGCGGGCGTTTTCCTTTAATAAATCAATGATGGATGCAATGCCTTCCCCAGCCAGCACTTCAGAGAAGAGCCATTTAACCTCTCACTATGTATTCAAAGTTCTCCTATATATATATATATATATATATATATATATATATACACGCACACAAAAGAACACTTCACATAAGGGTGTGGGAGTCGGAGTCGTATCTGGGATAAACGGCCTTGATATTTGTGGAAGGCAGGGTGGCTTCATTGGATGCTAGCTGACAATGCCGTCGACCGTGAAATTATATTAACTGGTTACACTTCGAGTTTATTTTTCCTTTTTTTTGCCCGCAGTTTCCAGAAGCAGACACTCGCTAAAATCTGCCTCATCTAACAAAAACCTCCACAACCCGGCCCACATGGAGTGTCCCCGATTACTACATTCACAACAGAAAACATCTGGGTCATGAGCAAAGTAAATAAAGAAACAATCCGCTCTCAGAGGCATCTTGCATTAAGCCCATCTCGCCTTATATAAGATAGTGTTCCTTGACACACTTAAGAAGAAAAATATTTATTTCAGACCGCGAGGATTACGCAACCAGGCACGGATGTGAACGGGGTCGGCGGCTGCCCCGCACACAACACGCGCCTCCAGCGTATATATAGGTACAAACAGGGCAGGGACAAGCAGGCCATCACCTAGTGCATTTCCATGCCGGCGCAAAGGTGGCGGACTGCTGTTTAACAAACAAATATAAAAAGTGGCATTTCAGCTGCTCGTCGCCCTTTTGGGGTTTTTTTCCGTGACAGAGGTTTATATGAGGGTGGAACAAACAGGTGTTCTCGGGGAGAGGTGCTGGCGTCAGACGCAGAGGGGCACTTCTGAATTTGATGCTGGCTGAACTTGAACGACATCAGTTCCAGGTGGATTTGCTGGACAGGGATTAAATTGCATTTCAGAAGCTTAACATAGGTCAGGATAAGATTGTGGACAAAATGGTTCAGACAATCTTTTATCTGTCAGGTCAGAAACACACAGCAAAACTATCACTATAACACCGATTCACACTTTCATGATAAGGCTATACTGAAACAACCAGTTCACAGCTCATTTACTAGGATTCCAACAAGACTTCCAAAAAAAAAAAAAAAAAAAAAAGCCACATCTCACGATCGCTCCATCGAATCCAAGTCAGTGTTTACATGAAAGCAGCCAAACGTGCTGGCATTGTGTCTTTTTTTTTTTTTTTGGTCATTTTTTTTGTTTTGTTCAGAGGACATTTGACTATAAAGGTGTGAATGAGTGGGATTTTTTTCTTCTTCATTTGTTGTAAAATAGTAGCAGTGTCGCAAAAAAAACTGCAACCTTCGTTTTTATGGGACGATTCAACAACCGAGGATTTATCAAGACTTTTTCATCAGTAATGTGTCTGTTGCGTAAATCTAAAAATAAAAATGTACAAAAGATTGAAAAAAAAAATAATAAAAATTTATCCTGGAAATGTTCAAACTGTGGAATGTAAAACCATAATAAAAATCTCATTGATGTGTTTATCTGTACGGCCATGTTACATTACACACTGCGACAGCACGGTAAACACAAGACTGCTTCACATGCGCTGAGCCAGACAGCTCCAGCCAAGGAAGGCCACTTAAATATACATATAAAATATAAATATGCCATCAAGCCCAAACTATTCGCAGGCCACCACTGGAAGAATATGTGAAGGATAAAAGCAGCAAGTTTAACATTTAATCTGTGTATATTTATAGTTTCATACTCGTGTGTCACGAGACCTTTAAATTAATTAAAACTGGGCAATTTGTCGTTATAATAAAGCTCAACACCCCACTGGTCAACTCCGCAATAATTAGAGATGGCACTGTATTATTCTTTTGTTTCTAATATCAATATGAAAGCCTTGAGAACTGGATATTTTTAAATAAATGGATCTGTTTTTGATTCACTGTACAATCCCACAGGGATAAAGAAAATACACAGCTTACCACACATCACGCTATATGAGTGTGTGTTACGGCCTGAAGCAGATTCATTCATCCTCTAATATTCGACCCTGCCAGTTCTGACCCAATACTGATACCTCACATCAGATCAGTACCATCTCTTAAGATAATGGAATTATGATTATTATCATTGTTATGATGAATCGTTTTCCCTTTCAAGCAGGATTCCACCCCTTCTGGAAGAGGAGAAGGCAGAAGATAAAGCTGCGAGTGGCCTCGTTGGCTTCTGGTGTGCTACAGCAGAACAAAAGCGCTAATAGACTCATTTGAAGAGATGAAAAGCTCATGTTTGAGGCTTAATGAATTCTTCATGAAAGTATTTAGAACGGCCGCACTGCTATGAATACCCAGCACTGATTAAGATGGGACAGCTCTTGATTTGTGCTCCATAAGGCCAAGGAGCCGGAGGCCATCTTCCGACCCTGAGCACTCGCCTTGCATTTGATTACCTATTTATTTCACTCAGAGACGCCACTTTGGCTCCGAAACACACCATTAGGATAATGCAACTCTCGGCCCAGCGGTGCAGGAATGAGAGAAATAACCTCTAACACTTCAGTCACTTATTAGTGCAGTCTGAACCGCCACGACTTAAATTTCCTAACTTTTTGAAGAGCGATCAGGTCCGTCTCCGCTGATATTCAAGTCAATACAGAGCCAAAAATAACTAGTGCTGTGTTTTGGCCTTGAACTTTTGATCTCCATGGTAGATGTTCTCCAACTTGTCTTGAATTCACTCGTACTTGACAAAAGTTAGTCTTTACTGCCAACAGAGACCACCTACCATTTTCAAAAATAGCATATATTTATTTGTATTTTCTCTCACCAGCACACACTGAGTTAGAATCACTGCACCCAATTAGCATTGGTTGGATTCATTCGGAGTGAGCACACAACAGCAAGAAACTTGGCGCTAATGCATGATCTTGAGGAAAAACAAGAAAATATCCCCACGTCTTGCTAAATTTAGGAACGCTCTGTTGGAGCCATATTCTACATTATGAGTCGCATGTGTTCATAAGCAGATAAGGAGACATTTTTCTATGACTTTCGCTGAAGAGTTATGTCAGTTCCTAATCAAATGGGGGTCAGCAGTGCAGAGTGAAGCCTGTCAACACAAAATAAAAACTGAATTAAAATGAATTTCATTTCCTATCTATGTAATGAATTAGGTGACAATGCAACGAAAGTTATAATTCTCTCATTCTAACTGGATTTGTTACGGGCGGTATTGATCAAATAAAATGATCATGTGCCATTTCATATAACACTATTAATCATTTTAAATGGAGTCTCTTAAAAGACAAAGTTCCCATCTTCCCATAATGAATCTCTTAACTTATATTCTGCATTTTGCTTATAGCAGGAGGTAAAAAAAATATAACCAGTCAAATCCCGTTACATTCCAACACAACTCCCTACCCCTCGTCCCCCCCAGTGAGATGCTCTTTGTTGCTCAGACATCTTCCGAAGTTCATGTTTCAGCAGGCAATATATTGCAAAGTTGTAGGAAAATGTATTTTGATTGCCAGTTCATTTTAAACCTTGATGAACTTCTCAAAATAAATGAGCTTGAAATGTTTCCTACACTGACAGCACTCCTGAGGCGAACACGAGTCTGTACGTCAGTCACCAGGTTAGAGTAGCTGAAACACAAAGACGTGTGTGTGTGGGGGGGGGGCTTGAGGTTGCCTGAACACCTGCCAACTTTCCCCCCCCAAGTGCCCTTTTGATTATAACTAAGATGTGCAATTCTAGCTAAATTGTACTCCCGTAACCAATGTTCTGTTTAAAAAAAGACCAAAGAGAAAACAGAAGCTTTACCAAGTGTGGTTCTCAAATGGTTCTTGGCTTGGATGTATGGTTCTAGGCAAAATTTTGAATTGGTAAAGAACCTTGGTAGGGTTTTTCTTACTCACATCTTATTACAAGTGTTTCTTTAAAGAACCATCCATCACAGTTCTTTAAGAAACCAAAAGGTTTCAAAGTTCCAAAGAACCATTTCTGGCACCTTTACTTTGACAAATGCAAATCTCTGCACAGTTCAGATAGTTAATGCATACTAGTCAATATCTGCTTGCGAACTCGCTGTGGGAAGGTATCAATTATGCAGGTTGGGTGGAAGAAGATTTAGTTGAATGGCATGTGGGGCTTCACAATTTGGACAAAATACTAGTATTGCAATTATATTGCTTACTGTGATTGAAATGACTTTCAGCATACTGAAGGGCCCAACTCATCACTTCTTAAGAATGAACATGTATTTAAGTATGTAACTGAATTGAGTGGACCGTGCTAAACTACTGTAGGATATATATCGCATAGTGAAAAAATGCGTTGTGATGTGGTAAAAAAAATAAAATGCCTAAAAATGCCTATTTTTTTCCCCAAAACTTTTTGTAATTTTATTTTAATCTCAGCTTAATACATTACCTCAGCTTAATACATTACAAAATGTAACGGTAAACCTGTATTCGTACTGTACAGTTTACACTGAACTCCTGCAGTGTTAGAATGTAAAATATCGATGTTACCCCTGTATAGACTGCACTGTAATTCATGCACGCGTGTTTTCTTTGGTATAAGCAGGTAAATACAGTAATAATTTAATTTACAGTAATAAAAACACAGGGCTTTAAGAAGAACAAAACAAAAAAGACAAGAACACTCGTCTTGTGTTTTTTGTTTTGTTCTTAATGCCCCGTAAAGCTCCACGGGGGAAATTCTGGACTGCAGCTGCTCAAAGGGCAGCAGCCAATCAGCAGCAAGGAGAAATAAATAACGTTCTCGGATTGGCTACTTTCAAACCTCCTGCCTCCAGCTGTATTTCACCATCCCAAGAGTTCTCTTAACAGTACTAAAAAAATTATACAGTTATATTTTATATGGAAATGTAGCTGAATGTTCGTTAATATTTATGTTACAAAATTTGTTAATTATATTTTTCTTAATAATTTAGCACTAAAATGCATAATAAATTGTATATTGCTATGAAAAAAGTGAAAAGATGCGGAGGATATCTGCGGTTTCCGCAAATTTGAATGCTGAACTTCGGGGGTTTACTGTAAATCCATCCTCAGTCAAAATATCTTTAATTCTCATCTGATGGGCTTGCAATTTCAGAATCCATGCATTCTTACCCAGAATCAAGTCAGAAAAGTATCTGGCACATGCAAGTGTATTTTGGAAACCAGTCTTGAGTTAATTTGGGGTTATTTCCTTTCTGAATAATAAAATAGTGAGAGAATGTCTTCCGGTCATTCTTTGATGGAGAAGCAGTGCTTTTAGAGAAGAAGCCTCATATTATGAAGCTCCCACCTTCTTACTTTATTGCTAGCATGGTGTTCTTGTGATCATACACATAACCCCTCTTTTATTGTCAGGTTTTGTGTTTTTTTTTTATCAGAGCACATTGTTCCAAGACTTGTCATTGTTCTGACTCATGTAAATGTTTAGATTTTAACACAAACATTTTCAGTGGGGTGTATGAATGGATAACTGCAGTGCAGTTCAGATGGAAAATGTAATTGAATTTAGATTAGAAAAAATATACATATTACTTTAGTTGCTATTAGCTACAAGAAATAATGTGATTAATAATAATTAATTTTGTGTCACAACAACAACAACAACAACAATAATAATAATAATAATAATAATAATAATAATAATAATAATAATAATAATAATAATAGCAGCAGCAAGACAAAAACAAGTTAATATGTTATAATGTTTAAACAGGGTAAACTTTGAGTGATATTTAGTGATTTTTATACCTGGGCAGTGAATTAGCATATGTGTGGGGTCGGCCTTGTAAAAAAAAGAGAGATGACAGCATAATTATGTTTTATGGAAAATCTGACCTGTTTCTCCTATACTGACCCGGCAAATTTTCTCTGTATAAAGAGGACCCAGCGGGATACAGAGGGGGAATGAATGAACAGAAGTGCAACCGTGCCATCGTGACCCAGTCACTGCATTATAGACTCCTTCGCTCTTATCCAAAACACAGCTGCATGTGTTTGTGTGTTAATGTGTGTTAAGAGGCTTCCGACTGTGATATAACATTTGGGGCCGGTCACTAATCGTCCATTAATAATAATAATAATAATAATAATAATAATCTTTATTTATATAGCACTTTTCAAAAACAAAGTTACAAAAAATTAAGATGTAAAGGCCATTCAGTAATAGACCAGGTTATACAAAGTAACACTGTGGAGATATATTTTATTAACATTCAACTCTACTGTGGGATCGTTTTCTCTGGAATTATATCTCTGTCTTTATCTCCCTGAGTCTCCAGGGAGAGGACAGCCTGTCCTCACTGTTGTGGTGGGTCTTAGTGAGCAGCCTGTGCTTTCTGAGTCTGTGCTTTCTAAAGATTTGTCTACATTTTTATCACTCAGTCCAATCATTCTGCTGTTGAGAATTTGCGTTCCAAGACCAAAATAGATTGAAATCCGTTTACACCATTTTGCAGACATGGGTGCTTTGTAATAGTCTTAAACTAGCAAACCTATAGTTGTAAGATTCTACCAGAGATGGAATTAAACCATTTACATTACATTTACGGCATTTAGCAGACTTCCATTCCCTAACTACAGGAAGTGACCCAGCGGTGGTATGCTGAAGGTAGGATTTGAACCCATGACCTCTTGGTCCAGAGTCAATTATCTTACCCACTAGGCCACCACCACCACCATGACCCTCAAGAAATGCTCAGAAGGCAGGTTTTTTAAATATTTGTGACGTTTGTGGGTCATCAGTTACTGTTTGAAGACTCAGCAGTTCTGATGGCCAGGGTAAGTTTGGTCCACTATTTTGGTGCCACATGTCAGTTAGCGTTTGATCTGCAAGAAAAATAAAGAAAACAGTGTTTTAATAATCCACTCACAGTGATCAGTTGTGCATAAGCAAGTGGTCCCTACTGTGCTGTTTTCTGAGAATGTGTGAAGTTTCTGAAGCCTCGTGTTCTGGACGCGTCCTTCAGTTCCTCAGTGTGTTGCTGCTAGTTCCTTGTTGGCGTGAATTTATCCTTCATGTCATTCTTCTTGCCATTTTGTTCCATATATTTTGCCTTTCTCCACTTCCAATTCATTTCTGTAGCCATCCAGTTTTTTTTCAGGTGAATATTTGACAGCTGTTTCCCATAATTCACTTTCAAGCCAAAAGGCTGGTATTTTTGTGCTGAAGGTGATGGTGACTTCTCTCAAAGCTGAGCTGGACTGCTCTAAAAGAATTTTTAAAAATTGTGTGGTTTTCTGTACCAAAACACCAGTTACAATTAATTTCTAAATGACCAATTTTCAACCTCTTTTTATTCCTTAGCAAAAAACTAGCCATTTCTATACTGTCTGACAATATGGCAGCAGTAGACACTGGTTGGTCTCACATCAAAATCTCTTAATTCCATTAACTCTATTATACTCAGAACTTATACATACAACTTTTTCCTTCCTATTTCTCTCTATTAAAGAGACCATTTCATTTTCTACTTATTTGTCCCCATGATGTACAACATGTGTGTGGTTTAATCAAAAAACAGTTTGAATTTCTACATGACCAATTCCCAACCTCTTTTTATTCCTTAGCAAAAAACTAGCCATTTGTATACAGTCTGACAGAGCAGACACTGATTGCTCTCACAGAAAAACTTGGATTTTTTACACCAATACAGCTGCCTTTTGTATTGTGTAAATACTTCATAATGAAACAGTGTTTTTTTCAGCCTTTCTTGATTAACAGTGTCTTTGAGCAACTGTCTGATTTTCTTGCATCGTGACCATGTGATTCTCATAACTGCTAACTGCTATCATTACACCATCCTGAGTGACAAAACCCTCACACTTTATAAAGGGTGACTGCAAATGAGACAGATAAAAACGCTCTTGATCTTAGTCTATGTTTATGAATCAGGGTTTCACTTTGCACTGATTCCACAGGTCCACTCATCATGAAGTCTTTACACAATACTAAAGGCAGTTACAATTATGTGAAAATGCCAAGTATAATGGGGATAATAGGTTTTGATGCAAAAGTAACTGCCATAATACTGTCAAGCAGTATGTAAAACAGCTAGATTTTGCTAAGGAATAAAAAGCGACTGGAAATCGGTCGTGTACAAATGAATTATGACTGTTTTTAGGTTTTTTTACAAACATGCAAATGTTGTACATCATTGGGACAGAAAATTATATGGTCTCTTTAAAACAGAGAGGAAAAAAGTTGTCATGGCAACAGCAGCAAAAGTTGTCATGGCAACAGTGCTGAACATGAGCAGTGTTACGTACACTCATATGTGTGTGTGTATGTATGACTGTGCCAGTTCTGTTTGTCTGGGTACGTAAGGTCAGGAAAGGTGAAATTGCTCAGAAGAGATTCATTAATATTTGCAGTTATATAGAGAGAACATCTCTATATACCTTCTCCAAAGTTTTCTGATTCTGATTCTGATAAAGTGGCCGTGCAAGTGGAGATGGGGTGATCCAGCACTGGGGCTCGATTTTCCCAAGTAATTCCGTGTTTGAGAAACTAAACAATTTAGAGTGGGTTTGGTGTGAAATGGTTCATTTTAAAGAAACTTACCAACTCAGATTTCTTTGAAGTGGTGGTGAAAGGAACCAGGTGTTGCATCTCCAGCACTAATATTTCCAGGTAATTTCCTAATCCACCAGTGAAGCTACATGCGACTGTGGGTGTTTATATGGATGATACAGTAGTGGCAAATCTTAACTAAACCATTTTTCTTTGGAGACTATTTTGCATCTGTACCTGTATCCCTCCACCATCAATGTTGAGTCTTTGGTTGAGAATTTGCTTTAAAGTTAGTGGGAGAATGACAGGAACTCCCTTGAGAACTTTTCTTGACAGGACCGACGCTGGAGAATGCGACTGATATTAAAGTTTAGGAAGTCACGGTCATCACCATCAATAACAAAAGCATGCTATTTTATTTCAGACTTGTAATTTATAAAACAAGTGAAAAAATTTGGTGGTTAGTGCTAAATACAATTTTTTTTACCACATTAGTGTTTGTATGTGGAACTAAATTTGCAGTTTGTTTTTTTAATCAGAAAAAAATATCTTGGACATTTTTTATGTTTTGGATGCCCATTCACAATATGAATAGAATTAATTACTTTAAGGTGGTGGTTTTAAGTTAGTTTACTTACATTTGGAGGGTATCGTGCTAATAACACCTTGGGGTTAATCCGCTGAACTGAGAGTGTCACTCTTCACTCCTCACTCCTCGTGCTGTTCTTGCTCTCGTGTTTTTTTGTGAACTCTGAATAGGACTTCCACTTGTTTTAGGTTGGCAGGCCTTCACCAGCATCTCGAGAGGCCATCCTCAGCTGCCAGGCCTTTGTCGTTCAGTCCTCTTTTCTGCACGGCTGAAAGGAGAGCAGAAAAGAGAAGGCATTCAGTTGGAATTTGCTCTTTGATTTCTGCTCTATTCACCTACACAACGGAGTGAATGGCGGTGGAGAAGCAGCATGCTTCATGTGTTACTCACTGCCCTACAGCAGCACCGAAACCTTCTGGAAAACATCTGACACTGTATAACGGGGCTGCATGATTGGCTCAGGATGTTATACTGTTATTCTACACAAAACCACACTTCCTTACCTCTATATATTGTCGTGCCCTTTATTATCCTTTAAAGGGCACCGAAAACCATGTTTAAACCAATAAGCAAATATAGAATTATAAATAAATGTTTAGATTTTCATTATTTAAAACCACATATATTTTATAGTAACTTTCAGAACATCTAGAATATCTACAGGAACATTCAGAACATCTAAAATAGGGCGGGCAACAAACTCCCGGTTTAAGAGACTGAAACAAAGCCATGTTTTTAAAATACACACATTAACACGAAAGCCATCTTTTATGCCAGAGGTCATGGTTTGTTTATATCTCTGATCTGCATTATAGTCTTAAACTCAATCACAGCAGTTCTTTTTCTTCTTCTTCTTCTTCTTCTACTCAGCTGTGACTCGGTTAATAACTTTAGAAGAATGGGCTGTTATATGATGTCTTAATTGCTACTGCTACTCAATGTAAAAGTTTTTTTTTTTTCTTGAGTTTTCTCAGACTGTTAAATGAAAGACTGCATGGAGTGGAAGTTTTAGTGTAAGAAGACTAAACATTAAGCTAAAATTATTATTCAAAGTGTTTCTGATGAAAGCACATGGTGCCAGGGTGAATTTAGTGAATTGTGTAAATTGTGTAAATGTAAATTTTGTTTAATAAAAAAAAAAAAAATTATCAAAATATTTGATAAGAGTGTAAAACACAGATCTGCATTAATTTGCCCTGTGTTTTAGTTTTACTTTGTTTTACATGAAAGCTGGGATTTGTCAAAACAACTAACCTACCGATGCATCATAAGACTGGGGTTTATTTCATCTCAGAACAGAAAGAATGCTTCAGTGGCCAGATAATTGGTAAGCCATTGGTTTGCTGCTGTTTTAAGACCCTCCTCCTGTTATATAATGTAGAGTGATGCATTTACAATGGTGTGATGGATGGGCTTTGTAGTGGTCTTGTCAACATGGTATAGATATGGTTAAATTAATGGGAACGGATCAAAGACTGGACTTTTTTGTGTGTGTATTATGTTCTCGTCGATGATTTTCTCAGTAATTTGGAAGGAAAATGGCCTATTGTAGTGTCACTGATGCAAATACAAGTAATATGAATTACTTGGAATGACAGTATGAGCAAAACACCAACACGACAATCTTGCGTAATATAATACAGTATTATGTAAAGCCTGCAGAAAAAGTTACTTGGTGCAATTCCAAAGAGGAAGCATTTTTGATTTGAACCTTTCAGTGGATTGATCTTTAAAGGGCTAATTTTGAAACAAGATGACGAAGGCCCATTAAAATGCTTTATGGTGTGGTAACATAAAGGTAACGAACAAAACATTTAGGAACCTTTACTTTTAAGAGCATATGAAAGTCTTTTAGCACTTTTCCACTGGCACAATAAAACCTACAGTGAAAAAATGTTTTTCCATTACAAATAAAGAGACCCATACCCAAGCTGCTCGACAGCAGAACCGAAAGCAGGCCACACCTGAGCTGACTGCGTCACTGCTTTATGATTGGTTGAAATGTCATGGCAACATGGAAAGAGCATATTGTATTTTTTTTTTACCGCACCTGTCTGTTTGGGCTGGGGGTAAATTTTAGTCAGAGTTTTCTATGACTCAAATTTATCTTTAACTCTGTGAGAAACATGAAGGAGATCCAGGACGTCACTCACGAGTTCACTGGGTTCGGTTCTCATCACACGGATAAAGAACGCAGCGAAAACATTCAACATTCAAACAAGACTATAAATAATGAAACAGCACAATATCAAGAGTGGTTCAGACGGAAAAACTTGCCACCGGTTCGACTCCGTTGAAGTGGTTTTGGGACGACCGGAGCATAAACTGTGGGAAAGAATTGAGTCAGAAACAAAATGTGATACAAATTCAGTACCATCACAATACAGTTTAGATTACTGTATACCTATGGAAAAGTGCTTTGTGGTCTTCACAATTCTCTTCTCTTCCCTTCTCTGTCATTCTGTTCTTTTCTCCGTTTTCCTCTGTTCTTCTCTTCACTTTTCACTTGTCAGATAAGAAGCAAGGGAAGCTGTTGGAGGCGTCCTCCTCCAGTGTGGGTGAAGAACAAGGCAGTAGTTCCACTTTGAATGGTGAAGACATCCAAGCCCTGGCTATCAGACCTGAGCACCTGGAGAAGGTAGACAGAAGCTGGCTCACAAAGCTCAAATGAGATCAGTGGATCAAGCCTGTTCCTGCAGATCTTGTCCCCAAACATGAAGCCTGACTCACCACATCTGATCCAGCTAAAGACTGGGGGATCCCTCGAGAAGCTGCATGTGATGTTCGAGGTTTAATCTGAAAGCTGCAGAAAGGCAGATATCTAGCAGGAGGGTTGATGACCATGACTGGTTCTTATAGCTGACTTCCTATGTGCTGTTTTATTGTGTGTTTGTTTTGTTTTGTTTTGGGATTTTGTTTGATTTCCACCTGTTTCAATCTTGAGGACCAGGAGATGGTCAACAATAGGCCAGAAAACCATTACTGGTTGGCAACCTAAAAAGCCTTATCTTATCTCAGCACTTTTATAGTCCTGTTGACAATTACATAAATTACAACCCCTGGCTTAAATGATGGAATCAGCACACTTATTATTTACTTTTTAGAACATTAACATATCACAGAATTTAATTTATAAATCACTAATTTCACATAGAGGAAATAATAATAATAAAACAGAAAATTCTTTAAGTATTCGGATCCCATATTTTTTCCAGGGGTTTTCCTTCAGTAGCACATGTCAGCAATTTGTTGATCCTGCCTGATATATTAAATTGAATTTTTGGCTTATTTGTGCATGTGTGTGTGAGTGTGTGTGCGATATTAATCTTCTCTCTTTGTGTACACAGCTACATGCACCACAGCCTCCAAAAGATTCCCAGAAGCCCCGTGCAACAACTCGTGTGTTAGTCCGTAAGACACGCCCCCTTGAAGAAGTCAGGACAGGTGTGACTGTTGCCGTGGCAAGACCCCTCCCACAGGACGTAAAACCAGAGCCACTGGACTACACTGGTAGGATGGGTTTTGGTGCCACCTTTGGTCACTTTGTAGATCCACACAGCCAAGTGACACTGATAGTTATTGTCTACACTGCAGTTTGGCTGAAGTGGCTTCCAAATGTCATAAAGAGGAATTTTCTCAAAGTCATTCAGCGTCATTTGGCACACTGCATTCTCCATGTAACCCTCCATCATAACACCAAAATATTCTAAAAACTATGTTAAAACATTGTTTCAGACATTACACAGTATTACACATCTAGTTCCATTCACCAAAACTATGAACAATTCTGACCCTGTGAGTTTCTGTAGAAAGCAGCCTTACACACCAAACACACTCTGAATTGCTTTGTTTACATCATAACCTTTTAATTGTGCAGCAATCATGAAAAAAAGTGTGGAAAGATATTTATATGCATGTTTGGGTTATTGTTCAGAAGGTCATTGTGTAGTCCTGACTTTCCTCTAGAGTAAGAACATCATCTTCCTTTAACCATTTATAAGGTCCAGGAGGCCCACGCTGTGACGCCCAGGGCATGCTCCTGCCACACAGCATTCTGGGAAGTCTGGAGGACTTTAGAAGAGAAATGGAGGCCAGAGGAGAGATGGATGTGAGTTTCTTTCATTCATGATTTGTTTTTCATTATCTAATTACTCCTAAGAAAAGACTATAACGTAAGCCCTCATTTTCTAGGTATTATAATCTCCCTTCAGACGAATCCCTGAAAGCATCTTCAGGGCTGTTCCATCTCTACATCTCAAGAGAAGCTTTTTAGATGGGCCCTCAGAGTTTGAGTGAACATTTGGCAGAAGAACTTTTATGACCTAACACATTTCTCCTTTTAAACCTAAAAAATTGTAGCAATGAAACTTTAAAATAATATATATTTCAAAAACATAACATTACATTTTCTAACAAAGCTTTTTCTAAGCCAATTAACAATGACACACATCAATTTGTTTAATATTTCAACTCCATATTGGATTTTAAAGCAAAGATGTTTATGAGGCAGTTAGCACCAAATGCTTTAATATGCTAATTGTTTCAAAACAAAAACATGCAAGTCACTAATAAACTATTTAAAAGCCAGTTAGCATTGAAATATTTCCAATTGCTTAATATTTCAAACCACAACAGTTGTAAAATTCACCAGGTTTAAGGTGGCTAACGACTCCATCTGTTAAACATTTTTCTCCTCTATCCTGCAAGTCAGCATGCTATCTAGCAACAGCACAAGCGAAGGTGATACAGCACTGTGAAGCTTAGCTTTTAGCCTGACCAAGCAATTATTCACTAAATGTATACATGTCATGTTTATACTTCTCTAAAATGCTGTATATTTCAAAGTTTACGTGTTAAGCTTATAACTCGGGTTTGAGCCCGAGCACGTCCTCTTTTCCCCCCAGACATGTCCTCTTTTTGAGACCTGGAAATTGCGTCCGGCCGGGGTTTTAGAATACAGTAGTCCGGGATTTTGAGCTGCCTAAACAATCGCCACGTCATGGGCATCTCTCATAAACTAGTTACTATCCTACAAGCCTATTCACTTCCAATTACGCTAGTGGATCCGAGAGATAAGTGAGTGGCGGGGGCGGGGGGGGTGGAGTTACACAAATGTGTCAATGACAGCACGCGTATTTTTTTGTACATCGTCAGTGAATTTATAACAGCGTTTAGGCATTTTGGACTGCAGATATCTCTCGGATCCTCTAGTGCGAGTGGAAGTGAATAGGCGTGTAGGATAGTAAATAGCTAATGAGAGATGCCTATGACAGGACGAATGTTTAGGCAATTCTAAAACCCCAGGTCTCAAAAAGAGGACGTCTGGTCACCCTAATGGAAACTAACCTGGTTAGGGATGAGTGTGTTCTAACTGAAAAATCTGCCCCTCCCCATCTGAGTGTAACATAAGTATGGTGCACTTTTGAGTGGTAGGTCGAAGTTGATTAGGGCACATTAAGAATAATATTAAAACTAGGCCTTTTTTGTGTTGTCATTTGTTTTCAGCTCATCAAGCGAATTCCTGATCTTAAGACAGAGCTCCCTCTGGTGGCAGGAGGACTGAAGAATGGTAAGAAGAGTGAATCCCAACTAAGGGATGGATGGGATGTTCAAGGCAATGCGCTCCAGCACTGGAATTATCACATGGCAGAGAGACGCAGACAGCAGAACTTCATCTCCCGTAAGTTTCACTTTTGAACTGTATTGAACTGCCGGCAGAAACTGAGAAACGTTTGCTTTTGAGAAGAGATGACAAGTACGAAATAAAAATGCTTCAAGCCTGTAATCTCCTAGAAGCCACCACAAGTGCTGTTGTTCAGGAATGTAGAGTTTTGGTTCTTCAAGGTCAGAATCTAGCATAGCTTGGTGACTTTTCTGCTAAAACATTCTGAAGCCCTTTTTAATCTTTGTTCCTCTGGGGTTTCTTCCTCCAGTTTTAGTGAGTTTTTCCTCACCTTGGCTGTCTAGGGGCTCGATTCTGTAAAATGTTTTGTGACCACATCAGCTTGTAAAAAGCGCTTTATGAATAGAATTGAATTTAACTGAATTAAATACATTGAGGGGCTAAATCAGATCTATTGGAGCAGTCAGCTGTCAACTGATCTGCTAAAGATAAGTGTTGGTTTTCATTCAGATTTGTTGAAATTCTTCCCAAATTATGCGATAAAAATTATTCTTAAGTATTTTTAAAGAAAAGCTAATAGCCCTGTACAGAAGCATAGATGCTCAAAGAACCATTTGGCTTTAACGGCTCTTTGCCTGGTTTTCTCATTTTTAGAAGACCTGGAACATCTGGTTCTTTAAAGAAACAAATGAAGAAAACATGACACACAATTTTATTATTTCTGAAAATAACAAAGAAAGGGTAGGTAAGCAGTTATAGTTAACTGTTTTTCAAGGTGTCGACCCGCAGTATTTTTCATGTTCATGAGAGTAACTCGTTTGTCAAACAAATAAACACCAGATGCTGTATCTTTGGCATGAAGGCTCTCAGAGCCTGCACAGCTTTGCAAAGTCGTGATGTCTAACTTGGTTGAAGCAGAGGTGTTAGAAGCACCTTATCAGGATTCCAGCGGGGAGAATGAACTCAGAAGCCTACACTGCAGTTGAATGAAGCTGTTTAAAGCCCCAGGGGCTGAAGGATCTATGTTGCATAACTTACAGATCATACTGACCATTTTCTGTAGGGCGGCCTGTCCTGTTTGGGGAAGGAGCCGCAGTAATGAGTCAGAATTCATCTGATTACTGGAGCCAAGGGTAATCCCTCCTGTGTGTGTGTGTGTGTGTGTGTGTGTGTGTGTGTGTGTGTGTGTGTTTATGCATGTGTGTCTCCTACGCACACTTTGCCTCTCCATACGAGTGTGAGGTGAGAAACTTGACATAACACGTCCACTATCTGGCACACACAGCAGTGAGTGAATCATTCGGCGTCAGCTTGGTGTGCTTTTCCCCATTAAAAACTCTCTGACAGTAATGAGGAATACGTAACTAGAAACACTGCATGACTACAAAAGCATTCTGGGGCACTTATCAGGAACATTAAAAAGTGAAAGTGGAGAGAAAAAGCAGGTTTGCACACTTCTATCTTCTCATTGAAACACATTACAGGAGAGCAGGGCAAAAAGTACAATAAGTAACATGAATTTATTATGTACTCAAATAGAGTCCAGTATAACTTACTTTTGGTCATCTTTTCATGTTACCATTGCAACATAATTAACCAGTTTTCAGAACAGTCAGACTGATATTTCTCCAGGTTCACTTTGGAGAACAAATGTTGAACAAAAGTGAAGTATGCAAATACAAAAACACTTTTAAAAACAAAACCAACAGAGAATCAAGTATTCACATATTAATAATATTAGCATTAGTACACCGTTGGCCATTACAAATTTGAGATGTCTGCAGTGAGAGGGAAGTTTTATGCAGCCTTGTGCTTAAATTTTGACTCACTACTCTTGGCAAACCATCTTGAAAAAAGCCCAAGGCTTTATGTGTTGGACATGCAATTTTAGATGCCTCTGTAGATGTTCTGTTAGATTTATTTTTAGGCCATGCAAGAATCTTCACCTTTTTCAAAACTACAGTTATTTTGGCTGTATGTTTGGGGTCGTTGTCCTGTTATAATATCCATCTTATCCCCATTCTTTTTTATAAATATATTTTGAGTTTAATTATAACGTAATGAATTTATTTATTATTAATGTTTTGAACTTGGTATTTTTAACCTTTCCATTCATGTATGTGTATGTATGTAT